>QLSR01000100.1:751920-781109 GCA_031780015.1 Citrullus colocynthis | reverse complement strand
AAAAAAAAAAAAAAAAAAAAAAAAAAAGGAGAAAATTGGATGGGGTTTTTGTTTCTGGGTTAGTAGTTGTTGAAGAAAGTAGCGTGTGTTTTGTAATTGAAACGGGGAAGAAAGCGATTCCGACAGTGGAATCCTGAAAACCTTCTGATACACCGAAAACGATGAATAGAGAGAAGAGTACGTATCAATTATGGTCAATTTATTTAACCCTTTTAATTCTCTTTCCTCCTTAAATATCCTTCTACTCTTCCCTTTCTCCTTTCTCTCTCTTTTTTTTAATGTTAAAATATTATTTTTGTCCTTCTCGTTAGTTCAACGTAAACCATTCCTATTAAATAATAAAACTAATTCAACCCAATCAAAACAACCTTTATTAAACCAGTAATTTACCACATGCGATATACGTGTTATGTTTAGTTAATTGATATCATATAACTTTATATTTATATTGAAAAAGTTAATTTACCACGTGCGATATACGTGTTATGTTTAGTTAATTGATATCATATAACTTTATATTTATATTGAAAAAGTTTAATTATATATCTCTTGGTCATTAATTCACTAAGCTCCTTTGACATATGACATACTTGTTTTAGACAATTTGCTAACTCAAAATTAAAATGCATGGATCAAGATATGGTCAAGGTGAGGGTGACGGATTAATAGATGTAAGATGACAAACTTGATACGACATCATACAAAGTTGATAATTTGTGAAATTACATGATCCAAGAACCATTGACATTTTCTTTATGTACCTTGAATCAAAGTTGAAGTTACTTCTGAATAGTTTCAATAAGACCCATAAATTTATATTTGGAACTTGATAGTTTATCATAATGCTTACAATTAAAAACTAAAATGATTAACATGTATTTTCTTTTATTGCAATAACATATAAATTATTAATTGTTCCAATTTTTTATTTACATTTCTGTCCTAGGGACTAAAAGAATAATTATAATAGATAAGATAAAAATATTTTAATCTTAATTTTAAATTTAATAAACTAATACAATTAATTAAATCTCAAATTGAATATAAATGAACTTCGTTTTAATTTAATCCAAATCATACTTATAGGGAAGAAAAATACAAATCATACAATCAAGGACTAGTTTGAGTGCTTAAGTTCGATGTTTATGCAAACTAGGTTTAAGGTTGCAATTATATTTCTAATAAGCATTATTGAAAACAAAAGTCAAAATATTTTATTTTAAATAACATAAAATTGGTAGTTGTGTACTTTTTAATAATCACTTTCTCATTTAATCTTTTAAAATTAATGCTATAAGTTAAAATCTTAAACTAAATATGAAGTACATCATTTTTCTTTCTTTGATAAAAAAAAATTGACTCATTTCATATTTAATAATAAAACCATGCACTTAAAAATTATGAGATTGCAATTGGCACCATGGTAGTAAAATTAAAATGTAGAGGACAATTAGCCAAAAAGATTTAAAATATTATGGTTTTTTTATATAAAATATAGATATATTAAAGATTTATAGATTTATAAATTAAAGATATTATATTATATATAACTATAAATGTAATAATTTAAAGTATTATTTTATATATATAAAATGAAAACTTTTCATATTCTAATTCTAACATTTTAAATTTTAAATAATTTAAGTTACACCAGCATAGGAAACCTTGCTATTCTTTGGGAAAAACCAATAGAAGAGTTGTGGGCTCTTTGGCAAGGGAGAATTGTTGAGAGTTAGAAGAGAGTTGGGGAGGGAGAAGTTACATAACCTTTCGGTAAAATAAGGAGATTTCTTTTAAAAACTTCCTCTCCCACCTTTTCCTTTTACGTGACATGTGATAGAGAAGGAAAACAAATAACTCCGCACTTATTTTAATATAATAATATTAATTCATTAACAATTAGTTAATTAATTAATTATCTCATATTTAATTTGAATCATATTCAAATAACCTCTTTTCACATAACCTATAGTTTTAATATGAATCTCATTCATATTAATTTTAACCTATAGCTTTTATATGAATCTCATTCATATAATTAATATTTAAATCTCATTTAAATATTTATCTCTCTTATATCATAAAGTATAAATTTTGAATTTCATTCAAAATAAACTTTATATTATAATGTATCTATATACGTTATATTATTTGTGTCACATACAATTAATTCCCTTATTAATTTTAACATTTCAAATTAAACCAAAATGTTTGATTCTTATACTAAGCCTTTATGAGCTAGCAAGGGGACTTTATGGACCTATAATTAGAAGCTAATATGAGATTAATCAGTTAAACTCTTTAATTAGATTAATCAATATTTATTAACTGTAGGTCACTCTACTAAAAACTTACAGTTGCACTCTTCGCACTATAGATATATTTTTGTTCACGGAATTTACTAATCAACAATCAGTCGACCCTTCACAAATTACGAACTACAGCTGAGACAAGTTACCATTTTAGCCTTGTAGTTATATCTAACTCCTTAAGTACCATTGATCCCTCTAATGAATAAACTGTTTATAGTCCAACTATAAACAAATCCATTACAGGCCAGTGAAAGGGTGAGGCCTCATTGTTCAAGACCCAAAATCAGCCCTTAAGGGAGTAATTTATCTACTTACCCTAAACACAAGAAGGAGTGAATTCCATCTTGTGAAGATACGTTCCTAGCTCCCTAATTAGAGAAATCCCCAAAATGGTAGACTTATTGAGTCAACGATTTGGTCACTCTCACCCATACAGATCAAAGGATTGTCCTCATAGACCAGGAGTTCATGACTCACTTAGGATTTAGGTTGAGTTACCTATAGTCATCCCATGAAATGTTAATTTCTACAATTAACGGAGTTACAAAGAGAAATTAAACATTTAGTGGTCCGGTCTCATACAAACTCTTTGTATAGGATATCCTCACTCACATGTCTCCACATGAACGATTAGGATCAAATCGTTTGTAACACTTTACAACTCTTTGTAACAATTATAAAGTGGGTCGTATCCATAGTGTTACTAGAATAAGGCACCCAACCTTATTCCTATACTATAGACCTTTTTGGTTATTACTTAAACATGATTCATTCTTGTATGTCAACCACATATATGTTTAAGTTTACATAAAATAACCATGGAATCTTAGTTTATTGGGTTGAGTTAATGCATAAGATAGATGAAATAACTTTTTATTTTATTCAATAAATAAAATGTATTTACAATTTATAAAACTACAAGACCCAAGAGATATAGGACACACTAGTCCCAACACGCTCGCCTTCATCCTCATCGTTCAACCACATTTGTTCACTGCGCCTTCATCGTGATCTGAAAAGTATTTGACTTCCCTTAAGTTTATGTTAAATGATTGCCAGTTTATGTTAAACAATCAGCTATATTTTTGTATATGATTGACCAGATTAGTTTAAGAGATCTCTTACCAATTTGTATACAATCACTCAAATTAGGTTAAATGATCGTCTACCTTTATGTATACGATAACCCAGTAAAAATTAAACGATTGTTTAGTTTTACTAAGCGATCGTTTAGGATTTGGTAAACGATCGCGTAGTCAAAATTAAACGATCGTTTAGGATTTGGTAAACAATCGTCTATCTTTTTTTAAACGAATATCGGTTATCTTTTATTAAATGAATCTTTAACTAACTGTTGTAATATATTTGCTTGTTGTAGTTTGCTAAGATGGTTGTCCCTGCGGAGAAATATTTCTCTACTACTGTCTCTTGCATGGTCCACAAAACCAATACCCTGATGAAGAACAAGCTGACCACCGAGCAGATGCACATGTTTAGGAAGACATGTTTTGGTCCACTGCTGGACTTGGACCTTGTGTTTAATGCGCAACTCTTCCACCATTTCTTGTTACGGGAGGTCAAAGATGAGAACCAAAACTCTATAAGCTTCAACATATTGGGGAAGAAAGTAATGTTCACACAAGAAGATTTTAATCTTATAACTAGGTTATGGTCGACGAAGGAAACAATTGAAAGAGATACGAGTGGCCAAAGACTACGACATCTCATCCTTGGACCAAAGAACCCGAATGAGAAGAAGGAAAAACTTTGCAAGGATGTCGAGACTGCGTCTGAAAAGATCAGATTTACAAACGATCAAGATGTTGGGAAGGTTGCATTGACATTATACACTGAAATGGTCATGATGGGAAAAGACAAGAAAACCCAATTTAATATGAATACATTTGGGATTGTTGATGATCGTGAAGTGTTCGTCCATTATGATTGGTCGTTTGTCTTGTTCAAGCATTTATTGAATAGTATGTAAAATATTTTGTGCGGGAAAAAGGAGGCGCACGATATTAAGAAGGCAAACAATCCGAAACACATCACATATTACTGTGTAATGGGATTTGTGCTTACATTCGAGGTACGTGTTTTACAGTTCAATTCAATTCAATATGTATTTGTGATAGTTGTATGTGTAACAAAGTTTGTCTATTATAGGTTCGGGCTTACGAAAATAGTGAAGGGAATTGAATCCCGACGGAAGCATATGATCGTGTTCTCTGATTTCTTGAAAGAATTAAAAATACAAACAATTAATAAAAGGTTAAGCGACATATATTTACGGATCCATAATTTAAGCAAAATCTTCTCCTTGAACCAATAGTCTTCTCCTTGTAGTCTTCCTTTTCCAAGAGATCTTCCTTTCTACGACTCTGGCAAGGTTCCAGTTTGTGGGAACCGCTTCTTGAAAGAATAAAGGGAACGGGAAAGAAGAATTTTTTTAGAACTTTTCTAAGAAAATTGAGAGAATTTCTAGAGGAAGAATTTTAGAGTAATCGTAAAGATTATTTTTCTAGATAGGTGCGTTCTATGAGGACTCCCAAGGGCCCTATTTATAGAACTCTATGGGTTACTCCTAGTCCTATTAGAATAACCTATATGCAGAGATTTTAAATTAAATATTTAATAATATCCAATATAATAAATATTTATCCAAATAATATCTCATATTAAATGATTTAAAATATTTAAATCTTATTTAGGTATTTATTTTCTGCAGAATCTTTAATTTGAATCTCATATAGATTAAATGATTAATTATTTGAATCCAATTCAAATTAATAAATTAATTATTCCTCTATTTATTTATATGGATTTCATCGAAATAAATAAATAATTATTTAAATCATATTTAAATAAATTAATTCTCCATATTATAAAATTATAGCTTGAATCTTATTGAAATAAATTTTATAATAAATCATGTAATTAATTGTATAAATATAATTAATATTTTTCCTCATAAATTTGAACATTTAAAATTTTTCTTTCAACATAGATGATCTTTGTTGGTCTGTGGTGAGCTAACAAGGGGACTTTTTTGACCTACAAATTATAAGCTCCAATTATCAAAGATTAATTAATTGAACTCTTCAATTAAATTAATGTTCATTCATTAACTACAGGGCAAACCACTATAGACCCATAGTTGAACTCTTATGCACTGTAGGACAAGTTGTGTCCATGGATATCAGTATAAGCAAGTCGATCCTTCACGAGTTGTTCATAATTACAATTAGTTCAAATGCTCGTTCCACCCCTGTAATTACCTCTTATCCTTAAGTACCACTAATTTCTCTAGTGAACAATTTGTTTATGGTCCAAACATAAACTAAGTCCCTCTCGAGCCCATGAGAGGGTGGGGCCCCTTGTTCACGACCCGAATCAACACTTAAGGGAACTACTCATCTACTTACCCTATCTAGGAAGGAGTGAATTTCATCTTGTGAAGTTATGTTCCCAGCTCCCAATTTAGTCAAATCCCCAAAATGGTAGCTTATTGAGTTGACAACTTGGGCCACTCTCACCCATGCAAATCAAAGGACTGACCTTACAGATAAGAGTTCATTAGTCATTTAGGATTAAGATCGCGTCGCACATGATCACCTTATGAAATATTAATCTCATCAATTAACGGACTTACAAAAAGAGAAATATTTCGCAGTTCGGTCTTATACAAACTCTTTGTATAAGATACCCTCACTCACATGTCTCTACATGAACGGTTTAGATCAAACCATTTGTAACTATTACAAAGTGAGACATATCCATAGCGTCACTAGAATAAGGCACCCAACCGTATCCATATACTATAGTCCTTTAGGTTATTTATTGAACATGATCCACTCGTATGTCAACTACATATATGTTCAAGGTTTCATGCAATAACCTTAGATTTTTTTGTTAATGGATAAATTAATATTGCATAATTAACTTAATTAACTTAATTAATTAATAAATTACAAGGCTTTAGAGCACAAATCCCAACAATTATGTCCACATCTAGTGTAACAACCTAACTTCCTAGGACTCAAACTAGGTCATTACCACGTACATGCAAACATCCTAAAACGACCCTTTTCGTAATTTAGGCTAAATCCAAAGAATTTTGCAAATATAAAAAAAATTCATCAAATTTGAATAACTTAAAATCTTTGAACATGGCACCCTGAAATTTAAAACAAAACTGTAAATTTGAAAGAATATCTAGCAGTGTAAAAACTGTCATTCTATTTATAACATTAAGACTGAAAATTTAGAACACGAAAATCATGAAAACATGTCCGAAAGCGTCTGACTAGTTCCAATGGCACGGTCAAGGATTTTTCTATCATACGCTTGTCTATCCTAGCCTTTATTTGAAAAATGTAACATAAGAAAAGGGTGAGTATAAAAATAGCCAATAAGTAACCCCACTATTGGGGTTAGACTATGCAATCACATGCAACATGAACTGAGATCTCATGCTAGCGAAACCTAAAGACTTTTTGTTCCTGACTTACAGTCTCCTTTCCCTTAGACGTGTCTTACTCTCTTGCTCATGAGGTTCGAGGCATATCTTTCATATACATAGAACCCTCTGGGTAGGCATCACTTTCATATACCCCAGGTCATTTATAAGAAGGTTGGGATGTGCACCAACTTATGTACACATAGTTATGTATACACCACTTCCATATACACATAACCTACTAGGTGTGCACCATTTTCGTACACTCCCTATCCCTCTAGATATGTGTCACTTTCATACATACCAATCCTAGCACATCACTTTTATGCATTAGAATCCTTGGACATGCACCACTTACGTACACATAGTTATGTATACACCACTTTTGTATACATATAACCCACTAGGCGTGCACTACTTTCATACACCGCAGTCCTCTCTAGATATGTGTCACTTTCACTCATACAAATCCTAGCACATCACTTTCATGCACTAGAACCCTTGGACATGCACCACTTTTGTGCAGTCAAATACTATGGGAAGGAAAAACGATTTTGCTCAAACTCAGAATTTCATGTAATATTCACATAGTGTGAATTCCACATAAGATCTAGTAAATAAAGTCAAACTAACTAAACTTGACAAACATGCATCATATCATAACAACAAATTGATCTTAGTACATCATTTTCATACACCAGCTTAAGTACTTAACCAAACATTCACAATTTATAATGAATCACATGCCATTTATACTTCCATAATTAAAAAAAATGCTTAAAAATCTGAATATCAACTAATTGTATCTAATTTTTTTGTCTGAGTCTAAAGTGTTCCAGTAGTAGAATTACTTACCTCAAATTTAAGTCCAAAGCAACTGGCAAACTAGACTCCCTTTAAGCTTCGACTAAAAATTCTTGAATTTAAACCCTAAAACATAAATCCAAACTTAAATTAAGTCTTTATGCCTAATTCCAAATACAATTTACTCAACAATTAAACCAAATAATCTTACCTAAAATGTAACTAAGTCACAATCTTCTTCAAAACTTCATCTAAAACCCAATGATACCTACTAAAACAGTCCAAGCCTAACCAAATCTTGAAATTCTGACATAATCCACGAAAAACGGATGATGTCAACGAAGCTGAACGGAGAAAGAGAATATATATAACTTATTTTCCTTTTCCTTAAATAAATCCAATTCTTTATTCAAATATATAAATATTAATTCTTTTCCTTTTCCTCTTTCCTCTTTCCCAATAAATCAAAATAAATAACTTATTTAATATATCCTTCAACACATTAAACCGAACACTTTCCCAAACACACAAAATAATTTAGTTAAGTCCCAAAAACAAAATCACAACTTTAAATTCCAATTTCTTTTAAATTAACCAAATTATAAATCTCACCAATTTCCAAATCTTCAAATTAAATTCAACTTCTAAATCTCCCACAAATGAATTCAATTTTTCTACTAATTGAATTATTTCTAAATCCTTAACACGCTTAATTTAAATTGATTTATCCTTTCAACATAATTCCATTAAGCATTAAAAATTCAAATCATTATCCAAATAATTCAAGATAATTAATTTAAAATTACCTGAAAATTTGGGATATCACATTTAGTAAGTTCCAAAGTGAGCAAAAATGCAATACCATGAATCCTTAAGTGGACCATCCTATAAGTTGTTGGAGAGGAATGTATTCCAACCAAAGAAGGTAACAGATCGTCTAAAATTAACTATACGATCGTTCAGATTAACCTACACGATCGTTTAGAATAATCTACATGATCGCCTAGTTAAGAATACGTGATGGTTTAAAGTAATCTACACGATCACTTAGTAGTCGATTGTTTTCAATATGTATTAACTTGTTTTCATCGTTCGTTTACCTTACAAACTATTATTGTGGCGAGACTTGTGCCTACACCAGAGGAAATAAAGTACAAGGAGGATAGAGTAAAAGGAGTTGAGTTGATGCTAGGTGTCAACACCACATTAAGTGATCAACATTTTGTTGACACTAAAACCGAACATCACGAGTCGTCTCATGAAGAACAAGTTGAGCAACCTATCACAAAGCAGCAAATTACAGAGCATGAACCTCCTCGGTCACATGAAAAACAAGTTGAGCACCCTATCACAGAGCAACTTGGCATTGAGCCAGAAACACGCAGACTGGGTCTGATTAGTGGCCAGAAGGGTAAGAAAAGACGTGCAGAATCTTCAGAGAAGCACTCCAAGTCCTCTAGAAGGCATAAGCACTCAAAGTCTTATAGGGTGCTGAGAAAAGAAATATTTGAAGTTCGCAAGGACTTGGCGAACTTGACGACCATGATTTGTGAGCAACACGAACAATTAAGCCAACAATTGAATGAAGTGAAGTTGT
This sequence comes from Citrullus colocynthis, assembly GCA_031780015.1. NCBI lineage: Eukaryota > Viridiplantae > Streptophyta > Magnoliopsida > Cucurbitales > Cucurbitaceae > Citrullus > Citrullus colocynthis. Next base: position 771,937 of record QLSR01000100.1, on the reverse strand, counting down.
TTCTTCAGTGTTTATGTCAAGTTAGAAATTTTTTTCATCCTATGGATATCTATGCGATCGTTTAGAATATCTAGGCAATCATATATTAATTTTTATGCAATCATTTAGGATATCTAAGGGATTGTATATTAATTTTTATGTGATTACTTAGGATATCTATGCAATTATTCAGGATATCTAGGCGATCGTTTGAAATTTCTAAGATAAGTCATGAACCAAAGCCATGATGCATCGTTTTCACCATTTATAATACCAAACACAATGGGATATATGTTGTTATTGTCGATACACGTTGCTATTTACAACATACCTTTGTATTTCTCGTGCAAATTAATGCCATCAACAACTATTACAAGACAGATGCAGTTCAAGAATCCCCTAATACATGGACCAAATGTCATATAGACGCAATTAAAGTATTGCTCTTCTACTTCGACCTCAAAGATCGTGTCTGGATTTGCAACTTTTAGTGCCTTGTTGTATGAGTTAACAGAAGCATATGATCCTTCTTGTCACCCTCGTGCGAACACCCAATGGGTACTTTCTTGTGTGGTAAGCCCGCCTGTAGCTTATATTGGCCCCATAATCTCGTTGGATATCTTCAATTATGTCTCTTGGGTGGTATTTTCGACCAACTTGATCGTATTTAGACTTGATTAAGTGTTCAATAACCCAACTTTTGGCTTGTTGATGACTACTAGTTCTCATTGCAATTGCACATGTATGAACACTCGGATACTTCATCACTTTGAAGGAATCACTTCCTTCCAGTTTTTTCCAATTTTTTTGCACGAATCGTCCATTTGCATTCCTCAACCAAACACCATACAATTAGCAAGCTCTTTGTCGACTTCTTTACATAGTAGTCAAAGTTTTTTTCTTATTGCAAATATTAATAATTTAACTGATAAATCATATTTTGAAAGAAAAATGGTCTTCTTTTATATCTTATTCATTTAGACAATCATGGAGTTTGTGATGAGGTCGTCATATGATGGGCCCTTCGATGATCTAGCTATATCTAGAAATGGTTGGTTTGGAATAGTAGGGTGCATTTAAACTGAAGGCATCACCACAAGTGGGGTTGGAACATGAATGGAAGGTTTGGAATTGTTTGTGGTCCTGAACATTGTCCATACACATGAGTAGTATAATATTATGGACTACACTTAGATTAGACGTTCTGACCAACCTATTATTCATTTTTGTCATCTCCTAGATTACATGCCTCAATATTCTCATCTAATGAAGACGTGGTGGGAATATTATGTATTGGAATGTTTGACAAGGCTTCAACTGTTGGATTGCATTGTTGGTGCATATTATCTATGTCTATTCCATGCCCATCATGAAGTGTAACTGATACAAACAATGGCATCCAGGATGCATCATTGCCTTCTAAAAAAAAACCAAGGTCTTCATCATCCACTATGTCAATTGGGGGAACTAGGACCAATAGATTGTAACAACATTTGATGTGTATATCAAATAGATAAGGATTGATGTTTAGTCGTTGGTGCAGAATGCTCACTAATTCACTACAAGTTATATCGCTTCTAACCTTCAGACCTTTCATATGACCTCCAACATAATTATATCCAGACTGGTCTCATTCCCCACCAAATTGTACAAAGATGTGTAATAGCATCATTGATCTGCAAAGACCAAATTGAAAGATTATATTCGAAATGATCACCCAGCAAGTCATAGGCGATCACCTAGTTAGTTGTAAGAGATCGCCTAGTAAAATGTAAGCGATCGCCTAGTTAGCTATAAATGATCACCCACCAGGTTACAAGTGATCGCCTATATGAATGTAAGTGATCGTTTACTTGTGTATGTAACCGATCGTTTATATAAAATTAAACGATCTACAAAGAAACATTCTCTGTGTTTCTGGTTCTAACCCACAATGTTGATTTGTATCAAAAGAAAAATGAACTGAACGAAGATGAAAGCGATTGACATTGGAGAATGTTGGACTGTAACTCTTAAAGAACAATGGAAGAAGAAGTTCGAGAGTTCGACCGAAAATGAATTTGTGAGAGTGCCCTTCCATTAATATCCTCACAATCAATTTTGTTGGTAGAATGTTAGTTGATAATGAATGATTTGATACAATGTTGGTGAAGAAGTCCATAGCATTCAATACAGAGATTAATTTCGGTAGTTAGTTTCGCTAGAAAGTTTTCTGGTTTGAGAAAGTTTCAAATTTTTGGGTGAAATGGGTATTTCACATGGCAAAAAGGTCATTAATTGTAAAAATTTTAGTAAGAGGTTATATATAGAATTTTTTTTTGGGTCATTTTGTGCAATTTTCCATTTATTATTGAGAAAAAAATTATGTTATTTCAACTATGCTCATGTTGGCAATTAATTGTAACGTTTTATAAGTGAGATATTTTGTATATTTAAATTTTAAAATGAGATGAAGTAATCCAAAAATATTCTTTTAGGATTGTAATTTTTTTAAATAAATATTAAAATAATATATATAAAACATCTTGATCTTTTGAGATTGAAGAGACATTGTGAACATTGTTTCTTTTTTGTATATATTTTATTTAAAGAAAATAACATTCATAAAATCAAATTTCATATAAGTGGGACAACAGCCCCCACTTTGGCTTAATGCTTTGAATATATTAGCATCATTTATGTCAAAAATCCATATGGGAGTACCTTTTTAAAACATTTGGTATGAGAATACAATAAGGCTAGTCACTAGCTCTTTCAACACAAGATCCAAGTTCAGTTACTCTAACATCTTCTTAAAAATTTAGTGACGTTTGATGGTGAACAACTGTAAAAGCTTCACAAACGATTGGAGTTTCAATCCATCTAATCTCATTGATTAGATATGTGTATGATAACAATTAGTTGAAATAACAAGAAAAAAAAAATAATAAAGAGAGAAAGAAAGTAGAATCTTTAAGAAATATTTGGTGAAAGTGTTGGTGAAAGTGTTGGAAGAATGATGAAAAAATTTCATTTTTATAGTAATAGATTATAAAAAGTTACAAGACTTTTGACTTTCTAAAACTTTTGAAATTCAATAATTAATTATAATTAAATAAAAATAAAATCTTAAGTGGTAGAGAAATAAACCTTATGTATTCCCTCTCTTTATTATTATTACTAATCAATCCACTATTTATTAATTATTGGTAGAATTAATTGCAAGTGGCATATTGTGTAAATTTTAAAATTGATAAAGGGACAAAATAATTCAAAAAGGTTTTACAAAGATTGTGGCTTTTTAATTTAATATATTATAGATAAGGAAACCAACCCAACCCAACCATGAAATATTTGAGTTGGGTTGGTTCGAGTTGTTCGGGTCATTTATTTTTAAAAAATTGAGAAAAAAATAAAAGATTAATATATGTAAAATATACTTTTATTATTTTTCCAAATATTGAAGTAAGATATACAACTCCGTTACAATATATATTGAAAAAATAAATTGTAAAAGATATTTTTTTAATTTAATAATAAATTTGGGTTAATTTGCTTCAACCAAAACTAATTTTAGGTGAGCTCAATAACCAACCCAACCTATAAACTTTTGAATTATTCGAACCGAACCCAACCTATGGGTTGATCGGGTTATTCAAGTCATTGGTTCTTTTGGATATCCATAGTACTTTCAATAAATCTTAAATTTAGTTCTTGCTAGTTTCTTATTGACTTTTTAAAAAATTATTATTTATTCGTATTTAATTATTTTTTTCCCTCTTTGTTTTCCTTTTTTTACTCTATTAAAAAATGTTAAATGTTGAAAATAAATAAATAAATAACTTAACCCAAAACTGTACCAATTTTTATCTCAATTTTTTATTTTCATCAAATTAGATCTTAAACTTAGACAAATATTGTGATATTTTTCAATCTATCTTTAAAGAAAAAAAAGACATAGATGGACCATTTGTTTTTTGAAAATGTATATAATCAAAATCTTTAAATGTCTGAAATTACATATTGATTGACTAAATGTGTATGTGTAATAAAAAAAAAATATAGATGAGAATAGTCTAGTACAAGCATGCACTGTCAATAAGGAATAAACTTGGGAGTATTCTAAATATCCCAAGAGACTATTTATGCAATTCAATTTTCTAAAATAGAGTTTTTATGCAAACCGAGTGGTAACTAATAAAATGAGTGATTTTGGGTATTTATTCAAACTGAGTGGTAACTAATAAAATGAGTGATTTTGGGTAATGCGCAGAATATGAAATAAACAACAGATGGAAACATGGAATTACATTCAAGTTCAACCAATTGGCTTTATGCCTTAAGTTATGCGGTCACATCATGTATGGACAGTGACTTAACATGGACAAAAAACTCCTCATGATGTGAGTTATGAACTCCTGCTCATAAAGATCGTTCTTTGATTTGTATGGCTAAGAGTGGGCTTAGTTGCTGACTCAATATGCCTACCATCTTGGGAATGATGCCAAGTGAGGAGCTAGAAACATAACTTCACAAGATGGAATTCACTCTTTCTTGACTCTAGGAAAAGTAGATAGGTTGTTCCCTCAAGTGTTGATTCCGGGACTTGAACAATGAGGTCTCACCCTCTCATTGATCTGAGAGGGACTATGTTTATGGTTGGACCATAAACAAAATTGTTCGTTAGAGGATCAATGATACTTAAGGTACAAGAGGCAATTACAAGGGTAAAATGGTAATTTGACCCAATTGTAATTACGAACACCCTCTGAAGGATTGAATTACAAAATATGTTTAAATCAATGGAAACATAAATATACTGCAGTTCATAAGAGTGCAACTATAGGTCTCTAGTGGTATGCCCCACGGTTAATGAAGGTTGATTAATATAATTAACGAGTTTAATTTATTAATCTCGAGTCATTGAACTTATAATTGTATGTCCATTATGTCCCTCTGGTAGCTCGCAATGGGTTAAAATTAATCAAGGGAATTAATTGTATATGATGCAATTAAAATTATGCAAGAGATACATCATAATGTAAAGTTTATAATATGAGAAAAAACCTTATAATATGAGAATATTAATATTTGAATAGGGTTTAAATATTAAATTAATATAAATTGGATTCATATTAAAACTATAGATTATGAGAGTACATGTGTGATAACTTGGAGAAATACAAGTAATTATATTCATTATTTAGAGTAATTAGGACAGAATTGATGATAAATGCATGAACTTAGAACTTGAATTGCATTATATGAATAACTCTACATTTACTATACTTACAAAAGAATCTATCCTAGAAGGTATGAAATTCTATTTTTCTTAATGCAAGATAGAACAAAAAAGAGCTTAGAAATATAAAGGAAGAGGACGCTGCCAGAGAAGACCAACGCGTCGAGAACCATGCGTCCAGAAAATAAACAATGCAAGCATTAACCGGCAACTGTTATGTCAATATGCAAGTGGACAACTGATTTCGCTCCAATCAACTGAAGATACGAAGAAGTCGATGCAACAGAGCATGAAATTAAATGCAAAGGTGTCAGTTCATCATGATATCACTTTTTAGACGCCTATAAATTGCCCAAAGCTTCTCAGTTTAAAATCAAAGACAAAATATTCAGTAGTGAAAGCCCTACATAAATTCTCACTCGACCTCCAAAGCCATCCTCCATTCCAAGCTCTTTTATGAAAAGATTCTGAGATTGTTCAAAGTCACCTCTTAGAGAGTGAGAATCCACCCTTGTATAAATAATGTATCAGATAGCCACCATTTCAAGCCTCCATGTAGCAAGACATTGCCATTGGCAGCTTGATGACTTCTCTTTTTTTATCTTCATTATGAACACTCTTCCTATTTGTATTTTGTTGATATCTTTCAAGAGATTTGATTATTTACTTAATACAAGTTTGATTAACATTATGCCCCTATCTATTATCATTTGCAACATCTTACATCATGAATGTTGAATGATTTTGCCAGTTAAGCTTAAGTTTTAGTATTTCCAAATGTGATTAAGTTGCTTTCATCTTGATTAAATGGGTACTTCAAACTTGCTTGAATCTATCAAATAAATAGGTTTAAATGAGTATATTCATCTGCTTGAGAGAGTCGGTGAGCAATTTTAGCATTTAACAAAAGAAGAGTAGGCTTTAGAGATAAAATTTTTCCTTTTGCCCAAAGAGCTCACCATGTATCTTAGAGATAAGATTAATGTGGTGTTGAAGAATCAAGAGATGTGTTCTCAATTTGAGTCATGAAAAATCACTTATCGCATAGGAAATACTATTTACTTAACTTAGCTTATACCTTTTTATGGTTCCGTTCATTTTACACTCGCTATCTGATCTTGTTTATACTTGACTAACTTTATCCATCATTCATTCTGCATTGCCATCCCATATGTTCATCCGTCAATTTATTCTTGTACAAAAATGTTCTTTGGTAGTTAGTACAGAAAACAACACAATTATAATTATTGTATAGTTCCAAATGCATCAAATCATGAATGAATCTCAACGCATAGTCATTACAAATCTCTGTGTTCGATCCTGAACTCTCCAGGAAAACATATTTAAATTTATACTTGGGTTTTTATAGGAAAACTTGTATTTAACATATACATCTTTCTTGATTCTTAATTCGGCATTAGGCCATCATGATCTTCACGCATCATACACATATAAAACACGCAACAATGTGTACTATGATACATTGAATCAAATATATAATATTTGATTTCCTTTAATTAATTAAATAAGATTTCATTAAATAAATGTTTAATTAATTAATTTTTAGTTATTATATATAAATTAATTAAATTTGATTTTATTAATTTATTAATTAAATAAAATAACTCCCCTACAATGCAGGAGCGTGGTGAGTGGAGAGAGAAGTCCCTTACTTTAAATTGAGGTGAGATCTCAATTCTTTTTCTTTTTTACGTGAAAACATTTAAAGAAGTCCTCCCTCACCTTTTTACTCTCAAGAAAGAATTCTCTGTTTTTTTTTTTTCCCATTCTCTTTCCCAAGGTTCCCACAAACCTCCATTTCCCAAGAGTATACCAAAGAAGACCAATTGGTGGTGTTTCTTCCAAATGTGTGATTGCTACTTTGAAGATTGGATCTACAAAGGTATATTACTTCTTTTCTCATGAATTTGGAGGTGTGTTTTAAAGTATGTTTATATTCTCTTGTTTTGTAAAATTTATAGTAACCAAATTGGGGCAAAACGATTAAATGCTTCTGCCAAAAGGATTCAAAACCTATCAAAATATGTAAGCCCTCAACTTTCTCTCATTGTTATTTGAGTTATAAGTAAATTAGTACAAGTTGTGGACTTAGACGAATTTGGTGACAATAGGGCTTGAGCTAAATGTTGAGGGAAGTGTTGGATGGCAATGAGCTTAAGGGGAAGTAGGCGTTAAACACAATTGAGGAAGGAACTTTCCAAGCGAGCTTGAAGTGAAGGTCTAGGCGTTGAAGAGGTGGTAGTCAAGAGGTGATTTATTTAATTCTTTAAGTTTGGAAATTAATTATTTTCTTAATATTTAGATGTGTGATTATGTGGCAAATTAAGAGGAAGTTTGGCAAGATTAATGGGAGGAGTTGACAATTATTTAAAGAAGTATAGTCGGGTTGTCAAGCGATATAAATAGAAGGTTGTAAGGTGGAGTCGTTTGCCCAAATCACCCATGCAAAGTAAGTGTTTCTCCCACCAAAATCTTCAAGAATCTATGTGAAAGTTGTGAGAGGGCTGCCATGGAGAAAATCAACTGAAAAGATGTTGAAAATTAAAGGGATACTAAGGTTGTTCCAAATTTCGAGCATAGCCAAGCAAGGGGAGAAGTTCAATGAATTCCAAGCAATTGAGCAGGAAGGCCAAATTTGGTGGTAAGTTAGTAGAAAAACTAATTCAGAGATTTGTGAAAGAATTTGGTGTTAGAAATGGCTGGAAACATTGAGTTTGGATGCTAAAAATGTAAATTGGAATATAGGTATGCATTGGGTGGCTACTGGCTACAAGTTGAAGAAAATAGGCGAGGAAGGCTGTCGATGGGCATAAGCAATTGAGTATTGTTTGTGAGGTTAGAAGCCTAGGTTGCACACCTAGTTGGCAGCCAGCTGTGTCCACGTTGCATGCCCAGTAGGCAGGCAGAAGTACTTGTCGCACATCTCAGCACCACACGACCCCTCAACGCTGCACAACATCAACACCCAATAGCCTAAGCGTGTCGCTTGACGCCTAGCCCTTGTGCGTGCTCAGCACCACCTGTGTGTGTGTGAATTGTCGCCCATAGACTGTGCATGTGTTTAATGCCAGTGTGCATGTTCCAACGCCCACACCGGACTGTGTTGCCCGCCTAGCTACCCATCCATTTATATTAAGGCATTGCTTGGTTTAATTGTGTGGTAAGTTATCTATCAGATTATTTAAGGGTTTAATGAATTTGCAAGTTAAATATGGTTAAGTATGAGCATATGAAGGTTATGTATGGATTGTGGAAGTGTGAGGATATGGGGGAGCTATCGAAAGATAATAACTATGAGGGGTAAATTAGAGTCTAACCAAGGGATTCTTAATCCATTTTTCAGGACAAATGGAGATCGAACGAGCATATAATCCATTAGGATCCCGTCAACAATTGTGAGTGATAAATGTGCATTAAAGATAGATTTATCTTATTTTGAGTTAGAATCTTGTTTCCTTGAAAGTAAGTTGTGTTTAATCAATTGAGCATGTTTCCTAAAGTTGTAGTTATGCTATCTTCAAATCATGATTTGACTGGAATTGCCTAATGTTCTAAGATATGTTTGAAAGGAGACAATGTGATACTTCATACTTAACTAATTTAAAAGAATTTGTATGGTTTACATTATTTAATGAATATTATACCCTAGAAATGAGTATCAAGGGACCCGATATTGAAGGATAGAAGAAGGTATTCAGGCAGCCCATAATGTATAGGCCTTTGGGACCCACCCTAACTCACATGAATGCTTTGGGCCGTGTGTTGGGATGCTAGCCCTTTGGGGACAATTCTACATGCACATATGAGAGATATCGATGTTGATTGTATTGAGTTTACTCTACATCAGCTAAGGTTATTGACGTCGAGTGTATTGAGGTTACTCTACTCCAACTAAGGATTATGGGTATAGGTTTTCGGTTCGATTTTTACCTAATGTTGTTTCATGGAAACTTCCTACTTCTGCACGTTTTATAGCATAAATTTCTTTACGAGCTTCTACTATTTTTATATTAGCATTTCTTTTCTTAGGAACTATAAAGTTTTTATGTACATCACTCATTGGGCTTCCCAGCTCACGCTCTTCTTATGTTTTTCTTTCTCCTAGGTAGTAAAAGAGTTCCTAGTGCTTAGCCTATCCAACCTTATCTGCTTTTGCTACAAGTCTTCAACAACCTAGTTTCATAGTATTTTGTATGTTCTTAGTTTTGGTCTCGTTATCATGTACATATTTGTCTGTTAGTGGGAAGTGATGTGGTTGAGAGCATACGTCTGTACAAGGTACTTGGTTGTAAATATTATATGGATGGTTTGTTTGTATAATCTTGAGGTTGTTGTAAGTTAGGTGCATTTGGGCTATGAATGTGTTTTTATTATGAAATTTATTATAACTACTAATTAGATTTTCAGGTTAAACAAGGTGAGGCGGTCAGTAGGTATCGTAAAAGAGTCAATATTTATTGTCCTCACATTCTTTCTTAGGTTAAAAAGGTAAATTGGGAGAGATATGACAAAATACATTAAAATCAATTTGAACACTTCAAATTTTCATTCAACTAAATTGATTTTTAATTGTTTGTATGAGTTAGCAAGGGCCTCTTGTGAATCTACAAATTATAAGCTCTAATGATCAAGAATGAATTAATTAAATTATTTATTGGTCGTTTGGTTACCAATTGGTTTTTTGTATTAAATAAAACTAGATGATTAGGGTATATTCCCTAGTTGAACAGTGGTCAAGGAATATGTTTGTCAATCTCCTCCATATGAGTTCAAAGCCCTAATATCTGCAATTTTTTCAATTTTATTTACTTTCCCTTTTATTATAATGATTTTCACTTTTTATATAAAATTAAATGGTAAATAATGTAGAATTTTTTTAATTCTTCATTTTCATATCACTTCTCATTTCTCATTTAAGCAAAAAACATTAAAAAAAAAAGGTAATGCAATTGGTAGCATTTTTATGACTAATAATTAAGTGTATAGCACCATTTAAAAAAAAAATTGCAAATATAACAAAAGCTATCATTGACAGACACTATCACTCCTATTAGTGATAAACTATATCGCTGGTGAACTTCTATTAGCAATATGGTCTATCACAGATACACTCTGAGAGTTACACCTAATTTTGCTATATTTGCAAATTTTGTTATAATATGTTATATCTGCTAATACTTTAGATTTGATTGTTATATTTGCAACTACCCCAAAAAAATATCTTAAAGTGTTTTTTAAAAATTTCAAAATTCAAAGTTAAAATGTTTGTAAAATATGAAGAAAAAAAATACTATAGTTTTTTTTTTTTTTTTTTAAAAAAAAAAAAAAAAATTATATTATTTTTTTTTTTTATATTTTAAACTACCCCAAAAAAAAATTTAAAAGTGTTTTTTAAAAATTTCAAAATTCAAAGTTAAAATGTTTGTACAATATGAAGAAAAAAAATACTATAGTTTTTTTTTTTTTTTTTTAAAAAAAGGAGAAAACTACAACTCATCATGAGAGCTTGTTTCTTTTGTTAGGTACAAATTAATTGTTTCATTGTTTTCTTATTCTCTTATAATTTGCCCTTACAAAAATAAAATTATTTTCTTGTACTTTGTCAATATGTTTGTTTTTGTAATTCTTTTTCATATTATTTTTTATAGAGGACATTTTTTATGATTAATCAGTTCATTTAAAATATTGATATTGTTTTATCGATATGAATTTAAGAAATAAATATCGATCTTGGAATATAAGATTTGATATTGCGATCAAGTCTTACGACTTTAACCAAAATGTTGATGAACCTTGTGTCTACAAGAAAATCGTCAACAATTCAGTAGCTTTCTTAGGGTTGTATGTGGATGATGTCCTACTCATTGGGAATGATGTAGATCTACCAACGAATGTAAAGAAATGGCTAGCTGCCCAATTTCAAATAAAAGATTTGGGTGAGGCATAATTTGTTCTAGGGATCCAGATCATAAGAGATTGTAAGAACAAGACGTTGGCCTTATAGTTAAATTAAATATATGATAGTCAATGTATTAATTAACTAATTATTAATTAATTAATTATATATTAAATATAATTTAATACATATTATAATATGAAATTAATATTATTATTTAAATTAAATTAAATTAAATTAATTAAATTTGATTAAATTAATTTAATAATATTAACTTCCCCTTGGGAGTTATTTTATACATGGGTTGAGAGGTTACTTGGTGTAACCTCCTCCCCTCTCCTTCTATCACATGGCAAATATGTAGAAGAGTTGGATTGTAGAGTGGTGATAGACTGCAAAATTCTTCTCCCAAGAACTCTCTCTCAAATCTCCTTCCCTCACCAAATTAAAAAGCTCACAACTCCTTGATTCTTATCCAAAGATCAGTAAGGAAATCAATTGGTAGTGTCTTGTGTTTTCTTTATACGTTAAGTTCAATGAAGTCTTTGAGTGTTTGTGAGTTTCAGTGAATTAGAAAAGATTGATCTACCTAGAAAACGGTCTTCAAAGGTACAGTTTGATTTTCTCTCTTAAAATCCCTTTAAAGCATGCGGTAATTTAGATGTTTATCCTATATGTTTCTCTGTAACTTCTCTGTATTTTGAGTTTTTCAAAATTGAATATCATTGACATGGCATTCACATGCTTCCACAAGGAATTCAATTCCTTCAGTACTAACGGTTGTCAATCCATATATTAACTATAAGGGTATATTTTAACCTCATTTTGTTAAAGCTTAAAAGGGTGTTTGGCCCACCGACTTTATAAGTCAATGTTAAATAACTAACTCCATCAACTTTAATAGTGTTCACTATTGAAGTTTACATATTTATCGAGGAACTCCATCTTTCCTTTTTTTTTTTTTTTCTCTATTTTGCACATTTATTGATGGGCTCCATCTTCACAACTCTACACCCCAACATAGACTTCCTAACTCTAACATATTAACTCCAGGCTTCAAAACTCAACTAAATACCCCAAACACCCCGAAAGAGTATTATTGATACCATTGAAATTCAAGTGTATTTTTGAAATAAAATACTAACGGTTTCCATTCAAAATCAACAATAAGGATGATTTAAAAAAAGATAAGGATATTACATATTAAAAGTTTTGAAAGTTTAAGGATTTTTCTTTTTTAACAAAATACAAAGTTTAATGGTATTCTATAATTTAGCCAAAAAAAAACTATTATTTCTAATAGATTGCCCTTGTTATGAGCTCATATATACAAATTGGACTATGGAAAGAGAATAATTGATTTTCTCTTTTGACCCTACTGCCCCCACATTTTTAGTAAAATGCCTATTTTGCCCTTTAATATTTGGACACGACTCTTTGAGCTTAGGTGTCTGCTGAGAAATATTAGGACAATGTTATAGGTATTTTATGTCGACAGGATACTGTTAGAAAAATTGGCACAAAAGAAAGAGAGATAATCACTTAGAAGAAAGAAACTTTCATTAAAAAAATACAAATATCAGACACTTTTGAGAGAGAATACTTTTTTACTCTTTCGATATTTATCTTTCCTCATGTTTTTTAAAGTTTCTCCAACTTCTTAACTTCTTATTTCTTTCTTCCTTCTTTCTCTAACTTTTTTTAGCTTTGCTTGACTTACAAATGAGGATGCAACTCTTATTTATAGGTGTGATATACATGGGCCCATGTAAAAGGAGTTTTTTAAGCCCTTTTTGTATTTTAAAATATCTTAGTTATTTCTTATGACTATTTTTAACTAAAGTAGAATTCTTTTTATGTTAAAGAAATGTTAGAATGTTTCTAGAGCATTTCTTTTGAGCTACTTCTTTGCAAACTTCTAGAAAAATTTAGAGATATCTAATATATTTAGACTTCAGTTATTTATATAGATAGATACTTAAAAACTTCTAGAATAGTTAGTATTGGCTTCTACTTTGGCAGGACATTCACATGACTATTTGGGTGTAGGTAGTTTACATGTTGAATCGACATAACCATTCATATATGGATACAATAAACGGATTTATAAATGTGGCTCTTCAAGTTTATGGTGTCCATTAAAAGATGTTAGCGCAATAAATTTTTACTTCATAAAATATATTTGTATATGTGAAAGCTAAATTTTTAAGTCAAATAGGTAAACTTTTTGTGAACGGGACACCATTATTGGGGTGTTGGTAGTGTTACACATAGAATTGAATTAAAAATATATATATATAAACCTGTAATATAGTAAAATTCTAAAAGCAACTTAATTAATTCATGTAAGTCTAGAATTAAATTAAAATATATATATATATATATATATATATAAACATATTACCTATTTGTTTTCTGTTTTCTATTTTTACAGATATTTCATTGATATCATACATGTATAAAGTAAAGTTATAATTACATATAAAGTATAGAAGTAGAAGCTATCTCATTACACTTGAATTTAAGTTTGATAGAAAAAATAGTATCAAATAAATTAACATGATTTACAATTAAACAAATGAATTTTCAAGATTCACACTCAACTTTTACAAAGAAGAAAATATAATCAACTATAAAATTTATAAACATGTGCATTGCATGCAACTCTTATTAATAAATAAGTATATATTTATGTATTTATGTTTGTATGCATGTATGTATGTAGGTATGATACATATGTATGTATATACATATGCATGTGTGTATATTTAGTTAAAATAAAGGGCGAATGTAGTAAAATTGGTAGAGAATAATTTTGTTAAAAAAGAAAAGAAAAAAATAATAATTGTTGAAGATTAGGGTTTACTTTTTTAGGAAATTGAGAATTTGAAAATTTATAAGTTTTGTGAGGTAAAAGTTGATATCTTCTTCATATACATATCAACAAATAGGAGAGAGTAAACTGTCAACACAACCCATTAGGCTCGGTCCATTAGTCTCTTTATTGTGAATATTGAAAGCCCATTGTTAAGGGCCTCACGTTGTCCATATATTTTTTATAGGGATATCAACCTATAAGGCTCTCATAAAGGCTCTCATAAAGGCTCTATATTTTAATCATGTTGAACTTCTCATTATTTACAAGAATGTCTAAGTTGGCTTTAAAATTACAAAAAGAAAAGTAGGTCACAATTACCATTTAATCTCCAACCATCAATTAGTTAAAAACTAGAGAAAAGAGCTTTAAATGAGACATGATTTTTTTAGGAAAAAATATTAGATTTTTCAAATACCAACTTTCCATCTTCTTCAATCTCTTTCTCAACCCCCCTGTCTTTATTCATCGTTCACTTATCCAACCGTTCACCACTAATTTACAACACCGTTTTTCAAGTCGTTCATCCGTTGCTCACCATGCGAGACCTGTCGTTCGTCCATCATTCACCACTCGAGACTCACCCGTCCACCACCACCATTCGTCTGCACCTATCACCAACTGTTGTCGCCTCCCTAAGTTTTCACCACCTAGTCAAACGCGCCCGACAATGAAGATTAGTGCAAATGTCCAGATCTATTGGGAGCCACCTTGTGAAACCCTGAACTTTGACCTAGTAGCTTAAATGTCATAATGAGAAGAAACTAGGGAAAATAAGCTAGAATTCGACTAAAAGCCTGTGGAGTTAGCCAAATTTTAAGACAGCGAATCTTGGTTTGCGGAGTTATGGTGAGGAGGAAAAATGTTTGAGAAAACTTGAGGTTTGAGATAAGAATAAGTCATAGGTAAGCTTGGGAGAAAACCACGATAGGTGATTTTTCGAAGTCTTGAACCATAAGGTGGCAAATAAGCTAAGAAATCTTCTAAGTGTCACAACTACGCTTGGAAAACCTGGGCATGGACGCATAACCCTAAGAAAGGAAGGAAAATTTCACTAAGTGTTAAAGAAGGTGGAGTTGGTAGAATAATTGGAAAATAGTAGTGAATTGAACACATCCTTTTGGGAAGAACCACCATGATGGACTCATTTGCCATCTCAAACGCATGGTGGACATTCTTGGGAGAATTTTGGCTAAGTGATGAGGTGTTGGAAGGAATTCTAAGACATAGAGAGGACGGTTGAACGCATGGTGCAAAATTTGAAAAGGAATCTCACCCATGTTAAGAGTTGAACCCATAGGCATACTTCGGGGAACTTTTAGCTAAATGCTAGGTAACTTTGGTAGTTGAGAAGCAACCCTAAGAAAGAATATGAAGGGTTGGACGCATACCTTGAAGATTTTGGAGAAAATGGTTAAGTGTTGGGTGTTTGAAGTTGGGAACAAAGTAAGTGGGTGTAAGAAAGGAAGTGTGGAACGCATAGGAGGGAAAAGTTGGAACCATAGGCTTGGAAAGAACACCATAGACGCCGCATATGAGGAGTTAACAAGGAGTCCATGAAAGTGTACGGGGAGGCTTGGATGCATGACCCAAGAAAACTAGCCAAGTTGGATGCATACCAAAGAAAAGAGGAGGAGTTCAACGCATAGTGATAAGGAGGTGACCAACCAAAAGGAAAATAAGGCTCAACAAGCTCAAACCAGCTCAAGTGAAGAGGAAAATGAAGCTCAACAAGCTCAACCTAGCTCAAATGAACCTCATGCTAAAAATCAAATAGAGAACTTTCCAAGTCAACCCAATCATGAGGCAATCATTATGTCACATGGACGAATGACAAAAGCTAGAGCTAAAAGTCTTCAAGAAGGATTAAATGGTTGCTTCGAAGCTAAGTATTCAACAAATGATGAAGAGTTGCAACTTTTGAAGCTTCAAGAGTCATTTGGACACCCAAGAGTCATCATGAATCTAAAAATTCAGATTCATCCACATATTTAATGTCCTATGTATCCAATTTAATTTCATGTATTTATATTTATTAGGGTAGTCAAAATGGTGTAGATGAATTTAGAAAATTTGGTGAAAGGTTGTGACCTTTCATGGTGCCTTTTCAATTAGTTTAAATAGGGCTGAAATTTTCACATTTTGAAACACAACTTTGAATTTGAATGAAATCTCCATAGAGTTTTATGTCTCAAGCTTTGTGCTTTCTTTGTATTCTTGTGTATAGAATGCATGTTTAGGACATTCAATCTAATTTGATCAATTAGATTGTGGATAGTTCGAAATCTTAAAGTTAGGAACAAGTTCTCCTTTCTTCTTGATCTTTGATCAATTCTTTCCAAGCCAAATCTATTTAGCTTTCTTGGGATTGTCTATCAAATTTGTTTATTGGGGGTTATTTTTATTATCGTTGCGGGAATTCACTTGAATAAGGGGAGTTCGCAAACATAATTGAGGTAGTTCCCTTTTATCACATAGGAAGGCTTTATAAGTAGAAATTTGACTAAGTGTGGGAACGATGGAGATAGGTTGGATGCATACCTCCCAAAAGAAGGGAATTGTGGTTAAGTATTAAGCTCTTGGAAGCATATTGGACACATAGGAGGGTTTGGAAAGAAAAAAATGGGCTAAGTGTAGGAAGGATGGAAGAAGAAAAGAGAGCAAAAGAGATTGTACCCTAAAAACTATAAGATAGACGCATAAATAAGAGAGAGTTGGACGCAAGGCTCATCTTCCGAGCCTAGGTTGGAATCATAGTTCGGAAAACATTGTGCTAAGTGGCTTGGTTGGGGTCTAACACTTCATAAGTAGGAGGTGTCGGGATGCATGACTAAGTTGTCATGCAAAGAAACAAATGTGTGGATGTATTT
Organism: Citrullus colocynthis; assembly: GCA_031780015.1. Lineage (NCBI taxonomy): Eukaryota > Viridiplantae > Streptophyta > Magnoliopsida > Cucurbitales > Cucurbitaceae > Citrullus > Citrullus colocynthis. The sequence continues at coordinate 755,075 of QLSR01000100.1, read as the reverse complement.
TTGAGTTTCCATGCATGGAGACAAATGTAAGCTAAAGTGTCAAGCTATGGAGGAAGGATTTGATGACAAAGTTTGTCATCCAACCCTTATAAATAGGACCAAGGAGTTGCTTGATCACTCTGATAAGCACTCAAAAAGTGCTTATTATTCTCTTAATTTAGGGACATTTTTATGAGATTTAATGTGGTTGCTAGTGGTTTTCAGGTGAAAATGATGAAATTAAGTGTCCAAGACCAAACCGAGCCAAAATTGAGCCAAAATTGGGATAAAATACAAGAAAATGCCAAAAACAGGGTAGCGTAACTGAGAGCATCGTTGCGTTTCCGCTCAATGCTTCGGACCTGAGAGCATCTAATAGGGGAGCGTTACTATGCTGACGAGAGCGTCACGACGTTAAAGAAAAAGGCGTCGCAGTGCTATGACATTACGCTTGAGACTAGGAAATTATGTCGGACAGCGTCGCTACACTCTCCTCTTGGAGAGCACAAGGACGCCAACTTTTCTTTTCCAACAAGTCAAGATTTTAGGGTCATTTTCGGCTGCCCAATTCTATAAATAGAGAGGTCTTTTTAGCATTTGAGAGCAGAGAAGAAAGGGCCTAAAAGAGGGAATTGGCTGCAAGGATGAGGGGAAAGTTTGAGAGAGAGTTTTGGTCATTCAAGCTCCTGACGGGACAATCAAGGGCGTGTCGACAGTTTCTCCTTCAAAAGCTTCTCTACAGTAGAGTTTCCCTTTCTCTACACTCTTCCTATGCTTAATCTTGCTTTGATCATGTTGTTTAAGGCTATGAGTGGCTAGATTCCTTTGCTTTAGGGTATTGATGAGTTGTTTATGAATTTATGTTAACGTTGTAGAAATTTCATGGATCGTTGCAATGAATAGAGTTTTCCATTGTTATTGTGTTGAATTCTTGTTGGTTGGCCATTCATACTTGTTAGATTAGATGTATGAATTGAGAAATTGTATACCTAATTGGAATTATAACCTTGGATCGTTGTTAATCTCTCATGAAAATAGTTAAATTAACAATGAAAGTTGCTAATGACTACTCCTGATGCCATGTGATCTAATTTGGTTTCAAGATGGTAGTAATTAATTAGGTTGCATGAAAAAAGGTTGTTTGCAATATAAAATAACCCAGACCTTTGTTTCCAGACTTAAACTTATGAATTGAAATTGACTCCATGAACTCTAGAATGTGGCATAATGAATTAAACAAGGATTCAATACCCTAAAACTCTCTTTGACTCTTGATCATTTACTTGCTTTCATTATTTGTTTTCTCAAATCTCGAAGTAGAATCCTTAAATAAAATTGATTCAACTCTAGGATAGCTAAGTGATTTAAACTTTCATTTTTGGATCTTCAATAAAACGATACACGGACTTAACCGTTTTATATTATAACTTGATCCGTGCACTTGCGGTTCCCGAAATCACGGTCACTGAAATATCCTTCCGAAACATTTGAGAGAAGTTTAGAGCCTTGTGGGGAAGTCCAAGCGTCCAAACCTTGCTCACCAAAAGGAGGTTGTGTCCAACAGGGTAAGTCTGCGTCCTGAAAGACCAACCTTGCGTCCAACTGAATAGAGTGAGGATTTGTGGTGTTGTCTTGAGTCCAACACAGTCTGCCTTGCGTCCAAGGCTTCAACCCTGCATCCAACTGCACTAGAAGGTGATCTAAAGTGCTATCTTGCGTCCAACACGAGCATATTTGCGTCCAATAAGTGAAACCTGCGTCCACGGAAGGAATTCCAAGCATTCCATAAGCTGAAGGACCATGAAAAAGGGTTCTCTATTGCTGTTTTCTCAGTTTTTGAGCTGAGGAGAACTGGGAAGTTGGTATTCTAGCAAAAGAAAGAAGCCATAAGTATTGCGACTACTTTTCTTGTGAGTGGTTATTAATAGCACGTTTACGGTTGAGTAATATTACTGCTATTATGTGACATTACTATTAAGCTAATATGCGTGCTATTGTGAGATTTCGATTATTATTTGCTACATATTGAGCTATGATGAATCTTTAGGTTGTAAAAGTTACAAATTCAATGTTGAAGGACCATGAGAAGGCTTTAATGTATATATAATATGAGCATAGATTCGGTGGTGACTAGGACCAAAAATTAAGTTTGCACAGGAAAGTCAGAGGATCAGAGGATCTAGTTTCTAAGCCTGTGTTAGGGATAAAAACCTTCGGGGATAGTCAGGGGGTGCCGGAACCTAGTTCCTAAGCCTATGAGAAGTACCTCTGGTAGGATGGTTAGAGGGCCGACGAGCCTAGCTTCTGAGCCTCGGAGGTAAGACTATGTGCACATAGTAGAAAGTGGAATTGTTGAGCCGTGTGTGCCAACGGAATAGTTTGATACCGAGGTTAAGCAGAAACGGGAGGTTTGAGTATATTCTTGATAATAGTTGCGCCCAATAATGAATCTTATCATGTCTGTGATATTTATAGGGTTGTGCGAACCCTAGTTATACGTTAACCACTCATTAGGCTTCGTAAAGCTCACCCTTTTCTTATGTTTTCTTTTCAAGTAGCAGCTAAGTTCCCGTTCCTGTGCAAAGTCGGGGTCTGCCGAGACAGAATGTGCATTTATCATAGGCAGGAAGTTGAATTGAGCTAGGGTTGTCTTCTGTAAACAAACTCTATGAACATTTGTTTAAATAAACTTTGCATGTTTAAAACAAGTTCAGTATTGAATTTGATTATTTAAGTCGCACATGTTAGGATAAAAGGAGCAAAGGTTGACAGTAGATGTCGTAAAAAGGTTAATGTTTGCTGTCCTTACGCCTCTTTTTGGGTCACAAAGGGTAACTCCGGAGGGGGTGTAACACACCTAGTCCAGATCGGTGGAGATCCAGTGCCGCCAAGTCAGATCCATGGAGATCTAACGCTGCTCAATCCAAGATTCATTGAGATCTATTGCCACACAGTTAGATCCGTGGAGACCCCTCGCTGCCCAGTCCAGATCAGTGGAGATGATTTGAGATTTAGGCTTTAGGTTTTATGTTATATAATCTATCATATGATTTAGTTTTGAGGTATATACCCTATTATATAGACTGTGGTAGATATTTTTGTTTATTTCCAACTACTTTGAATTTATGCTATACGTATCTTTTCTCTTTTTTTTTTTTTTTTTTTTTTTTTTTTTT
>QLSR01000100.1:693314-751217 GCA_031780015.1 Citrullus colocynthis | reverse complement strand
TTTTTTTTTTTTTTTTTTTTTTTTTTTTTTTTTTTTTTTTTTTTTTTTTTTTTTTTTTTTTTTTTTTTTTTTTTTTTTTTTTTTGGTAGCTTTTGTAGAAAATTTGATATATAATGTGATATATGTATTCGTTTATTTGATATAAATGAGAGCTTTTTTTATTTAGACTTCATTTATTATGATATATACAAATTTTGATTTGTTAGGCTTCTGACTACTTAAATGGTATATATATATATATTGTGATGTACATGAAATTTATAATATATATTGTGATTTATATCGAACATTAAGCCAATATGAGATTTATATATCGTGGTATATTCATATATTGGTTTATACTGTGATTTATGTCAAGCATTCAGTCAATCTCTAATTTATATTGAATGGTATATTTTATATATTGGTTAGAATATTTTCAAATACCTAACAAATTGTTCTAATGTATATTTAAAATAATCATTAATCCGCCAGAAAAACCAATAAGTTGATTCAAGAAACCAACTTAAATAGAAAATAAATTTTCATTAAATGCATTTTCTCTCTCCAATTAAACAAAATGAATAAAATCTCAACAATGAAATGCATTTTCTCTCTCCAACATTAAGGGTGCTTCATAAGTATGGAAAATTTTTCCCAATGCCACATTCTTTCTCCAACTACCCATCACACTCAAGAGTATTTTAGTCCTAAATATCCATGAAATCTTAAATGTCAAAATATCCAAAAAGTTGAACATTTTTAAAATAAGTTTTGAAAATGGATTGAATATCTGATTTTCCATTTTTCATATTATTCCCTTTTAGAAACTCTTATAATGGTTGGTGAGGTCTGTGTTTAGGGTTATTTTGCAAGAGTTTTTCTTTGTTTAGGGTTATTTTGCAAGAGTTTTTCTTTCTGAATTTTTCTTATATAAGAGTTGTTCTTCTTCCCTTTGATATAATTAAAAATATAGGGTTTTCTCTCACAATTTCTAGTTGTTACATCTCTATGATGGCTATTTTGTGATAAACAAGAAAACTACTAATGAGAGGATTGAACTCTCAACTTTCACTTCTGACATGAACACACTACCACTATGTTATGGAAACAATTATTGATAATTTAAAAAAAAAAAAAAAAAAAAAAAAAAAGAAAAAAAAAAAAAAAAAAAAAATAAATAAAAAAATCAAAAATATAAAAAAAAAAAAAAAAAAAATTAAAAAAGAAAAAAAAAAAAAAAAAAAAAATAAATAAAAAAATCAAAAATATAAAAAAAAAAAAAAAAAAAATTAAAAAAGAAAAAAAAAAAAAAAAAAAAAATAAATAAAAAAATCAAAAATATAAAAAAAAAAAAAAAAAAAATTAAAAAAGAAAAAAAAAAAAAAAAAAAAAATAAATAAAAAAATCAAAAATATAAAAAAAAAAAAAAAAAAAATTAAAAAAGAAAAAAAAAAAAAAAAAAAAAATAAATAAAAAAATCAAAAATATAAAAAAAAAAAAAAAAAAAATTAAAAAAGAAAAAAAAAAAAAAAAAAAAAATAAATAAAAAAATCAAAAATATAAAAAAAAAAAAAAAAAAAATTAAAAAAGAAAAAAAAAAAAAAAAAAAAAGAAAATCATTCTATTCTAATTGATAGCACAAATTTTTCATTAAAATGAACAATTTAGCGAAATTTAAATAGAATGAAACTAAATAAAGTCGTGTATCTTAAAATTGTAAAAGATCATGTCACATATATAGTAGTAATAAGATCATATAATAGAGTACAAAACTGAAACATTTAATTTAAAACAAAAATAACTTGGTTCAAAGCAGCAATTATAGTAAACTATAAAATTTCTAGACACGAGCATTGCATGTCTGGTCATTGTTAGTAAGTATGCAAGGGCAAATGTAGCAAACTCTGAATAGAGGATAATTCTCTTAAAAAAGAAAAAAAGAACAGACAATAATTGTTGAAGAGTAGGCTTTACCTTTCAATTTTGAAATTTTGAAAATTTATAAATCTTCTGAGGTAAAAATCAATGTATGTAATTTACATGCATATGTATGTGTAGATGCATGTATGTATCTTGGGTTAAAATCAACGGGTGAATGTAGCAAACTTTGAATAGAGATAATTATGTTAAAAAAGAAAAAAGAATGAGCGATAATTGTTGAAGATTCGGGTTTACATTTCGAGAAATTGAAAATTTGAAAATTTAAAAATTTTGTAAAAGTAAAATTAATCAACATATTCTTCATATAGTATACTATATTAAAAGGGGGAAGTAGGAGAATTTTTACATTCCTTTTTTGCCCCTACAGTTTTGGTAAATGACTACTTTGTCATTCCATCTTTAGGGCATGATTTTCATTTAGTGTTTGTTGAGCGATGTTAGGAAAATAAAGGTGCAAACCTTATGTCCAAAGGACACAACTCATTGGGTGCAAGTGGTTACACATTAAAGTAGTATATCCATTCTTGAATAAATGTGATCCATGTATAAAAATGTGACTATTCGAATTCATATGTCTATTGATACCCTTCAATCTTTGGGACATGACTTTTCAAGTTTAAGTGTCTATTTGATTGTTTTTATGTAGATGGTTACACAATGAATGACAACTTATCAAGTATAGGTGTTCGCTAAGAGATGTTAGCACAATAAAGGATGTCCTTCATATTCCCGTTTTACATAAAATATATTTATTATGTTTGAAAGTTAACTTTGAAATCAAATACATACATTTTATGTCAATATAACACCACTATTTAAGTGTAGTTGGTATTACATTTCAAATCTCAACATCTATTACTAATTTTTTTATAAGTTTTTTTCTTAGAAAGAGATATCATTGTATCATATATGTTTATAAAGTATAGAGTAGTTGAAGCTATTTCAGTATACTTCATCAACATGATTCCCAATTAATAAATATAACTGAACTTTCAACATTCACGCTAAAAGGCAACTTATCGAGTTTAGGTATTTACTGAGAGATAGTAGAACAATAAAGGTTGTCCTTCATACTCTCACTTTGCAAAATAGATTTATTATGTGTGAAAGCTAACTTTGAAGTCGAATAAGTACATTTTATGTCAACATAACACTACTATTAAGGTGTAGCTGGTATTACATTTCGAATCTTTGCATCTATTACTAATTCTACAATTTTTTTCCTTAGAAAGAGATTTCATTATACCATACATATTTATAAAGTATAGAGTAGTTGAAATTATTTCAATATACTTCATCAGCATGATTTACAATTAATAAATATAAATGAATTTTCAACGTTCACGGTAAACCTTTAAAACATAAAAAATAAAATAATAAACTATAAAATTCATAAACACGTGTGTTCGACAAGATTTTCGGAGAAATTTGATTCATTGAAATTTGAACTTTGTATTTGTATTAATTTCAATATTGTGAGTATAATCTCTAATATTTGATCCTTTAATTCTTTCTCTTTAAAAGTAAACTTTAATCCTTAGGCTTGTTGATGTTCTTGGATGATCGACCTTTGGACTTAATGATCTTCTTAGATGATCGGTCTTTGGGTTTGTTGATCTTCTTGGATGATCGATTTTTGGGCTTGATGATTCTTGGATCGGCCTCTGACTTGTTGATCGATTTGAATCAGCCTCTAGCTTATTGATCTTGTTGATCGACCTTTGAAGTTTCTGACTTCAAGAGCTTCAGTAAAAGTCTTATGATTTTCTGGAAGTTATTTGAGCTTTAATCTTTAGATCTTCAAGCGAGCTACACTTTTTAGAGCTTTAGTCATTTGATCTTCAAAGTTTCAAAAGGTTTATATTCTTTAGAGCTTTAGTCTTCAAAGCAAAGCTTTGGAGCTTAAGAATTTCAGTTCTTCTCATATTCAGGAAGTTGTAATCTTGAAATTGATCAAAACTTCAGAGTCTTGAAGTTTTCAGAGGTTCTTCTTTAGAGTTTCAGCACCCCATTGTCAATGCTTCCAACCTCCTCTAATGAAGAGGTCTATTTATAGAGATTCTTAGAGCCTTTGTGGGCTTGGGCCCGATTGATTTTGGGCCCAAAAATTGGGCTTGAACTTGGGCCAAATATCTTCTTTGGTCCAATATTTCCACAATGGGCTTGAATTGGGTTGAACTTTGTACCCGAGCAACTTTAATTACTCAAGTCGATTCAATATTTATAATTTTCACAATAGGCTTGAACTTTCATTGTGATGATGTGGCAACTTGTGATTAGCCAAAATTTCTCATTCAACAACGTGCATCGCATGTGAATTGTTACTAGTACATATAAATAGATATGAAAGAGTAGATAAGAAAACCAAGAAGATTTAACTCTCACCTTTCGCTTACAAAGGGAACACACTACCACTATGCTATGAAAGCAATTTGTTGATAAATTATTATTATTATTATTTCAATTATTTCTTTCATAATTGATAGCATAAAATTTTCATTAAAATTAGCAGTTTTCTATATTATCGTATTCTTTTATTTTTCACAACTTTTTTAGAAAGAATTATGTCGTAACTTTTTTTTATTTAAATACTATTTTGGTCCATGTATTCTCGACTTTGGGTTCGTTTTGGTCCATATATTTTAAAATATTCAATTTAACTTCTATAGTTTCAACTTTGGTTCAAAGAAGAAAATCTCGTAAACTATAAAATTTATAAACATGTGCATCGCATGTGAGTCTTTGTTAGTAAGTATTTATGTATGTATGTATGTATCTATATTGGGTTAAAATCAATGATGAAGATAGCAAAATTTGAATAAAGGATAATTCTATTAAAAAATAATAATAGAAGATAATTCTAGAAAATTAGTTTACTTTTTGTGGAAATTGAAATTTTGAATATTTATACATCTTGTGTGTTAAAAATTAATATTTTCTTTTCTTTCTTTTCCTGCATTTTTAATGAAAATTTTGATATTTTCACGATGCTTTTATTTTTTAAAAAAATTAAATAAAATCAAACTAGATGAAGTCTTGGTATTTTAAAATCTCTTTTTATTCTCATAACTTAATTATGCTAAGAAAATTTTCCCCTATTTCAAAAAAAAAAAAAAAAAAATCCTCCAATCCTCCTTAATTTGATTTTTTTTCCAAAAATAAGTTTTTATTGACATAATTAACAAGATGTGTGAAAAAGGATGTTATGACGATATATATATGTGTGTGTATATGTATGTATGTATATATGTATGTATGTATGTATGTATGTATGAGTATATTATAAAATTTATAGTAAAATTTATAAAATTTATAAAATATAGTAAATTATAAAATTTATAAATTTGTGCATTGCACGGGGTCATAGTTAGTAAGTATGCATGTACGTACACATATGCATGCATGCAACATGCATGTATGTATATGAGTTGAAATCAAGGGCGAAAAATAGCAAAATTTGAGTAGAGGATAATTCTGTTGAAAAAGAAAAAGGAATAAAGGATAATTGTTGAAGATTAGGGTTTACTTTTTGAGAAAATTAAAATTATGAAAATTTTAAATTACAAGTGAAGGAATTTAATCCTCGCGTTTGTCTTTGAATTAGGAAAAGAAAAAACCTAATTGATTTTAAGAAAATAAGGTTGAGCATTAGAAAATACCTTTTAGAACGAAGAATGATTCTTTAGTAATACTTGGAATTTCTGATACAAAAACTCCAAGGTCACAAACACCACCATTAAGCAACTACTATAACTGATCAATGGGATGATGGGATCCTTTCTTGTTCCAAGGAATTGAAGAATTTGAAAGAAAGCTAAAGAGAATTTTAAAGAGAAGGAAGCATATGACTTTTTGCCTGTCGTCAGTTTCGTACATCATTATACAGAGATAAAACTAACCTTAATCCTAAAATATTATTACTTAATAAGTATAATTATATCAAATAATTAATATATCATTAGATAAACAATAATCAATTAATTAATTAATTAACATCACATATTTATTCAAAATGCATTTAAATCATATAAAAATCCATATATCTCTCGTAAGCTATAGTTTTAATATGAATCTCATTCATATTAATTTTAGGAAAATTATTTTAAATAAAAAAATTATTGAAAATCTTTACAAACAAAAGCAAAATATCACAGCCTCTTTGCGTTAGAGCGTGATAGGCTACTACTTGTGTCTATCATGACACAAATAGACATATATAATAGTCTATCGCGGTCTATCGCAAATAAACAGTGAAATTTTGCTATATTTGTAAATATTTTGATTTATTTTCCTATATTTGAAAACAACCCTTAATTTTACTCTATAGTTTTAATATTTAAATCTCATTCAAATAACAATCTCTCATATTATATAGTTCTAATTATAAATCACATTTATAATTAACTATATACTATAATGTATCATAATACATTATACTCTATATTAATCCTTATTAATATAAAATTTCCTTAAATAATTTGAACAATTTAAATCATTCTATAATTTACTGATCTTTGTTTTACCCTTAATGAGCTAGGAGGGAGACCTAATAGACCTACATATTAGAAGCTCCAAAGATTCGAAATTAAATTAATTAAACTCTTTAATTAACTTAATTAACCTTCATTGGTCGTGGGTCACTCAACCAATGATCCATAGATGTACTCTTCGCACTGTAGATATATTTCTGTGTCCATGGATATGACCAGTAATCAGTAAGTCGACCTTTCACAAATTGCTCATAATTACAGCTTGGTCAAAATTACCATTTTACCCCTGTAATTACTTCTTTCTCCTTAAGTCTCGTCAATCCTCTAATGAACAACCTATTTATGGTCTAACCATAAACAAATTCCTCCTGGGCCAATGAGAGGGAGGGGCCCCTTATTCAAGACCTGGATTCAACACTTAAGAGAGCAATTTATCTACTTTCCTTGACGAAGTGAAGAAATAAACTCCAGCTTATGTAGTTATGTTCTCAGCTCCCTTCTAAGACAATAAGTCGACCCTTCACAAATTGCTCGTAATTATAGTTGGGTCAAAATTACCATCTTACCCTTGTAATCATGTAATTACTTCTTTCTCCTTAAGTCCCACCGATCCTCTAATAAACAACTTGTTTATGGTCCAACCATAAACAAATTCCTCCTGTGTCAATGAGAGGGAAGGACTCCTTGTCCAAGACCTAGATTTAGCACTTAAGAGAGCAATTTATCTACTTTCCCTTAGGATAGGAAGAAGGTGAACTCCATCTTGTATAGTTATATTTCTAGCTCCCTACTCAGACAACTCCCTAAAATGGTAGGCATATTGAGTCGGCGACACAAGCCACTCTCACCCATACAAATCAAATGATTGTCGTCATAGACAGGAGTTCATAATTCACTCAAGATTGAGATCGAGTTACCTATGGTCATCCTAATGAAAAGTTAATCTCTTCAATCAACGTTGTTTATAAAAAGAGATTAATCATTTCATGGTCTAATTTTATATAAACTCTTTATATAAGACACCCCCACTCATATGTCTCCACATAAACGATTTGGATTAAATCATTTGTAACACTTACCACTCTTGTAACAATTACAAAGTAGGTCTTATCCATAGTGTCACCAGGTCATGATGATTGCCTGCAGATTTTCCTTTAGACAGTATGTGTTCAAGTAAATTAGTTCCAGAATTGAGCATCCTAATGTTTTTCACCATCGATTCTTTTTTTGTCTTACATTGGCCCAGTTCACGTTTTAGTTCAACAATAGTAAACATCAAGCGATGATCATCAGCCAACAAGGATTCAATTCTTTCTTTTTGAACATCCAACACCTTCATATCTTCACACCATTTAATGAACAATGCCTAATAAGACGAATCATCGGACACAGGTACATTGTCATCAGTCTCATTTTCAACATAAGCATCATACTCAGACACCGCTCTTGACGATGTGTCAAAGGAGATGTTACTCACAAGAGCTTTGACATCAGTTTTAGACTCACTGGAGTCTGTCTTATCATCTGATAACGTCAGTACATAGCTTCTATTTTGTCTTTTGAGGAACGTTGGACATTCTGCTTGAAAGTGTCCAAAACCCTCGCATTCTCTGCACCACAGATTCTTTTCTTTCAAAGAATAGACATTCACAGGTTTGTCACCATCCTTCTTATTATTGACTGCTTTGAATGGTTTATAACCATGTTGACTAGTAGTCTTTCCACTAGATTATTTTCCAAAGTGTTTCAGCACTTTATTAAATTGTTTAGACAGAAATGCTATAGATTTAGCCAAGGATTCGTCCAATTCTTTATCTGAACCTTCTTTGAGAGGCTCACCAACAGATTGGAGAGCAATGCTCTTTGACTTCTTCTCTAGTTTGTCTTTAAGGGACATTTCAAAAGTCAGTAGGAACCCAAATAACTCGTCCACTTTCAGAGAGGCAATATCTTGTGCCTTTTCTATAGCAGTAACTTTCATGTCAAACTTCTTCGACAAGGATCTAAGCACTTTGCAGACTAACCTTTCCTCTGAGATCTTTTCTCCGAGGGCAAATGACTCGGTGGCAATGTCAAGTAGACAGACATTGAACTCAGCAATTGATTCATCATTATTCATCCTTAAATTTTCAAATTTGGAGGTTAACAATTTGAGCCTCAACATTTTGACTTTTGAGATTTCTTCATGAGCTACAAACAAAATGTCTCACGCCTCTTTTGTAGAAACATAGGTATTAATTAGATAGAAGATATTTCGATCTAAATCGTTGAAGATAGCATTTAAGGCCTCAGAGTTGCCCAAGGATGCTTCATCTTCAGGTTCCGTCCACTATAGCTTAGGTTTAAGAATTTCTTTTTCGTCTTCAATCTTCATAACAGGATGTGACCATCCAATAACCACGACTTTCCATGTTTTGCTGTCAATGGATTTCAGGAAAGCAGTCATTCGAGCTTTCCAATAGGAATAATTTGTTCCAACTAGAACTGGAGGTCTAGTGGTGGAGCCACCTTCCTTTATACCATTCATGATCGATACTCCTAAGGTCTAGAAGACCTGCTATGATACCAATTGAAAAGAATGTGTGAAGACTTAAGCAATTAGAATGTCAAATCGGTAGTGTTGACAATCAATTTAACATCACACCAATAAAGCAAAGTAAAGATGAGACACAGAGATTGGTAACTCAGTTCAGTGTTACACACCTACGTCCGGGGGGCTACATGCCCAAGAAAGATAATTCACTAATATTGTAAAGTTAAGTAAATACAACAAGAAACTAATCTGTAAAGTAATCACTTCTACAGGAACTCCAGTTACACTTAACTTAATGAACACCTAGACTCCCCCTAGATGTGAGACTCCTTCTCCTTACACTTAGGCTCCCCCTAAGTTCGACAATATTAGTGTTATGGCACTTCAGATTCTAAGCGTGCCTATGGACCTTCCCGAATCGATTATCTTTCTGAAATCATAATGAACTCCTTTCACTGGATGGTCAGTACTTTAGATACATCAGAACTCCCTTCTCATCGGAATGAGATTCTAGCTTTCCCTTGACTTCACTAGAATTTCTCCTGAGATCAAGATATTAATTATTGTGCTTCCTCAACTCGTCATTGATTGCACAACGGAAGACGCAAAACACGAACACTTATCTCTATGACAAGGTTGGCCAAACTAACATACAAGTTTTCAATAGACAATTAAAAGCAGCAACCCTAGAAAGGAACGCCTCACTCCTTTTAAACACGTAGAACAAATAAGGAGAATAATCTATGGAAAATCCAAGATGGAAATAAAATCAGCCCGAAATTACCTGCAGATAGGCGCCTGATAAGGAAAGAAAAATATTTGCAGATAACACACAACGGTAAACTTGGATGTTAAGACAAGTCAAGTGACAGCCAATTGCAACAACCTTAGAACAAATACGAAGGCCAACCACTCAACTATCCAACATAAAGTAAACAGTAAGTCTCTCATAATATAAAGAGCCAAAAACATACATTTGTGCCCCAATCATTGGAGGAGAAATAACCAACTATTAAACTACAATACATGAAATATGGATCATACAAAATAGAAAATAATGGCCCTATTTATCATCCAAGCGAGCGAAACAGGACAAGAATGAACAGTAAGCTTGGTCCTTAAACTGATCAACTATGATGGAAGAGGCTTGATCATAATATATGCAAGTTGATCTTCTAGCGAAATAAAAAAGGAACTAAAAGGTTCTTTTGAAGACGATCCTGCATGAAATAGTGATCAATTTCTATGTGCTAAGCACGATGATGCAAAATTGAATTAGCACCAAAATACGTGGCACGAATGTTAGCACAGAAAAGTAAGAGAGGTGATATAGAAGAAAACTCAATCTCAATAAAAACAGACGATATCCAAATCAACTATGCATTGGCATTTGACATACCCCTATATTTCGACTCAACATTAGAACGAAAAACTACCTTTTGTTTAGTAGAAGACCAAGAAATCAAGTTGTCACCCAAAAACACACAAAATTCACAGGTACTATGTCTATCATCAGGATGATTTGTTGAATCGACATCAGTATAACATGTTGATATAGTATGAGATGACTTTGAAATCGCACCGAATGATAAAGTAGATTTATTTACCCTAGAATGCGCTTAATTAACTGCTAACCAATGAGATAAGGTTGAAACATCTAAAAACTGACAAACCTTGCTGACCACAAAACTCAGACCAAGACAAGTTAGAGTGCAATACTGTAATGCTCCAACGATACTCCTATAAAGAGTTGGATTATCCATTAACTCACCATCCTACAATGACAAAGAGGTGCTTGTAGCCATGGGTGTACTACCTCATTTATACATAAGCTCATCTAGCATGTTGCTTTACTTTAGGACAAATGTAAACCATCAATAGTTTGAGTAGCTTGAATTATCAAAAAGTATGATGAGGGACCAAATCTTTAAGAGCAAACAAAGAGAGTTAAATGAGGAAGTAAAGTTCCGAATGAAAGGTATATCATTGCCAACAACTAAAATGTCATCACATAAATTAAAACTACAACCAAAACAGGGGTTAGCATTATAGAAAAATAATGAAAAATCTATCTAGATGCCACAAATTTCCATTCTAATAGACTAGTGCTCAACTTCAAGAACCATTCTCGAGGACTTTGCTTCAATCCATACAAAGTCTTTCTCAATTCATAAGAACAAGCCTTGAAAGTTGAGACATATATACATCTTCATTCAAAGCTCCATTTAAAGAGGCATTATGAACATCAAGTTGTCTAATATGCCAAGTATTCTGAATAACAAGCGAAAGAATAATACAAATAGTAATAGGCTTAGCCACGGGATTAGAAGTCTCAAAATAGTCTATGCCATAAACTTCATCAAAACCATGAGCAACACAAATCGTGGCTTATAGCATTCAATATCACCATTTGGTTTCCTTTTCTCAATTTCTCACTCTTAATTTTGTTCATCATACTCTTGTCATATCTAAGAAATTAATTAGTATTGCCAAGTTTTGTGAAGATAATAAGGCTTTTGTTGAGTTATACTCTTCGTGTTTTCTTGTCTTCAAATCTACTAATGAGAGGATTGAACTCTCACCGTTGGATCATGAAACGAACGCACTCTACCATTCTATGCTATTGAAACCATTGTTGTTGAATTTTAAAATTTTAAAAAGAAGAAAAGAAAGAAAAAAATCTCTTTTCTAATTGGTAGCAAAAGTTTTTCGTTAAAATGAGTAGTATTCTACCTTCCTCGTATTCTTCTATTGTTCACAACTTATTTAAAAAGATTTTTCATAATATTTTGATTTAAAGGCTACTTTGGTCTGTGTACATTCAAAATGTTCAATTTGGTTTATGTGCATTCTACCTGAGTTTTTGTTAGTAAGTATTTATGTGAGTATGTATGTATATATCTATATTGGGTTAAAATCAAGGGTGAAGGTAGCCAAATTTGGATAGATGATAATTCTATTAAAAAAGAAAAAATGATAGAAAACAATTGTTGAATACTACGGTTTACTTTTTACTTTTGGAGGAAATTGAAACTTTGAAAATTTATACACTATGTGAGGTAAAAATTTCTGATTACTTTTCTTTTATTTTTTTTTCTTTTTTTAAATAAAAATTTTGATATTTTCACATACTTTTTCTTTTCTAAAAAATTAAATAAAATCAAACTAAATGAAGCCTTGATGTTTTAAAATCTTTTTATCTCCATAACTTAATTATGTTTTTCAAAGGGAGTTTTTTTCCTCCTTGTTAAGGAGCCAACCAGTGAAGGAAACAGTGAGATTTTAAGAGGAAAATGAAGCTCAACAAGCTCAAACCAGCTCAATTGAAGCTCGTGCTGAAAATCATTGGGAAAACATTCCAAGTCAACTCAATCATGAGGCAATCATAATGCCACAAAGACCAATGACAAGAGCTAGAGCTAAGAGACTTCAAGAAGAATTAAATGGTAGCTTCCAAACTAAGTTTTCAACAAATGATGAATAGATGCAACCTTGGAAGCTCCAAGAGTCACTTGGATAACCAGAAGTCATAATGAATCAAAAAATCCAATTTAATTTCATGTATTTACATTTATTAGAGGAGTTGAAAAGGTGTCAATGAATTCAGAAAATTTGGTGAAAGGTTGTGTCCTTTCACAGTGCCTTTTCAGTTAGTTTAAATATGGCTGTCTTTTCCACATTTTGGGAAGAAGTCTTTGAATTTGAATGAATTTTTCATTATAGAGTTTAGTCTCTCAAGCTTTATGTTTTCTTTGTATTATTGTGTTAGAATGCATGTTTTAGAACTTTCAATCTAATCTGATCAATTTGATTGTGGAAAGTTCAAAATCTTGAAGTTAGGAACAAGTTCTCCTTTCTTCTTGATCTTGATCAATCTTTCCAAGCCAAGTCTGTTTTTGCTTTCTTAGGGTTGTTATCAATTAGTTATTAGGGGTGAAGCTTATTATTGTTGTGGGGGTTCACCTTGCAAGAGTTAGGAACACACATGCGAAAGCAGTTAAGATCTAAAGCACTCTAACTACATCAATTTTTAAGATTAAACATGCTTGATCATCAAACCAAAAAACAAAGTTTTGATACTTACTTATTGACTGTTGTAGCTCAAAATTGAAGCAATTTTTTTTTATGATTCTGATCATGAACACTTTGTAGACCACCACAAGAGTCTTCCTTGTTATTCTCTAGTCTTATAACGAATTATGGGATTCAAATTGTGATGAATTTGGAGCAAAAATGAAGGTTACAGAGAGTTTGAAGGAGAAAAGTTTTTTGTGATAATTTTGATGAACATTCTCGGCAATCAATCACCATTTTTAATGTTAATCATCCTCTATTTAAAGAAGAAAACATACAAATTAGATTTTGAACAAATTAACACCAACTAGGTGAATAATTAAGTGGAAGGGTTTTAGGAGGGTTTGAGGTGAAAACACCTCTTCCTTCAACCTCATGCAAAATTAAAACACTCAAATTTAATATAAAATCAATTTCTAAAATTCATTTCATTAATGAACTTTTTTTCATTTTCTTTAAAATTAATTCTTTCAGTTAATTTTAAATAAACTTAATTAATTAAACAATTTAATTAATATTAATTTATTAAATATAAAATTAATTTAAATAATAATTAATTAAATAATTTAATTAATCATATTAAAATAATAATTTTTTCACTTATCCCGTCATTTTCCAATCCGAGGAATCTCTATTCATTCGCTCAATATTTTAAATCACATTTAAATATTTCCAACTCTCCATTTTTATTTACTTCATAATTAAACGAACAAAACGTAATACTTACTCCCTAAATTGAAATTGAACATTTTCAAATTCTCTCATCATACTGTTCTAAGGTTTAATCCATGAGCTAATAGGGGATCTAATGGGCCTACAAATCATGAGCTCCAACGATCCAATATTAAGTGACTAAACTCTTTAACCTAACTAATTGGCATTCATTAATTATCAGGACATTCCACTAAAGCCCAGTAGTTGTACTCTTTTCACTGTAGATAGATTTCTATCCACTTGATATGACTATGATTAGTAAGTCAATCCTTCACAAGTTGTTCGTAATTACAGCTAGGTCAAAATGACCATTTTACTTATGTAATTACATTGGGTTCCTTAAGTCCCACCGATCCTCTAATAAATAATTAGTTTGTGGTCCAACCACCAAACCGAGTCCCTCTCGACCAATGAGAGGGTGGGACCCCTGTCCAAGATCTGGAGTCAATACTTAAAGAAATAATTTCTCTACTAACCTAGAATTAGGTAGAAGTGAATTTCATCTCACAAGACTATGTTCCTAGCTACCTACCTGGTCTTGTCCCTAAAATGGTATGCTTATTGAGTTGGAGAACTCGAGTCATTCTCATCCATGCAGATTGAAGGATAATCCCAAATAAATAGGATTTCATAGTTAGCTCGGGATTAAGATCGAGTTACCTAGGTCATCAAATTAAAATAATCAGTCTTAACAATAAACGACGTTATAAAGTAAAAGTGATTATCTCATGGTTCGGTCTTATGCAAACTCATTGCATAGGATGCCCCCACTCTCATGTCTTTACATGAATGATATAAGATCATATCGTTTGTATCGAATACAAAATGGGTTATATCTATAGTGTCTCCAGAATAAGGTACCCAGCCTTATCCCATATGCTATAAACCATTTTGGCTATTACCTATGCTTGATCCATTTTTATGTCTACACATAAAGTCTAAGTATACAAACTATAGTCAGAGGTTTTTAATTTATCGAATTTAGGGTTATATTAAACGCAATTCACATATTCGATAACATTTTTACTAAATAAACCTTGATAACAACTTTATTGAAAAAATTATATATGTTCAAAGTTTACAAACCACGAGTTTAGGACATAAAACCCAAAACACCTTACTTAAAAGGGGAGTTCCAAATGTGATTGAGGTATTTCCCTTTATGTTTGGTATCAGAGCTTTGGCTCTAAACAGATTATATCTTTTCTTGTTTTCCTTTACATGTCATATTTCTTTCTTTCAATCCATTCATCATTTTCCATCTTTCCGGTGACTCTTCATCTTCTTTTTTTTTTTTTTTTTTTTCTTTAAATGTTATTGTTTTTTCCTAAAAAAAAGAGGGGTAAAAATTTTTTAAAAAAAAAAAAAAAAAAAAAAATAAAAAAAATATATAAATATATTAAAAAATATATATATATATATATATATATATTACTTATATGTCGCTTGTTTTATGTGTTTAAAAAAAGTTTCTCAAATAAGTTTGAAGTATAGAGATTACATATAGGGGGGAAAAAAAAAAGTCCAAATTCATATACATATATCCTTTTTGTCATTCCCATCTTTTCATTTACACCTTAAATTTTGTTGTTTCCATTTTTCTTGTCTTCCTATCATTTCCTTCTTAAAAGTTCTTTCCAATTAAGGACATCATCCGATGCACAACTTCAAAAGAATGATAATGTATCATTTAAATGTGAAGTTAAGTCTAATGAAGAGTATCCTAAGACTCCTCAAGTGTTGATGACATATGATTAATTATCTTCTCTTAGTATGAGATAGTTAATGCATAAATAAGACTTAACATGCAATTTGTTGGTTATATTGGTTATATCAATGATGTGACCATTGAACAGAAAATTAAAAGATTCCTCAAAGTATCTATGGATAATAAGAAATTCTGTATATGGTGCTAAGATTTGATCTTTCACAATATACACTGAGTCTTACAAAGATTTAGAGAAATTTGTGGTAGATAGAATTTTATCCTATGTGGTGGAGATTGGTACACAATTCATTTGTTTTTGCTTGTTAAGCAAAACTTTGTGTAGCCATAAAAATATCCTTATAGTTCTTAAAGTGTTTCAATTCTAAGTTAGTCTATCACTTTTTATGAGATAATGGTGGTGCAAAGGCTAAGACTAAGGATATTAGTAGACACAAACTTCTAGGATAAGGTATATTGAGAGAAAGTATCATGGTAGTGACCAAGATGATCTTGAATGACATATGGTTTGATTTATATAAAAAGACTATCTAGGCTAAAGTGTATGAGAGTCACCTAGAATGTCTAGGACTACGAGACGTGTCTCTTCTTTGCTAGGGCAAGTGAGAGATCATGTTGGGTATAGAATATGCCCTAGGATACATGTCTCACCGGCTTTAGTGCAAGTGGGAGATTGTTGGGATTTGTGCTCTAAAGCCTCGTAATTGATTTTTCAATTAATGTAATTATTAATTATGCAATATTAATTTATCCATTGACAGAAAAATCCAACGTTATTGCATGAAGTCTTGAACATGTATGTAGTTGACATATGGGTAGATCATGTTTAAGAAATAACCTAAAGGTCTATAGTATATGGGTAAGGTTAGGTGTCTTATCCTGGTGACACTATGGATACGGCTCACTTTGTAATAGTTACAAATGTTTGATCCAAACCATTCACGTGGAGACATGTGAGTGGGGGTATACTATATAAAGAGTTTTTATAAGACCGGACCGTGACATATTTAATCTCTCTTTGTAAATCCGTTAATTGATGAGATTAATATTTCATAGGATGATCATGTGCGACTCAATCGTAATCTTGAGTGACTTATGAACTCCTGTTTGTGAGGTCGATCCTTTGATTTGCTTGGGTGAGAGTGGCCCGAGTTGCCGGCTCAATATGCCTACCATTTTAGGGATTTGACTAAATGAGGAGATGGGAACATAACTTCACAAGATGGAATTTACTCCTTCCCAAATCAGGTAAGTAGATGAGTAGTTCCCTTAACTACTAATTTCGAGTCTTGAACAAGGGGCCCCACCCTCTCACTGACCTAAGAGGGACTTAGTTTATGGTTGGACCATAAACAAATTGTTCATTAGAGAAATCAGTGGTACTTAAGGATAAGAGTTAACAGGGGTAGAACAGACATTTGACATAGCTGTAATTATGAACAACTCGTGAAGGATCGACTTGCTTATACTAATTATATCCATGGACACAACTTGTCCTATAGTGCATAAGAGTTCAACTACAAGTCTATAGTGGTTTGCCCTGTAGTTAATAAGTGAAGATTAATTTAATTAAAGAGTTTAATTAATTAACCTTTGACCATTAGAGCTGATAATCTGTAGGTCCACAAGATCTCCTGCTAGCTCACCATGGACCAACAATGATCAACTATGTTGAATGAAAAATTTGAAATGTTCAAATTTACGAGGAATAATATTAATTGTATTAGATACAACTAATTACATGATTTACTATAAATTTTATTTGAATAAGATTCAAATTATAACTTTATAATATGAAGAATTAATTTATTTGAATATGATTCAAATAATTAATTATTTATTTGGATGAAATTCATATAAATAAATAGAGGAAGAATTAATTAATTAATTTGAATTCGATTCAAATATTTAATTATTTAATTTGGATGAGATTCAAATTAAAGATTTTGCAAAAAATAAATATTTTAAACCATTTAATATGAGATATTATTTGGATAAACATTTATTGGGTATTATTAAATATTTAATTTAAAATCTCTGCAGATAGGTTATCCTAATAGAATTAGGAGTAACCCATAGAGTTCTGTAAATAGGGCCTTTGGGAGCCCTCATATGAGACACAATCTCTACAAGAATAATCTCTATGATTACTCTAGAAATTCTCTCAATTTTCTTAAAAAAGTTCTGAGATAATTCTTCTTCCTGATCTCTCTATTCTTTCAAGCAGTGATTTCCATAAACCATATCCTTGCCAGAGTCATAACAAGGAAGATCTCTTGGAAAAGGAAGACTACAAGGAGAAGATAATCGGTTCGAGGAGAGATTTTGTTGAAATTATGGATCGGCAAAGGTATGTTGTTTAACCTTTTCTTAACTTTTTGTATTTTTAATTTTTTCAAGAATTTAAAGAACGCGATCACACGCTTCTGTCGAGATTCAATTTCCTTCAATATGTACAACACACGTCTTATGTACAAATATTTACAATATATACACACTAGTAGTAGACCCAAACAAGTTGTTGTGTAGGTTAAGCACCTCGGTTTCGCTTGCTACCTGGAAACAAAAAAACATTGGAAAACATGAGCTAGGTTGCCTAGTGAGTGACAAGTTTAGAAAACTATACTTAGCTTTAAACTCGGCAAAATCATGTTCGATAAACAGTAATAAAACAATAAACATTTCATCATCAAAGACTTTTAAAATTTTGCTTATGCCTGAAAGATATTCCTTAGTTGAGGCGGAGCAGAGCTCAACGCTACTCAACATTAAAAACAACCATAGTTAGGGTGGAGTAATCTCAACACACCTAACGTCGAATAACCTTAGTTGTGTGGAGTAATCTCAACACAACAACGTCGAATATACCTCTCTGTGCACATAGGAATCATAATGCGGGCTGCCCGAGTACCTTCTCGTGTCCTTCAATACCAGGGTCTCATACTACAATATTAAGGCTGCCCATATGTCTTCTTCGTGTCCTTCAACATTGGGGACCATCTATTATCTTTTTAAAAATAAAACATGCTTTGATAATAAATAATTCATTCATAAACACAAGTTTAGCAAATTCTCATAAATTCAAACTATTTAACAAACAGCATGCTTTTCATAAATTTGGCCTCATAAAACATCAAGTTTTATCATCAAAATCATGTAAAAACAAACTCAAAGTCATTTCAAGAACTCATACTTAATCATACTCAAATCATGCTAGAAAACTCATGTTTTAAGAATAATCGACCATACTAGACACATAGAGAGAATAAATCATTATAAATAAAATTTTGTCACTTTCTACTTGTCCTGGGTTCTTAATGGATTATAAGCTTCTCCTAGCTCTTCTCGGCCTGAAATAGTATAATTTCCTTTATTAGCTTCCTTTTCCTTAGGATTCCTATCAATGTATATCAAATAGGTCTTTAGCATTGAAGTTTAGCTTACTAGCAAGACCAAGCAACTAGCGAGATTTGTAAGGC
Organism: Citrullus colocynthis; assembly: GCA_031780015.1. Lineage (NCBI taxonomy): Eukaryota > Viridiplantae > Streptophyta > Magnoliopsida > Cucurbitales > Cucurbitaceae > Citrullus > Citrullus colocynthis. Next base: position 732,278 of record QLSR01000100.1, on the reverse strand, counting down.
TACTATAATAAGCGAGACTAGCGTGACCAACGAGACCAGCGAGATCTGAGAAACAAATGTAGCTAGCAAGACTTATCTCGCTCCATACCCGCAGTGTCGCTATCTGTTTACTAGCAAGACTTGTGTCACCCAAGTTTCACCCGTCAGCCTCAAGGATACTATCTTCACTTCCGACTACTAAAAATAGTATTTCCAGCATGAATTATATTTTACTTCCTCTTACAAACTTGTAGATAATTGACTTAACTAACTTACCTTCAAATTTCAGGGTCTAACTCCTCTTCGTTCGACAAATAACTCAATATTTCTCCACCCTACTTAAGACTACTCGAAATGCCTAACCAGTCGCTTCTTCCTAAAATTTTACCTCTTTCCCTTCACATTTAGTTCATACATCCTTCACAAAAGTTATTAAGAAATGGTTAACTTGCTAACCTCAAATTTTCAACTCCAAATTCGATCTTTATAGCTCGCTATCCTTCGAACATCACAACCTATTCAGATTGCACGAATTCCAAACCAGCTTTAGTTCCTCTTCGAATTTCATCAAGGTTTTCTTCAAAATTCTGTTTCAATCAACCTAAATCTTCTCTTTCTTCTCCCTTTTGGTGCCTAGCTGAAGAACCATGAACTTGCTTCAATTTGGAGGAGAATGAAAGTCGACAATGATTTGAAAAAAAAAATGTTTTTCCCCTTTTTATACTTAGCCTCCCCACTAACTTGTTTTTCTTCTTTTTCTTCTCTTGTTTTTTCTTTAATTATATCCACTAACTCAAGTAAATTCCAAATTCCCATTTTATTATTAATAACATAATAATAATAATAATAATAATATCCTTAGTAGCATCCTTCCACCTTGGTTCAAATGGTGACAATCCTCTTAAGACTTTTACATTCTAATGAGCTTGTCAAAATAAATCCCAAACTTGGTATATCTCATAAGGATTTAAGATTAGGCTTACCAAAAGTATTCTCGGCTTAATCCACAAGGCTACCTTCCTCGGCTTTTCCTCCACTCTTCCTTTCAATCTAAACAAGAAAATGTGTATAAGTCCACAACAATATTACACACGTAAGTTAGGTGCTTAAAAATGAAAGTAGGGCGTACAGATAACATTCCAAGTCAACCCAATCATGAGGCAATCATAATGCCACAAAGACCAATGACAAGAGCCAAAGCTAAGAGACTTTAAAAAGGATTAAATTGTTGCTTCCAAATTAAGTTTTCAACAAATGATGAAGATATGCAACCTTTGAAAGCTCCAAGAGGCACTTGGATATCTAAGAGTGATAATGAATCTAAATATCCAGATTCATTTAAATATTTAATTTCCTATGTATCCAATTTAATTTCATGTATTTACATTTATTAGAGTAGTTGAAAAGGTGTCGATGAATTTAGACAATTTGGTGAAAAGTTGTGTCCTTTCATAGTGCCTTTTCAATTAGTTTAAATAGGGCTGCATTTTCCACATTTTGGGAAGAAGTCTTTGAATTTGCGTGAATTTTTCATTATAGAGTTTAGTATATCAAGCTTTATACTTTCTTTGTATTCTTGTGTTATAACACATGTTTTAGAACTTTCAATCTAGTCCAATCAATTAGATTGTGGAAAGTTCGAAATCTTCAAATTAGGAACAAAATCTCCTTTCTTCTTGATCTTGATCAATCTTACTAAGCGAAATCTATTTTTGCTTTCTTGGAGTTGTTATCAATTAGTTATTGGGGGTTAAACTTAGTACTGTTGTGGGAGTTCACCTTGCTTAAAATGGGAGTTCTTAAACGTGATTGAGGTAGTTTCCTTTATCACTCCTTAATTTGAATTTGTTTTCCAAAAATAAGTTTTTCATTAACATAATTGACCATATGTGTAAAAAAAAATTTTAAAAAATAATAATAATCATTTTAGTCCCTAAACTTTCATAAAAGTAACAATTTAGTTTTTGAACTTTGATTTGTAATGATTTAGTCCATGTACTTTCAATTTTGTAACAATTTAGTCCTTATGTTTTAAGTTTGTAACGATTTAGTCCCTATTGTAGAAATTAGTATTAAAATAGATTTATTGCATAAATAAACCAATAAACTAATTAGAGGCTCAATATTTTTACAAAATACATAATCTACATCATAAAATAATAAAAATTAATATCTAATTTTGATAATTTTTTTACATTAGGGGCTAAATTGTTACAAATTTGAAAGTAAAATGACTAGGTTGTTACATACTAAAGCTCAGCGACTAAGTTGTTACAAAATTAAAAATGCAGGGACTAAATAATTATAAATTAAAGTTTAGGAACCAAAATGTTACTACAATGAAAGTATAGGGATCAAAAGTATTTTTTAACAAAAAAAATGATGTTATATATACTTGTAAATATAGTGGAAAAATTCAGTCGAAATCTCAAAATTTTGATCAAAAATTCAAAATTTCTATAGGCTTGAAATTTTGGTAAGGGAGAATTTCAATTTTATCCCCATTTCTCGAAATGTCCGATGGAAATTTTGAGAAAATTTCTTTTGTTTTAAAGCAATTAGCTATGTTAGCTCAATGGAAGTTTTTTCAGTTTTATGGTCTTGTCTTGATTACATAAATTGTATAGTTTCATACGTCAACCTATAATTTTAAAAATTGAATTGACGTGAGTTCCGTTTCTTTTACCATCTAAAATTTTTATTTTCATGAAACCCCATATTTATTTTAAACTTCATTAAAATCTTTCCGTTGAATTTTTACATCATTTCACCACAAAATTGAATTGGATGTGAATTTTATTTCTTTTACCATCCAAAGCTTTCATTTTCAAGAAACCAAATTTAAGAAAATTAATATATATATTTGATACTATTTTGTAATTATTTTTTCATTTCTTTTTCAAATTCCTCCTCTGGCATCAACATTTAAACAAGTATGTAAAATATACATTTAAATGTTGCTTACTTTATAAAAATGGTCAATTATAGTTTAATTAAGCCTGAATCAAAGTTTCATTAACTAATTATAACATTTTCTGTCAATTTTCATCAAGTTCCTCGAAATTTTCATCGCTATTTTCATAAATTGAAACCTTGATATTTTCATAAAATTAAGACCTCGATATTTCCGTCGACATCGATATTTTGAATATTGTCTATAAACAGATATAAGAGAGTGTACAACTTAAACATTTAACCGAAAACAAAAATGTTTAGTTTAAAGAAGGAAATATAGTAAACTATAAAAAATAAATTAGTATGTATTATAAATATTAAAGCAAATTAGATGTCCATTATATAAATACGCTTAGTAGCTAAAGGTCATGTGCCTACTAAAGACACATCCTTTGTGGCCATGAAATGCCACTACCTACTTGACAAATTGACTATAAATAGAGGCTTTTTATGGATATTGTAACACACACATTGGAGAGAAAATAAGAGAAAAAGATTGGTGATGAGAAATTTTATAAAATTCCACTTTCTTTATTTTAGTTTATTTTAAGTTTGTTTATTTAATTTTGTTGTTTTAATTACTTTTATATTATTTTATTATTTTATTATTTTAATATTATAATAAAATAATAAAATAATAAAATAATATTTTACAACACGTTATCAGCACGAGCTCTTGCCATTTTTCTGTTGAAGGTAGGTTTTGAAGGTATGTTGTTTCCTCTTTATTATAATTAGTAAATTAAATGTTGTTTTGTATGTTTAATATATCTTAAATTACTAATATAAATATAATTCTTTGTAATAGTGTTATCATGGAAAATCTTACAAAAATATAATTTGCAGCCCTTGACATCAATGGAAATAATTATTTGTCATGGGTGCTTGATGCTGAAACATATCTCGATGCCATGAACCTGGGAGAAACAATTAAGGAAGGAAATGCAACATCCATTCAGGAAAAAAGCAAAAGCTATGATTTTCCTTCCCCATCATCTCGACGAGAGATTGAAGATGAAATATTTAACAATAAAAGATCTCGGTATCTTGTGGAAGAATTTAAAACAGAGATATGATCATAAAAAAACAGTCATTCTTCCAAAAACTCGTTATGAATGGATGCATTTGAGGCTCCAAGATTTCAAATCAGTAAGTGATTACAACTCCGCGCTATTTAAAATCAGTTTAAAATTATTGTTGTGCGGAGAGAAAATTACTGATGCAGATATGTTGGAGAAGACATTTTCTACATTTCATGCCTCGGATATGCACCTGCAGCAGCAATATTGAGAGAAAGGTTTTAAACAATATTCTAAATTAATTTCATGTCTTCTCATGGTTGACCAAAATAATGAGCTATTGATGAAGAACCATGAATCTCAACCAACTAGAACAACACCATTCCCTAAAGTGAATGCTGTAAATTTTAATAATAGTGGTCGAGGTTGTGGTCATGGTCGTGGTCGTAACCGTGGCAGAGGAAGAAATAGTTATTATTTTCGTGGCGGTCATTCTAGTCATCCAAATTTCAAAAGAACCCCCCGAAATGATGATCATAAAGGAAAAGCTCCACAAGATAAAAATTCAAAAGATGATGAGCATAAATGCTTCCGATGCGGGATGACTGGGCACTGTTCTCGTATTTGTCGTACATCAAAACACCTAGTTGACCTCTACCAAGCTTCCCTGAAGGAAAAAGGGAAAAATGTAGAAACAAATTTTGCATACCAGGATAATGATATATTTGACCAATCCAATATGACAAATTTGGATGTGGCAGAGTTCTTTGAATCTCCTGAAGAAAAAGTCAACACAAATGATGGCATACCGAGTGTTTCTTTTGATTTTAAGAATATGTATAATTGTTTTATCTATCTTTCATTTTTTTTTAGTTAAACCTTGTATTATAAGTTTTGTTTTCTTATTGTAATTATCTTGTTTAAATGAAGAATCATGGACAATTTTCATATATTGAGTGACTCAAAAATGAGAAATGAAGATCTATGTCTAGCAGACTGTGCAACTACACATACAATACTTACAAATAAAAAATATTTTTCCAAATTGACAATGTTGGAAGCAAAAGTCAATACAATATTAGGTTCTGCAAACCTGATTGAAGGATGAAAAGCAAACATTATTTTGCCTAGAGAAACAAAATTTACAATTAACAATGCATTGTTCTCTAGTCAATCAAAGAGAAATCTATTAAGTCTTAAAGATATACGTTGCAATGGTTATCATATTGAGACTAATATGATAAATGAGATAGAATATCTTTATATTATATCTCCTGTCTCACATGAAAGACATATATTGGAAAAGTTGCCTGTTTTATCTTCTGGATTATATTATACTCATATATGAGTCATTGAAACATATGCAACAATGAACCTGAAGTTCATGAATCCAGATATATTTACAATTTGGCATGACCGGTTGGGTCATCCAGGATCTATAATGATTAGAAGAATCATTGAAAATTCAAATGGACATCCATTGAAGAACCAGAAGATTCTTCAATCTAGTGAATTATTATGTGATGCTTGCTCTCAAGGCAAATTAATAATTAGACCATCACCAGCTAAAGAAGGAACCGAATCACCCACATTTTTTGAACAAACTCATGGTGATATATGTGGACCTATTAACCCACCAAGTGGACCATTTAAATACTTTATGGTATAAATAGACGCATCCAGTAGATGGTCACACGTGTCCTTATTATCAAGTCGAGACCTTGAATTTGCAAGATTACTTGCTCAAATAATTAAGTTAAGAGCACAATTTCCTGATTATACAATTAAGACCATCCGTCTTGATAATGCTGGTGAATTTACATCTCAAACTTTCTATAATTATTGTATGTCAATTAGGATAAATGTTGAACATCCTGTAGCTCATGTTCATACACAAAATGGTTTAGCATAGTCATTTATAAAACGTTTGCAATTAATTACTAGACCATTACTTATGAGAGCTAAGCTTCCTACATCTGTATGGGGACATGCTATTTTGCATGCTGCGTCACTTGCACACATTAGGCCAGTAGCTTATCATAAATACTCACCATTACAATTAGCTTATGGCTAGGAGCCAAATATTTCCCATCTAAGAATTTTTGGATGTGCAATATATGTTCCAATTGCTCCACCACAACGTACTAAGATGGGTCCTCAAATGAGGTTAGGAATATACGTTGGATATGATTCCCCATCAATTATTAAATATCTTGAACCCCTGACGGGTGATGTATTTACTGCACAATTTGCTAATTACCATTTTAATGAGACAAATTTTCCAACATTAGGGGGAGGAATTAAGAAGTTGGAAAAGGAAATTGCATGGAATGCATCATTATTGTCTCATTTAGATCCTCGTACAAATCAATGTGAACTTGAAGTTCATAAAATAATTCATTTGCAAAATATAGCAAATCAATTACCAGATGCATGTATAGATGCAAAGAAAGTAACTAAATCACATATACCCATTGCAAATGTTCCGTCAAAAATTGATATCCCAACATAGCAAGTTGTCACTAATGAATCTGGAACACGCTAGAAGCGTGGTAGACCAGTGGGTTCCAAAGATAAAAATCCTCAAAAAAGAAAAATAAACGATAATAAAAAAGACTTGGTTGAGGATGTAAATATCCACGAAGAAACCTTGGACATGACTAATAATACAATTAGTGAAGAAGGTGAAATACCTAAAGATAATAATGAAATTTCAATAAATTATGTCATGACAGGAAAAAGATGAACCGAACTCATGTAATTATTGATAATATTTTTGCATATAATGTTGCACTTGATATTATATCTGAAAATGTGGATCCTGAACCAAAATCTCTTGAAGAATGTCGATATAGAAATGATTAGCTTCAATTGAAAGAAGTAATCGAGGCAGAATTAAACTCACTTTCAAAACGCCAAGTTTTTGGACCAGTAGTCCGGACACCAGAAGATGTCAAACCAGTGGGATACAAATGGGTATTTGTAAGAAAAAGAAATGAAAATAATGAGATCACAAGATATAAAGCAAGACTAGTTGCACAAGGTTTTTCCCAAAGATCTGGTATTGATTATGATAAGACATATTCTCCAGTAGTGGATGCAATTACATTAAGATATTTAATTAGTCTGACTATGTATAAAAATTTGGACATGCATCTTATGGACGTTGTCACCGCATATTTATATAGATCTCTTGATAAAGACATTTATATCAGAATCCCATAATGATTTAAGATACCTGAAATACATAAAGCAAGTTCTCGAGAACTATATTCAATAAAGTTACAAAGATCACTATATGGATTAAAACAATCAGGACGAATGTGGTATAATCGCCTGAGTGGATATTTGTTGAAAGAAGAATATCAAAATAATCCAATATGTCCATGTGTTTTTATAAAGAAATCACAATCAGGATTTGCTATTATATCTGTATATGTTGATGACCTAAATATAATTGGAACTCCTGAAGAGCTTTCAAAGGCAATAGAATATCTTAAGAAAGAATTTGAAATGAAAGATCTCGGAAAAACAAATTTTGCCTTGGATTGCAAATTGAGCATTTAGCAGACGGGATTTTTGTTCATCAGTCAACCTATACAGGAAAAATTTTAAAAAGATTTTATATGGACAAAGCACATCCATTAAACATTCCAGTGGAAGTTTGTTCACTAGATATGAAGAAAGATATATTTCAACCTCGAGATAATAATAAAGAACTTCTTAGTCCTGAAATACTATATCTTAGTGCAATTGGTGCACTTATGTATCTTGCTAATAATACAAGACCAGATATTGCATTTTCAGTAAATTTATTAGTTAGATATAGTTATTCTCCAACAAAAAGACATTGGAATGGAATTAAGCATATACTGCATTATCTCCGAGGAACGATCGATGTGGGTTTGTTTTATTCAAATAAATCAAATTTTGAATTAGTTGGTTATGCAGATTCTGGATATTTATCTGATCCACACAAAGCTAGATCTCAAACAGGTTATCTGTTCACTTGTGGAGGAACTGCTATATCTTGGCGATCAGTGAAACAGACCATAACAGCTACTTCCTCAAATCATGCTGAAATTCTTGCAATCCATGAAGCTAGTAGAGAATGTGTATGGCTAAGATCAATGACTCAACACATTCGTGAAACATGTGGCTTGTCTTCTAGTAAAAATCCTCCAACAACATTATACGAAGACAACACAACATGTATAGCCCAAATCAAAGAAGGATATATTAAAGGAGGTAGAACAAAGCATATTTCATCAAAGCTTTTCTACACTCATGATCTTAAAGAAAATGGTGACATCATTGTACAATAAATTTGTTCGAAGGATAACTTGGCAGACTTATTTACAAAATCATTACCAACCGCAACTTTTGAAAAATTGGTGTAGAACATTGGAATGCGACGACTCAGAGATCTCAAATGATGTTCCTATGAGGGGAAGCAAATGTATTGTATTCTTTTAGAAGTATTAGATTATATGAAATATGTACTCTTTTTCCTTCACTAGGATTTTTTCCCATTGGGTTTTTTTTCCTAGTAAGGTTTTAACGAGCCATATTTCATATATATATAATGGGCATCTAAGGGGGAGTATTATAAATATTAGAGCAAATTAGATGTCCATTATATAAATATGCTTAGTGGCTAAAGGCCATGTGTCTACTAAAGACACATCCTTTGTGGCCATGAAATGTTACTACCTACTTGCCAAATTGATTATAAATAGAGACTTTTTGTGGATATTGTAACACACACATTGGAGAGAAAATAAGAGAAAAAGATTGGTGTTGAGAATTTTCATAAAATTCCACTTTCTTTATTTTAGTTTATTTTATTTAATTTAGTTGTTTTAATTACTTTTATATTATTTTATTATTCTATTATTATATTATTATAATTTCTCGATTTTCGTGCTCCCGTTCTTCTGTCATTTTGCTCTTCAATTTTACAACATTATGTATATATTTATGTATGTATATTTAGTTTAAAATCAAGGGTGGAGGTACCAAAATTTGAACTGAGGATAATTCTATTAAAAAAGAGAGAAGAAAAAAAAAAGATGATGATTATTGAAGATTAGGTTTACTTTTCAAGGAAATCGAAATTTATAGACCTTTCAAGGTAAAAATTAATTTTTTCTTTTTTTCTTTTTCCTTTTTTTTATGAAATTTTTTATATTTTCACATAATTTTACCTTTTAAAAACTAGTAATGAATAACGTGTGATACACGTATTTATGGATTTATACTATGAAACCTAAAATTTAAAATTATTATTTTTAAAATTGTGAATCAAATTTATTTTAGAAAAAATTAATTAGCCACAAATTTGACTAAAAAGATCATATTTTGACGGTTATTTAACTTTTCAATGGAACTTGCATCGGTGCAAACTTTCATTTTTTTCTCCATAGGTTAATAAAATCCTAATTTTATAATTCACATCATAGTTTCTTCAAAAACCAGGAGAATCTTATATAATATAGTTAAATAATGCATGTGAAAACTTAAATACAATATTGTATAATTAAATATACTCTTGATTTAGTTTTGATTGATTTTTTCAATAAAAGTCGATTTCGTTTAGTAACTTTAATTTATTAAACATTTATTTAAATTTAAACTATAAAAATAATGTTACATATATCTGTAATCAAATCTAAGAGAGCATAAAACTGAAACATGTGAGTCAGGGTGATAGTCAGTTTTTCATTAACATAATTGACTATATTTATAAAAGAAAATGATGTTACATATACCTGTAACTAGATGTAAGAGAGCATAAAATTGAAATATGTGAGTCGAAGTGATAGTCAATTCGATTTTTGAAAATTTGTATGGATAACTCAAAAGTTGGACCGAAAATGTCAAATGACTCGAATTTTTTTTTTAAAAAAAAAAGCCAAATGACCCTTTGTTGACGTCAAGTTCGGATGAAATTATCGAAATGAACTCGAGCATGCAAAAAAGTTCATCTCACTCTCGCTCTCTCTTCCTTTCCTCACTCACAACCACTCTCATCTCTCAATCATCTCGCTCTCGCTCTTGTTTAGTAGATGGCCGCGTTGAAGCTTGAACTTGTTGTGTCAAGAGGATGAAAATAAAAAAAAAGACAGAAGTTGGGTATTTGACGGTTTGGGCCTTAAAATAAATCTTTTATGCAATTATTTCTTCGATTTTGATGGTCTAATAAGGAACGTTATTTAAATTTAAATAATAATAATGATAAAAAGCTCCCAGCGAGGATCGAACTCGCGACCTTTCGCTTACGAAGCGAACGCACTACCACTATGCTATGGAAGCAGTTGTTGATATGTTAAAGATTAAAATATATTTATTTGCTTTGTAAATAATTGAACCTCTATCCCTAAAATTTAAAACTAATAATTGTATTTATTAACATCTTAAACATGTATTAGTCAATCAATTTAAGCACTGCATTAGAATTCTATTCTAAAATCATGAATACATCACTTTCATGCATGTAAAAAATAGATAAACATAGTATTAAAGATAAATACTAAAATCAAATTTAATAGCAGCAATTTTCTATCTTCTTCAAGTCTTCATTTAAATATTGTTTTAATTTATGTACTTCCAACTTTAATTTATTTTGATATGTACTTTCAAAATGTTTAATTTGGTCCACATACTTTCAATTTTGGTTCAATTTCATTTCTATTTTTTTAAAATAGCTATTTATATGCTTGTACTTTTGAAAAGTAATTATTTTGATCCCTATTTGCAAAATGTTAACATAAAAATTTAGAGAAAATAGATAAAGATGATACTTTTAGAGGTAGTGGGACCTTTTTTCTTTTTTTTTTTTTTAAGAATGAATAGGAGAGAGAACAATACTCATCCAATTTTAGTTAATGTCTAATTTTTGTTTGATTTAAATATCATTTTAGTCTCTATACTTTAAAGTTTTTTCAATTTTAGCCAATGTAATTTCAATTGTTTAATTTTAGTCTATGTACTATAAATAAATCTCAAATTTAGTCTCTCAAAGTTAATTTTTACCAAAGTTGGTTAAATAACAATAATAATTTTTACGAAAGAAAATACAATATATGAAAATTTCAAAATTTATAGTAAAAGTGCTAATAGATAATAAGTTTTTCAAGAAACCAGCAATAAGCTAGCATTGGAATGAAAGGATAAGAACTAAAATTAGACAATTAAACATAAATGGACAAAAATTCAAAAAATTCAAAGTAAAGATACCAAAATAGTATTTTTAACATTTTTTTAAATTCTACAACATATGTCTTAATGAGTCAAACAATCTTTAGATTAGAAGTTAATGTCTAAATTAATTTTAATTGGTTAAAACTATTTATTTGTTGATACTTACATTAATATAAATATTATAATTATTTACAATATTTTTCAATTAAATCTAATCATGGTTGTTTTCAAATATGACAAGATTATTTACAAACATAAAAAAATGCCAATGTCTATCAGTGTCTATTTAAAAATATTTTTAACAATTTTGTCATTTAAAATAATTAATTGTCCAAATTTGAAATTATTTTTTCAATAGCAAAAGCAAAACCTACGAAAACAAACACATATTTAACTCCTAAATATTATTATCTAAATTCCATGTATTTAACTGTCAAGTATTATCCATACTCATATCTGGCATCCAAACGGTCATAAAACATTTTGAAAAATATTGACATTTTGAAAAACTTGAATGAAGCATCAAACTTCAAAATTCTCCCTTGACAATATTACCCCAAGAAATACGTATAGAGTTGAGTTTTATTTATTTATTTTCATCTGTAAAGAAGTAGCCTAAATTTTTACAAAATTTCTTCCTTTTCAATCTACGTTGCAAGTATCATACACTAGTCAACAATGAAAAAACAGAATCCTTTAACTCTTAAATAAGTCTACCAAAAAATAGAAGATAGTCGAGTAGATCTCTATGACTTGATTCACAATTGGTCGAAGCCATTACAAAGTATGGTTACTGGAAGATACTTCGTCACACTTAGTCTTCTTCGTCTCGTGCTCGTCATCTCTATCTCCATCTCCATTTTCTTCCCCATCTACTGGATGGTCACTGTTAGAATCAGCTTCACATCTTTTTCTTTGAGGAACAACCTGAAAGAAAGAAGCCTTCCAATCTCTTGTTTCCAAATACTTGAGTAGAATTTCTATGACTTGATTCACAGTAAGTACCTGGAAATGAAATGGAAAACGTCCAAAATATTGTAAGAGAAGAATTACTGAATTATTAGTCAATTTGTAATCTTGTGGGTGGGTATATCCCAAAAGCCTAAGCTCATAGATTGAGATATTTTGGTTTTGGCTTAAAATTAAGCCTAATGGGCCCACTTACATCCCTACAAAATTTGGCTGGGAGGATTTTTTTGTAATCAACTGTTGCAGGTTGATGCCTCATCTCCTTTCATTCCATTATCTATCGACAATATTCTCGGTTTCTATCTAGAAATATAAGTTGGATCGTGGGGCTTTAGCCATTGGTAAGTTGGAGATTCAAAAATGAGGCCTAAGTGAGTATACAGAGCCCAACGCTTTGTGGCATATGGTTATTATGAGCAAGTACGGTCCACACCTATAAGTTTTTAGGCTTCGCTATTTTTTCCGATTTATGAAATTTTCCTATGGGATGACTCAAATACTTATCTTTGAGAGGATTGTTGGGTGGGATCATGGGAGATAAGCCTCTTTGCATCATGACTCAGTTTTGCCTTTTTTTTGGAAAATTTCAATTCATTTGGGTTTTCATCGTCCTTCGTCAAATAAGGAGACGACAGAGGTGTTGCCCCCTTCAGGAGCTTTCCATATATTTCTCCCTATTCCATCTCTCATGCATCCCTTTGCCCTCCCTTGAGTCTCTTCATTTTTCTCTCCTTGGAAGGTTGAGATCTCAGAGAAGGTCAAACTCATTTTGCTCAGCGAGTCTCAAATGGAAAAGTTAATACTTTGGATAGCATCCAAAGATATTCTTTCCTTTTATTAGTGCCAGATTGGTGCGTTTGCGTAAAGCATCTTGAGGATCTCAACCATATGATATCCTTTGGAGTAGTTGGTTCGCGCAATCGATTTGGATTTCCTTTTTGGTGTCATTTCCTATTTGTTATCTATTTAGAACCTGCCCGTGAAATGTTGTTCTATGATGGAGGAGGTTCTTTTGCCCCAGGGGCAAGTCCCTTCTTGCCATTTTGTGGGGTATTTGATGAAAGAGAAGTGGTAGAATTTTCAAACGGGTTGGAAGATTTTGGGAAGTTGCTAAATTCAGTGTCTCTTTTCAATTGCCAGTTAGCTCTTATTCTGTTTGATTTGAGTCCTATTTTGTAGCTTTTACAGAGGCTCCTTTTTGAGATGTTCTTTTTCTTCTATGCCTTGTAAGTTGTACGTTCTTTCATTTTTTTATAAAAATAAGAAGTTATAAGGATGGATTGGAGCTCACTTGTATTCTTAATCTGCCATTTTATAAGTTTAGGATGACAGAACTTAGATTCCATGAAATGTGGATAAAAATGATTAGCATGTAAAGACTTAGATATACCTGGGAGCTAGACAACTTCAAGTAACTTCCTATTGGAAGTTTTGCTGTTTGAATTCCCTGTTCTTGTGCCTTCTTCATGGTAATACCTTTCCATCTGTTACGATCGACTAACCCACCAATGATATAAATTTTCTTTAAATCAAGGTCATCAAGCACAGTTTCTGCATCTGCTGTGAGATATATCAAATTTTCCTTCTGGTCTTGCAAAGCATCTATGTATGATCTATGTTCCTTCTCAATGATCCATTTACCAAATCCTGGAAGCCTTTGCAGTTGGGTTTCCATTTCTCCATTACACCCAGTCAACCAGAGATGACCAGGAGAAGGACATCTTCCATTCACCGCATAACAATACATTATCTGCAGGTTTTTACCCAATAAAGACGCTCAGAAAACTTGCAGTTTTCAGGAGAACATTGAATCATTTATCGCTAAATTAATTGAGCATTAACAAAAAAAAAAAATACGCTGCATGAGAATAAAAGTAAAAGTTCTCAGTAGAGTAGTCAGAAGTGAATCTTTTATATATTGAAAAAGTTCCTATTCGACATCACAAATAAAAGCAGCATCCTGACCATAACTTAAGGTGAAGACAACAAAAAATCAGCTATGGAATGATGTAGTATAGGGATGATTAAGTATTTCAAAAACATCTTGGCATGATAATTAACTAATGTAGGAAAAGTCATTAGTAGAAGTACAGAGTATTTAGGTGCAATATAAAGTCATCGTCTCCCATTAGGAATCTTGTATAATCATATGATTCAGAGCTAAATTCAAACTTACAAATTATTGTTTTTATTAAACACGTGGAAAGTTTAGATTTTGAAAAGGGTGACTCCTATGATGCTCTCCCCTCTTATTCTTCAGTCTCTTGTCTCCATCTTCCAACAGTTCTCCGTGGTTTTGAGTTTTGAGTCTTTTGACAGGGTGGGATTAGTCAAGCATTTGATTGATTTAAGATCGAGCGCTAGTAGGTATGGAGAGGTATCCATTATCCAAGGCTGTCTGAATGAGGAAACAATAGTTCTTTTCATTCTCTATCAACCACGTATCCATACAATGGTTGAGTGCTTATTCCAAGGCTACAGTATAGGTTCAGTGCAATCTAAAAGACCAATTTATTCTAAGAATTCTGAGTGATGATCATTTGGTTGAGTGGAGAATATCTCTGAGGGATGCTTCTGCTGGAATTTTCAAAAAAAAAAAAATTATGGCAATGGAAAAATGCACCCATCATTCCTGCAGGAGGAGGGAAAGTTGGGAACCCTTCCATGATATCATAAAGGGTTACGCAAGGACAATAGGGCAGACGGCAAGTCCTACAAACCAGGTCATCTGGTTTTGGTTCAATTAGAGCAAGTGAAGGTAGATCACAATACCAATAGAGATAGAGTAAATATCAAAATCCCCCACGTCAATCTTGGAAAGATGTGACACTAATAGACCAGGGGATAAGTAATTCAACATCAAGGATGAATAGCACTTCCCCAGAGGTCACATTTTCAAATCTACTGGTGAGCTTACTAAGGAAAATCGTTTGTCTGCAAGTTCTGGGAATTATTAGTCTTAGGGCAAGTGCGGACTTTATTTTAAATAACATCAAGGATGAATCTGAACAAATACATTTACAGCACTCATAAAATCCATTTTAAAAATTTTTTAAAAAGGAAACATGACTTTTGGGTAAAAGAGACTCAGGCTTCATTTTCATCATTTTTAAGGGTTTTTTATTTTTAATTTTTCTTTTTCAAAAAAAAGGTGAAACAAGATTAAAAAATTCAACTGATGTAAATTATACATATTGTTCTAATGCTCTCTTTAAGTGCAAATTATACCCTCTCTTTAGCTCCTATAACCTCACTTCTCTTATTGCCCAATGGAAGTGTTTTTTGTAATTCCTTTGGCACACACATAATTTGCCTTTTTTGTAATTTCATCTCAATGATTGATTCTTATACACATACACTTCTAGTGTTGGAAATGAAGGATAAGGATCCCATGGTAGAAGCTCAAGCTACTCCTCCTTGTGGGAGATAGAACAAAAGAATAATGCTTGCCTACAACCTGGTCAGTAGGATATCCTACTAACCTTCTAATGTAGGTCATTTTTATTCATCTCCTTCTATTGCATTTAATAGATAAGTGGACTGCACTAACATTTTTGAGCAACTGAGAATGCACCGTATCTTACTGACTATAGACACACCGTATCTTACTGACTACAACTGGTGTCTAGGGCCATAGGCAAAGCAAGTATTTTTCTAGATCAAACCATGCAATATCCCACTTGAGAGAGGATCTCTAGACACCTTCCATTCAGTGTCAAAATGTGTGGGGAATTTATCCAACACACTAAGGAAGTTTGAGGAAGCTTCACTTGGTTGAATGAATATCAAAGACAAAAAGATAACCAACTTTCCAACTGAAACCACTATGTTAACTGGAGATGAGCATAATGCATATAAATTTTTGAAAAATAATATCCTAAAACATCTTCCAAGGGTTTGGTGATAGGAATGATATTAAGGTACTATTGGAATATTAAGAGTATATTAATAATTAGTTAGGGAGGATGTTATGGTATTTGGTTACGCGTGGAGGGAGGGGAAAAGGAGGAAGAAATTCTTTAAAGTTTCAAAGGTTTGTACTCGTAGCAAGAAATCTGAATAGTATTCGAATAAAGGATTGCAATCCTATATGTACTCCAACTGAGTCTGGCTTCGAACTAAATAAAGACCGTGAAGGAAAGAAGAAAGAAGGTGAACAATATACTTTATAACTAAATTGTGGGTAGTTTGATGCATTCAACAGCAACACACAAGATTTAGGGACAATCCAACGTAGCTGCATCTTTGTTGGTGTACTGAAAGGATCTTTTATTGCTGCCAGACCAAAAATGATGGGTTGTTCTACAAAGTGGGAAAGAAAAATAAAGAAAATCGATTTCCGGTAGTAATTATGCAGGAGATTGAAATGATAGGAAGAGCACACTTCAAGTCATGCCTTTGATGGTCTTCCAAGAAACATCCAATTGTCACTTTATCAAATACTAAAGCTAGATTTAAGTCTGCCAAGGCTTGCCTTGGCAAGTTATTTGGCTAAGAAACTACATTTCAAGCTCCTCCCAAATTTATGGTCTTACGAGAAAACAACCAGTTTTACTTCTTAAGGGACATCATAGAAGAAGCCCTTCATTCCATTTCCATCAATTAGAAACATCTACCAAAGCTCTTAAATATACAGCATTTTAAAAGTCAATAAAATTACTGAGTATTCGCACCACAAACAGTTAATCAACCAAGTGAAGGTAGCAACAAGAAAAAACCTGCTGAACAAGACTGTGAATCTCCGAAGGGGTCATGAGGTGAGAAAATTCAAGGTCGATGACAATATTTTGGCCACAATCTTTGGCCATGTTGAGCCTCTCAATCTTTTTCTCCCTCTCCTCAGACCTCTTCCCCATCCTCTCCTTCCTCAGACTTCTCCGAGACTCGATCAGCTTGGATCTCTCCTCCTCCGTGACACTCGCCAGTGTCTCCTCCCATTCCTTCCGTTTGCGCTCAATGTCTTTCTTCTTCTGCTCTTTTGCCTGAAGTTTCTTCTCCGCTTTCTTCGCTTCGTATCGTTGTTGCTTCAGTAGCTTCTTCCTGGCATTCTTGGAGAGGGGAGGTTCTGGAGGATTGCAGGTGGAAGGGGAAGAAGGAGGATCCATTTTAGCGCTCTGGCCCTCTTCCATGGCCTCCATTGTTGGCTCCGAAATATCAGTATACTAGGGTAAACTGCAATTGGAACAAAAGATGTCGACAGTTTGAAACTTTGAAATTGAAACCAGCATCCTTGGCTTCTATGTGCGGATGGGTGCAAAATTATTTATTAACATCGGTTTGATAATGGAAAATTGCACGAAATGACCCAAAAACTAAAGATTTATCTACGGATGACCCACCCTCAAAAACTTTATCATCAGTGACCTTTTGGCCACGTGAAATACCAATTTTACCCCAAATTAAATGAACCCCAAACTTTCTCTCTCTCAAAATTGATTGCATTGAATGTCGAAGCCTTCATCACCAGCATTTTCCATAATCATTCAATGTCAACTACCGTTATACCAACAAAATTGAATGCAAGGGTACTAATGGACGGTCACTCTCACACATTCTTCCATTATTCCATTGAGTTTTGCGAGTATCACAAACTTCTTCTTCCATTTTTCTCTGCGAGTTACAGCGTCTATTGCTTTTTTCATCTTAGTCCAGTGTTCGTTTCAGTAACATCGTGGGTTAGAGTCAGAAACACAGAGAATGTAAGTGTTTCTCTTCCTATATCGTATAGTTCTATATAAACGATCGATTATCTTCATACTATAATCAATTATAGTTAACTAAACGATCGCCTATACTATTCTCAGCGATCGCATACACGATATTATGTGTATGCGATCGCTTATTATGATACTAGGCGATTGCTTGATCCATCACCAGGCGATTGCTTGATCCATCACCAGGCGATCGCATACATGATACTAGGCGATTGCTTAATCTATCACCAGGCGATCACATACATGATACTAGGTGATTGTTTAATGCATCATCAGGCGGTCGCATACATGATATTAGGCGATCATTTACATTTGCCTACGTGATCGCTTACATTTGCCTGAAGATCATTTCTAACCAAAAATCTTAACTTCTCTGCAGGTCAATGAATCTACTTCGCATCTTTGTGCGATTTGGTGGGGAATGAGATCAGTCCAAATACAACTATGTTGGAGGTCAAATGAAAGGTCTGAAAATCAGAAAAGATATAACTTGTAGTGAACTAGTTAGCATACTGCATGAAAAACTGAACATAGATCCCTACCTATTCGATATACACATCAAGTGCTGCTATAATCTGTTGGTCCAAGTTCCTATGTCAATGATGATGAAGATCTTAATTTTTTTCTAGAAGGAAGTGATGCATCTCGGATGTTGTTGTTTGTATCACTTACACCTCACGAGAGGCATGGAGTACATGACATGCACCAAGAATGCAATCCAACGGCTGAAGCAGTTCCAAGCATTTCAACATATGATTTTCCCACCATGTCATCATTGGAGGAAAATGTTGAGGCATGCAACCTGGGGATGACAGAAGTGAAGAATGGGTGGTCAAAGTATTCTGACGTATGACGTGTATGGACAATGGTCAATACCACAGACAATCCTAACCTCACCTGTGGCAATGCCATCTGTCCAAGTGCCCCCCACTGTCCCAACCCAACCATTTATAGACATAGCCGGACTATCAAATGGCCCATCGTACGACGACCTCATCACAATCTCCCATGATTGTTTGAGCGACGAAGATATAAGGGAATGCCAAATTTTCTTCTCCAAATATGACCTGTCAGTTAAACTATCGATACTCGCAATAAAGAAGAACTTTGGATACGGTGTAAAAAAGTCTACGAAGAGTTTGCTGACAACGCGGTATTTGGTTGAGGGATGCAAGTGGAGAGTTCGTGCAAAAAAGTTGGAAGGAAGCGATTCTTTCAAAGTGACGAAGTATCCGAGTGCCCATACATGTTCCCTTGAGATGCGGACGGGTAATCACCTACAGCCAAGAGTTGGGTTATTGGACATTTAATCAAGTCCAAGTACGATCAAGTAGGCCGAACATACTATCCAAGGGATATAATTGAAGATGTTCGGCGGGATTATGGTGTGAATATAAGCTATGAGCAAGCTTACCGTGCAATGGAGTACGCCCTGGTATTTGCAGCCAGAAGGATCATATGCGCTTGTCAATTCATATGGTGAGGCACTAAAACTTGCAAATCCAGGCACGGTGTTTAAGGTTGAAGTAGAAGATCAGCGATACTTTAAGTACGTCTACATGGCGTTTGGTCCGTGCATTAGGGGATTCTTGAACTGCATCCATCCTGTCATTGTTGTCGAGGGTACTCATTTGCACGAGAAATATAAAGGTATGTTGTTGATAGCAACATGTATTGATGGCAACAACAACATATATCCAATTGCTTTTGGTATCTTAGACGGCGAGAATGATGCATCCTAGCTTTGGTTCATGACCCACTTGAAGGCCCCGATCGGAGACATCCCTAACTTGGTGATTATATCAGATCGTCATATATCCATCGGGAAGGTTGTATCAAGCGTATTCCCAGAGGCATTCCATGCACTGTGTATATATCACATTCGGAATAACTTGATGGATAAATTCAAGAATAAGGACATAATTCCGCATTTCTACCTAGCAACCAAGGCCTACAGGATGTCTGAGTTTCAAATGTATTGGTCTAAGCTTCAAAGATATCCCGGGGTGACAGCCTACCTTGAAGAGATTGGATTACAACGGTGGGCATGGGTGTACCAAGTCCATTGTACGTATGACAAGATGACAACGAATATAGTAGAATGCCTCAATGTCCAACATACACATGTCATGGCATGCACAAACCTTGTAACCGACTATGCAATGACTATCCTAAAAGAGGCTGAATCGGTGTCCAGAACATATCGTGTATCTCCAGTGGACATGTATGTGATAAATGTTGACGATGGGCATCTTAGTGGGCTGGTTGATATCCATTCACGAACATGTACTTGTATGGAGTTCAATTGCATGGAGATTCCATGCTCACACGCAGTAGCTGTAGCAGCCATGCAGAACATTAATGTCCAAACGTCGTGCTCAAAGTGGTTCACAGTAGATTGTGTGCTTGCCGCTTATGCCGAACCGATATACCCAATTTGCCATCGACAAGAGTGGAGACAAAGACCTGATTTCGATGACTTTGAAATCTTACCACCGCGAAAGGTGCCAACTGTAGGTCAACGGCAGACCGTTAGAATACCGTCTACTGGTGACGAGCCACGACAAGTACATAAGTGTACGCGATGCAGTAAGGGAGGACACAACAGAAAAATATGCCGGCAGCCACTAATAACGCCTACCATGAGGACACATGGGATGCATGAAATGTGAATATAAGCCACGGGACGCATGGGATGAATGAAATGTGAATATAAGTCACTGAGACACATGGGATGCATGAAATGTGAATATAAGCCACGGGGACGAAATTAATATAATTAGATTATCTATAAGTGTCTCAATTTTCATTTCAAATTATTTCAACATCTTACTTTATAGATAATTTTGAGATGTAATTGTAATTGTAATTACTTTATATTAAGCGATCGTTCAGTGTATATATGGTTGTAATTACTTTATAGATGTAATTGTAATTGTAATTACTTTACTTTGTAATTGTAATTACTTTACTTTGTAATTGTAATTAATTTTGAGATGTAATCGTCTACTGTATATTAAGCGATCGTTTAGTGTATATTGAACGACCGCTTAGTATATATTAAACAATCACTTAGAACACGTATAAACAATTGTCTACTGTATATTAAGCTATCGTTTGTGTATTGTATATTTAAGTGATTGTTTATTATCTATTAAGCGATTGTTTAGTGTATATTAAACGATCGTTTAGTATACACTAAACGATAGCTTACTCCATCTATTTATAATACGAGAAAATGATTAAATTAAGTATAATAAGAATAGATGTACACGAATACTTGCTTTTGATAAAACAATTAGATTAAATTAAGTATGATTAGAATAGATACACGAATACTTGCATTTGATAAAATAATTGGATTAAATTAAGTATACGAAAAGAATAGATGTGCACGAATATTTGCAAGATAAAACAATTGAAATTAATGACAAGTAACATAAGATGTACACGAATACTAATATCATTGATCACCATAAAAATTTGTCTGCCCATAATTCGGCTACATATTGTTTCCTAATATAGGCATATTGTTCAAATTTAAACTATCTCTATTAGTATTCGTTACAAGGTACTCTATAAATTTACAAGAAAAAATCCCACAGTCGAGGGATTTGCCCCATTGAAGCGTTGTCCTAGATCGCTTCACTTCCCATGGCCGGTACTTGAAATTTGGAAGGTTCGTGTCGAATCCACCAGCGATCAAAATTGATGGTATGGCCTCGCTGAGCAGCTAAAGTCTTGGGTTCACAATGTTCGCACTATATAGTCTAGCATGGAGTCGAAGATGAAGATCGTGGACTCCCGAAGGTTGATTGCAGCCATGAGCCAATGCTCATTTATGTTGATTGGCCCAAACACGAAATCCACCTTCGACCATGTAGGCTTGTAGTCTTCATTCAGGCCGTGTGCGAACTCCAGGAACGTCTAAGTGCATTGCCCAAAAACCGGCTTGTGCAACCTTGTTAGTCCAAGGCTTCACTATCCCGTCGTGCATGACCACCCATCAGGTCGATTATTGCATGAGATTCCTTCAATATTCGTGAGAGAATCTTGTAGAAAATCAAGGGTTAGATAAAATAACATAATAATCGGTCAAATTACTAAACAAGTGCAGGGTTACATACCATAAATGTAGTGTTCACCACCGAAAATCGATGTGAACACAAATCGGGGCAGGAGTGAAGCTTCCGGTGAACGTGGAGCACTAGTATATTCATATTCTACAGAAAATAATGTAAAAGTTTAGTAATAGCAATTGAATTACTCAACAATCGTTTATGATTTCATAAGCGATCACTTACTAAACATAAACGATCGCTTAGAGTTTAGTAAACGATCGCATAGTTTGATCTACGCGATCGCTTATATAATCCTAAACGATCTCTTTCATATTAGGCGATCACTTAGGATTATATAAGCGATCACGTAGTCGGAACTATGCGATCGCTTAATGATATCTAAGCGATAAGTGGAAGTTTAAAGAAAAACTTACGTCCCCAATCACCCATGTATTCTTCTCAAGTGTTCGGAAGAATTCCTTGGTCCGTGAGGCGTATGTGACTGTCCTAACCTCGTCCTTTGTCTTCAGAGTGCTCCTCCACTTCTTATATGCAGACCACAGCACATCCGGAATTGGGAACAAGGGGTCATACGCTCGGACCGATCTGATGGAAAAGTTTGGGACAGGGACTACGGGTTGGGGTTGGGAAAGTTGTGAGGTTTGGGGAGTAGGTTGAGGAGGTTGGGAAGGTGGAGGTTGGGAAGGTTTGGAAGGTTGGGAGGTTTGGGGAGTTGGTTGAGGAGGTTGGGAAGGTAGAGGTTGGGAAGGTGGAGGTTGGGAGGTTTTGGGGAGTGGAAGGTGGGGGTTGGGAAGGCTTGGAAGGTTAGGAGGTTTGAGAGTTAGTTGAGGAGATTTGGAAGGTGGAGGTTGGGAAAGTTAAGGTTTGGAAGGTGGAGGTTGGGAAGGTTTGGAATTGTGAGGGGGGACCAGACTTGGAGGATGTTGGCTCCATCTTCTGCCTCTTCACATCCTCTGGTAAAAACCTCATCGACTTAGATCTCTTTCGACGGTCAGGCATCACCTTATGTTCCTATACAGCAAGAGAATTCTGTTAGAATAAATATGTAAATAATGTGTATATGAAATTACATCACATAAATACCTCGACCATTTCAGTTGGGGTTGTTAAGTCTCCTATGCTTTTCATGTTGAATGATTGAGTGGGGAGCACTCCAATGGGGAGCTCTTCGACAGGTGGTGGCTGTGTCATGGGGGGATCGATTGGGGTGGGTTCTTCAGTGTGGCAATAGTGGTTTCATCCTCTGTGGCTTTGTCGTAAACCACTATCGCCATTTCCTCAGTCTCTCCTCTTTCGTGACCCCCCACCACACCCTTCTTCCTCGGTGGGTTGGTCTTCAGCTTGACCATCTCCACCACCACCTTCGTTCCCCCCATTGTCTTCTCTGTCGTCGTCGTCGCCACTCTGAATCAGACAAACAAAGCAATAGGTTAGACAAATGCTAAGCAATCACATACAAAAGTAAGCGATCGCATACCAAAGCTAAGCGATCGCATACAAATGCTAAGCGATCGCATAGTAACAATTAAACGATAGCTTATCATTTGTATGTGATCGCTTAACTGTTAGTATGCGATCAGTATGAATAAAAAAAAACAATCGGAAGGAGTAAAATCTAACCTGGCATAGACACTCGATAAACTTCCTCAGGTTGTCTATCTGCTGGCTTAAATGGTCGTGCTACTCACGAACCATTGTCGTCAAGTTCGCCAAGTCGGTACGAACCACAGATATCTCCTTCGACAGCACTTTATACGACCTTAAGTGTCTGTGCCTCTTGGAGGTGGGATGCCTCTCAAACGTCTCGGCGCACCTTTTCTTCCCCCTCTAGCCACTAGACTGCCCCGGGAGAGGACTTAGGTTAGTCTCCATAATCGGCTGCTCGACTTGTTCTTGTGGTAGAGGGGGTTCAACTTGAATTTCCGTTGGCTGCTCGAGCTGGTTTTCTTTGTGAGAGGACTCGGGTTGGTCTGCCTCAGTTTCAGCTGACAGCTGATCTCTTGACGTGGGGTTGACACATGGCATCAACTCAACCCCCCTGACTCTATCCTTATTGTAGCTCAGTTCATTCAGCGAGGGCACAAGTCTCACTCGGACGATCGTCTGTAATGCAAACAACAAATCAATAATAAAAAGGTTAGTAAACTAATGTAAACGATTGTCTAGATAATCTAAACGATCGCTTATATTGTACTAAGCAATCACATATTTATACTAGGCGATCGCATAAACTCTACGATCACGTATTATAAACTCATCGATCATTTAGCTAATCTATACGATCGTTGATATATATCTACGATCGTGTAAACGTATATCAACGATCGTTTAGATTATCTAAGCAATCTCTTAGAATTATTAACTGATGAGTTACCTTTTTGGGCTGGAAGACATTCCTCTCCAACGACTTGTACGATGGAGGCTGAGAACATGTCCACCTCAGAATTCGTGGAATTGCAGTTTTGCTTGATTTGGTAGCCACGAACTTGCTGGAAGTGGACAATATCTTGTATGCCCACACCTATAACACAACATAAACGGATCAGGCTATGAATTACGCTAAATAAGGAAGTTTAATTGAAGTATAAATTGGACTACATCGTACTTGGAATGCAAGCATATATCCTTTGATGGAATAGTATGTGGTGTGCTTGGGGTTGTGTGCCTTCTTGATATCATGCGCCTCCTTCTTTCCGCGCATAATAATCTTCATGCTAGTCAACAACCGGTTGAAGAAGACAGAGGACCAGTCGTAGTTGGCAAAGACTTCGGAGTCATCCACAATCCCAAGAGTTTTCATGTCGAATTGTGTCTTCTTGTCTTTGCCCATCATAACCATCTCGTTATACAGGGCGAGGGCTACCTTCACGACGTCTTGATCATTCGTGATTTTATTTTCTTGAAGGCAACCTCAACATCCTTGACCAACTTTTCTTTCTTATCATTCGGGTCCCTAGGTCCAAGGATGAGACGCCGTAGTCTCTCATCACATGTATCTCGATCGACCGTTTCTTCTGTCGGCCACAGACCGGTTATGAGATTGAAGTCATCTTGGGTGAAGGTAACCTTCTTCCCCAAAATGTTGAAGCTTATTGAGTCGGCGCTATCCTCCCTCACCTCCTGTAGCAAGAAGTGATGGAATAGCTGTTCGTTGAACACCAGGTCCATGTCCAGCAATGGATCAAATGAGGTCTTCTTGAACATCTCCATCTGATCAGTGGTCAGTTTGCTCTTGATCAGGGAGCTGGTTTTGTGGACCATGCAGGAGACGGTGGCAGGGAAGTACTTATCTTCAGATACCGCCATTATCAACCTACAGAAAGGAAATGCAGTACAACATCAGTTTAACATATTAAAAACATCTAAACGATCGCTTATTAAATATTAAATGATCGCTTATTAATAACTAAGCGATCGTTTAGATTACTACGAGATCGCTTAGTCCATACTCTACGATCGCTTAGTAAACTAAGTGATCTCGTATTGAACTAAACGATCTCTTAGTAATCTAAACGATCGCTTAGTAATCTAAACTATCACTTAGTAATCTAAACGATCGCTTAGTCGTATAATCTAGACTGGGCGATCGTTTATTCTAGACCAAGAGATCGTTTCATCAAACTTCAGCAATCTCTTTATCTATGCTAAGCGATTGTTAAGCCTGTTGTGAGCGATCATTAACCTAGTATGGGCCTACCTTTTAGATGAAGCAGAAGATGAGGAAGAAGAGAAGAAAACGAAGACAAACCGTCCGGGAAAAGCGAAAGGTCGATAGAGAAAGCGAAAGGTTCAGAAAGTTCAGAGAGAAAGCGGAAAGGTTGAGAGAGAAAGGAAAAGTGAAAAGGTTGAAAGGGAAAATGGGGAAGTTCAGAGAGAAAGCGGGAAATGTTGAGAGAAAAAGTGAAAGGTTCTGAGAAAAGCGAAAGCGGAATAGCTTTCCAACGGGTAGGAGGCAACTTTTAAAGAAAAAATGGAAAGGCGCGTTTTGGGCTGTTTTAAGTTCGGGGGATAAAATTGGTATTTCATGTGTCCAAAAGGTCACTTATGATAAAGTTTTTGGGAGTGGGTCATCTATAGATAAGTTTTTGGTTTTTGGGTCATTTCGTGCAATTTTCCCTTTGATAATGGGTTCTTTGTACGGATGGGTGCAAAATTATTTATTAAGATGATGATCTCGTTTTTTTTTATTTTTTCTTTCTCTATCCTCAGTTTTTTATTTCTACTTTTTTTTTTAATAAGAAAGACAACTATGTTTGATAACTATTCTTATTTTCCGTTTCTTGTTTCTTGAACAAAAGAAAGAGAAATAAAATTTTGTTTGATATCTATTTAAGAGAAATAGAAATTTGTTTGATAGTTATTTCTTGTTTCTTGCTTTTTTCTTCTTTCTTTTTTTTTAACAAAATAATATATATATAAAAAAAAGAAGTTACAATACATTAAACATCGAAAAGGATATTATCAAAAGTTTATGTTATCTAATAGAAGTAAAGTCTCAATGACAACTAAATATAATAATAAAGTTGTATCATATCCTTCATATGTGGCACAAATTTGATTGACACCCCCATCCCTTACTCGGTTGATTTGTATTAAATGATGTCGAGTCAAATCCAACTTAATTATATAATTATGTCAATGTCTTGGTTGTAAAATATTAAAGTTAAGATAAAAATGAATGTCTTAGTCAACAAAATTTATATATTGCAAAATTTTACTTGGTTTTAGATATATTAAAAATATTAGAATTAAAATAATATATAAACAAACATATTGCGAAATTTAATACTTAGAGAAGTTGAAATATATTTTTAAAAAATTAACATACATATTGAAGATTAAAATAATATATCAATCTAAATATTGGAGAATTTTAAAATTCAAAATTTAAATAAAATATAAATATAGTAGAATTATTTTTGTAAATAGCAAAATTTAAAAAATAAAATAAAATATAAAAGAAAAAAGTGCATATCTTGGAAGTTGAAATTTGAAATATAAAAAAATTAATATACAAAACTAAAATAATATACAAATCTAAATATGGGAGAATTTTAAAATTCAAAATTATATAAAATAAAAATATAGTAGAATTATTTTTATAAATAGCAAAATTTAAAAAATAAGTAAAATATAGAACATGAAAACAGATATAAAAGAAAAAAAAGTGCCTATCTTAGAGTTGAAATTTGAAATATAAAAATATTAATATACATATTGAAAATTAAAATAATATATAAATTTGAATATTGGAGAATTTTAAATTTTAAAACTAAAATAAAATATAAATATAGTAGAATTATTTTTGTAAATAGCAAAATTAATAAATAAATAAATAAAATATAAAAGATGGAAACAAATATAAAAGAAAAATATTATCCATTTTGGGAGTTAAAATTTGAAATATAAGAAAATTAATATACATATTGAAAATTTAAATAATATAAATGTCCAAGAAAAATTATTTCAAGTGAGGTAAGTTGGATTAGAACTCATAGTAGTAGGAAGTAAGGTTGGCAACACGGGGTTCCATCCCCACCCTTGGGAGGAATTTACCCCATTCTCGCCATTTGTGGGCAAGGACTATTAGGTTTTATGTCCTAAAACTCGTAGTTTGTAAATATTAAACATGTTCTTAATAAAGTTGTTATTAAGATTTATTCAATAAAGATGATATATGAATTGCTTATATCACTTTTCTAAATCCAATAAATTAAGAAGAACCACTGGCTATATTATGAATACTTAAACTTTATGTGTAGATGTAACGACCCAACTTCCTAGGACTTGAACTAGGTCGTCACTACATGCATGCATAGGTTAAAAACAACTCATTTTCATAATTTTACAAAAAATCAAAATAACTTTTTGATTAAAATAAATATCTTTTGCAAAATTCAAATAACTGAAAATCTTTGATCGGGGCACCCTTGTACAATTTTAATAAAATAGGAAACTTACATAAATCATCTGATCGTGAGAATTTTAAAAGAAAAAAAAAATAAAGTGGTGATTCCGAGTTGGCAAAAACATAAACATGGGTGGTGATCCCGAAGGACACCTATCGTAATTATAATTAGTGTACCCAAAGGTTCGCGTCAATAAGAGTAGGGGTACTGATAACTTGTAGAAATACAAGTTATTATAGTCATTATTTGATTTAATTAGAGTAACTTTGGAGTACAACGCATGATTTTGGTAGTTAAATGATGAAAAATGTATCAACATGAGTTGGCACTACTTGCAAAAGAAAAATGCCTGAAAAACGATAAGCTTCTGTTCCTAACGCAGGGTTAAGAAGAAAAGAAGTGGGAACAACCAAGTACGAAGAGTTGAAGCTGCTGCCGCGAGAACATGCGTCGAGCCTATGCGGTGAGGTCTTGCGTTGAAGACCATGCGTCGAAGAAGAAACTCAAGCATGCTCAAGCAGCTGTCATGTCATTACGAAAAAGAGTAGCAACCTATCAAGATCATGGCAGAACAACTAGGCTGACAAATCTGAAAAGTCTATGCAGCATGGGTGAAATTTAATGCAAATGTGTCAGATCATCATGATATCAACCTTTTGACGCCTATAAATAGCCCAAAAGCTTCTTAAAGAAGAGAGAGACGAGTTCAGGAGGCGAAAGCTCTGCACTATTTCTCCCTCACTATAACCAGCCTCCATTTCGAGCTCTTCTAAGAGAAGGATTCTGAGCATTTTCAGAGTCATCTCCCAGTGAGTGAGAACATTCACCTTATGGAATTTATGTATCAGATAGCGACCATCTCAAGCCTCCATGAAGCAAGACGTTGCCAGTTGCGGCTTGACGCCCTTCATTTCTGTTTTATTTTTCATTTTTCTCCTTCTTGCTTATATTTTGTTAATGACATTCGAGAGAATGACTTATTCGCTTAATATGAGTTTGATTGACTATTCTCTTTCATCTATCTTTATACTGAACACCTTACACCATGCTTGAATGAATGAGTTAATGTTAAGAGTTAGTTTTCTTGAGCAATTCTGAGCATATTACATCTTGATTAATGCATATCTTTAGCTTACATGACTTTGTCTGACAAACACAAGTAGTAAGCATAACTATCGAGCTTGAGAGAGTGGATAGTTAATCTTTAGCATTTATTAAGACTAGATGAGTTTCAGATATGTAGTTCATCTTTTGCCAACGCAAACTTACCATGCGTCTTAGAAATAAGATTAATGTGGCGTCGAAACATCAAGAGATGGATTCACAATTGCAGTTTGTAGGTATGAAGTTGTACTCAGAAGGTTTAGGTAACAACTAACTCTTGCATTAACTCCTATCCTATGGTTCCATTCATTCTCAACGCATGCAATCTGACACTAAATGACATATGACTAACCATCACCGCGTCCACCTCATTATTAGTAGTAGGAAATTCTTTTTATTCTTAATGTATAGTTTTACACAACAAACAATTGCATATATTACATGTATAGTTCACCGCATAGTCAGGCTTATAATCTCAGCGCCTAGTTATCACAAATCCCTGCGTTCGACCCTGGACTCACCAGGATACCTATAAATACTTATACTTTGGGTCTTTATAGGAAAACTTGCTTAAGCATGAGCACATTTAGAGTAATTCTCGACGCATCCTTGTACATAAATGTTAAAATCTATTTTGTGCAACAAGCTAAGAAACATTTAATTCAAATAAGAAATAGCTACGAACAGGTACCAGCATTATAAACAAGATAACAATCACTGCGACATAGTTACTAATATACTAACGTAATCAAACAGAGTTTCCATAGTAGTCGTCACTAACATAATCAAACAGAGTTTTCATAGCAGTCATCGCTAACATAATCAAATAGAGTTTCCAATTCAATCATTATACCAGTGGACATAATAATTCAGTCCATAGACTCGGTACCAAAGTCAAAGCTAACCAAAACTCGGTACCAAAGCCAAAGCCAACCAAAACACCCAATTCCGGATTTTCAACCACTAACTCCTCCAATCTCGACTTTCTCCAAAGCCCCTTCTAAAAGATCTAAGAACCAACACAAGGTATCACAGACTACACCAACAAAATAGGTACGCAAGAGAAAAGACCAAATCTCTTACCCAAAGTGCATTTTCCATACTTCAAACAATGGGTCCATTCTAACACCATCTTCTATACTTCAAACAATGGGTCCAACAAAAATGACCCTTTAACCCGCGTGCTTCAAAGTTTGAATCTAAAACCTAAACCCAATGGGTAACAACAATTAAATATTCACGAAATTACAAGAAAATCAGTTGATGGAGAGAGCACTTAGGGGCGGCTTGAAGCTGAACCCGCTTGCTTCAAAGCTTGAATCTAAAACCTAAACCCAATGGGTAACAATAATTAAAAAACGGAGAGCATTTGGGGGCGGCTTGAAGCTGAATGGAGAGAACACTTGGGCGGCAGCTTGCAAGTGGATCCAAACTCATTGAAATCCAACATTAGCTTAAATATATATATATATATATATATACATATATATACACTTCTTTAAATTTTCTTTCCCTTCCGTTTTCCAAAACCTTAAATATATATTTAAATTTTCTTTTTCCTTTTCTTTTTCTCAAAACATACTCAACTTATTTAATATAATATTTCTCAACCCATCAAATCAAATCTTTTACAACCATCATGTAATAATTTATTTAATCAAAAAATCTCCTAACAAATCAATTCCCCAACTTAAATTCAATTCCAACTTATCCTCATATTTTCTTAAATTAATCAAGTTTAAAGTCTCAAATCTTTGTGTTAAATCCAACTTTTAAATTTCTCCCAAATAAATTCAAATTTCCATTAATTGAATTAAATCCAAATCTTTTATCTCAACATAATCCAATTAAAGCCTCAAAATTTAAACAACTAACCAAATAATTCAAGATAATTAATTTTTTTTTCATAAAAGTGGATAAGTTTCAATAGTCAAAACAGTCTATAATATAGGGATAAAGTTGGGTATCTTATCATATGGACACTATGGATGCAGCCCATTTGTATATTTGATATAAAAGATGTGTTCCTAAATCGTCCATGTAGAGACATGTGAGTGGGGGCATCCTATGCAATGAGTTTGTATTAGATCGGACCATGAAATAATCACTTTTACTTTATAACACCTGTTAAAATTGATTATTTCAAAGTGATGACCTAGGTAACTAGATCTTAATCATGAGCTAACTATAAACTCCTATTTGTCTGAGATTATCCTTTAATCTGCACGAGTGAGAGTGGTTTGAGTTCGCCAATTCAATATGCCTCCATTTTAGGGACAAGACTAGACAGATAGCTAGGAACATAGTCCTGCAAGATGGAATTTCCTCCTACCTTATTTAAGGTCAGTGGAGAAGTTGTTCCCTTAAGTACTAACTCTGGTTCTTGAACAAGGGGCCCCACCCTCTCATTGGCCCAAGAGGGACTCGGTTTGTTGGTTAGATCCCAAACCAATTGTTCATTAGAGGATCAGTGAGACTTAAGGAACAAAAGGTTATTACAGAGGTAAAAAGGTAATTTTGACCCAGCTATAATTATGAACAACTTGTGATGGATCGATTTACTAATCATGGTTATATCAAGTGGACAGAAATATATCTACAGTGAGGAGAGTGCAACTACTGGGGAGTGTCCTGGTAGTTAACAAATGTTAATTAATTTGGTTAAGGAGTTCAGTCGGTTAATTTCGGATCGTTGGAGCTCATGATCTGTAGGTCTATTAAATCCCCTTGTTAGCTCATGAACTATTTCTTAGAACAATATGATGAAAAAATTTGAAGGTGTTCAAATTTGGTTAAAAAGCAAATTATAATGATTTATTTGTTTAATATGAATCAGACGAGATTGGAGATATTTAAATATGATTTAAATATCGATCAGATGAATACAGATTCATTGTGTCGAAATTTGTCGGGACAAGTGGAAAATTATTAATTTAATATTTTAATAAATTTTAATTTAATATAATTAATTAAATTGCTTTATTAATTATTATTTAAATTAATTAATTATATATATTATATTTATTATATTATATTAATATTATTAAATTAATTTATGAAATTAATTAAATTAAAATTATTTAATTAATTTATGAAATTAATTAAATAAAAATACTGGAAATTCCAATTTTGAGGAGAAGCATGAGGTGTTGTCATGAAAACTCTCAGCCATCTTCTTCATTTTCCACCTCCTACTTAAATGGCTTTGTCACCATATTAAGTATCAATTCCATGGCTAATAGGATTAGCTTAACTTCTTCTATAAATAGGAGAAGAATGGTTGGAATTGAGTGAGGTTTTTGGTTCAATTTTGTTGAAAAATGAAGAAAACTCATAACTCCGAAATTTTGTTTTTTCTCTCATTTTTGCTCCAAATTTATCAAGATTTGGATCCCACAATCCGTTCAAAGGCTAGAGAATAATGAGGAATACTCTTGTGGTAGTCCACGAATCATTTGTGATCTAAGATTTGGAGAAGACAGCTTCAATTTTGAGCTACAACAAGTAACGTTCTATCCCCTGTTTTTTCGGTTCTTAGAGCATGCATGTTTAATCCTCAAAATTAATAAAATTAAAGTGCTTTAGATCCAAATTGCTTCCTTTATCCTGTTGCCAACTCCTTCAGGGATGGGGGCGGGGATTCTCCGTCGGGGAAACAGGTCACCACGGAGACCCATTCCCCATTTCCCTCCTTTAATCTCCGCGGGAGAGAGCGAGAGAGAGTGAGAGTGTGAGGGAGAGTGTGAGGGAGAGCGAGAGAGATAAAGTGATTGTGAGTAAGGAAAGGATGCGAGAGACAGCGAGAGTAAGTCAACATCTTTTATATATATATATATGAGGAATTCGAGGTCAAGATCGGGGTCGGGGTAGGGATACCCTCTCCATCTTCGGATGGGATTCCTAAAAAGGTCCCCAGTTTGACCCCCAATCCTCGATTAAACTGGGGACTCTCCGACCAAATCAGGTAAAGGTCCAACATTTTTTTTTTTTTGCCAACCCTAGTAGGAAATTAGCTATTATGGGCGCATGATACCAATACACAAAAAGTTGAGAA
The DNA here is from genome assembly GCA_031780015.1 of Citrullus colocynthis. Taxonomy (NCBI): domain Eukaryota; kingdom Viridiplantae; phylum Streptophyta; class Magnoliopsida; order Cucurbitales; family Cucurbitaceae; genus Citrullus; species Citrullus colocynthis. The sequence goes on along the minus strand of QLSR01000100.1, from coordinate 699,290 downwards.
TGATTGCTTATGGGGACGGTAAGATAGAAATAGAAACAAGAACAGGAGAAACTACTTTTTGTTGTTTATCAATTTTGACCCATTTTCTAGAAATGTTTCTCAAAATTTAGAAACAAGAAAAACGGGAACAGTTATCAAACAATTTCCTTTTCTAAAAGATGATAAACAGAAACAGGAAAGAAGAAACAAGAACGTTATCAAACGAACCCTTAATAGAAATGATATGTCTAAGTGTCAAAGACTTGACCAACCTCAATCCAACTTTTTTTTTCTCCTTTTATCCTCTTTATTTCCTTTCTCTTTTCTTTTTAGAAAAATTGTATTTTAATAAAAATTAATCATTCTATTTTTAATAATAAAAATATATTTTATTAATAATGAAATAGGAGGGATAATCAATTCAATTTTGTCGGTTTTGGAGCCAACAAAAAATCGAACTGATTTTACAAAGAAGGGATCCAAATCATTATCTAATAAAGAGCAAAACCAACTATTTGGTTTTTATTTTGTTCGATTTATTATCAATTTGGTTCTCATATTTTGGTATTCGCAAATATTATTTAACTCAATTGAAAGAAATCATTAAAAATGATTTAATTTATTTAGTTCAAAATATTGTTTAATTTAATAAATAAATATTTAATTCAATTATTTTATTATTTAATTTCTTTAATTCCAAATATAGTATTTCAATTTCCTTAATTCTAAATATTATTTAATTTAGAAATTATTTTAAATGACAGTTAGAAAATATTTACAATAATAATAAAATATTAAAATTTATCTACAAAAGTACTTACAAATGACAACGCAACTTTTATCATTTAAGATAATTTTCTATAAAACAACCTATTTATGAGGTCACAAAAGAAGTAAGAAAAAGGAGGAAAAAAATAGAGAGAAAAGAAAAGAAGGACACCTCTCTGCTTCTTCCCCTCCATAGAACAGCCGCCGACCCCCTTTCCTCAGTTTTCTCCGGCGACACTCCAGCAGCCACAGGCGTAAGGCAGCGACGACTGGAGCCCACACCTACGGGAACGGCCAGCTTTTTAGTCGAAAATCTGCGTTAACTTGTGAATCTGACTTGAATTCCTAGGCTTACGAAGCATCGTTTCTTCTCCGTTTGAGACTCCAGCGTGAACAACACAAGTTGAGCATCACGTTTCTGACGACTGGGTGTCTTGCAGAAGCGTTTTTGGCTTGGAGGGGTGAGCTTTCGGCTGTTACCTTCACTCTGATTGACTTCAAATTAGTGTACCCATAACGTTTAAGGTTCAGTTCTACAAGTTCGGACGTTTTTGAACACCAACCAGCAAGGACTACAGCCTTTTCCGTAAGATTCGGCAAGGACTATTGCTTTAATTTCCTCTGTTGAATTGGATTGAAGTGTTCATATGTTATTCTGAATTCTTGGAGCTCATTTGTTGTTATGGTTGGGTAAATTTCTAAGTAGTTGATTAAGGTTCAGCAAGGTTGAGCACATTTCGGGCTAGTTCGGACTTGATTAAAGTGTCCCTCCGTCTTTGACTTGTGAAAGTTTGTTGGTTGTAGTTTTGGGTTAATTTGGGGTGATTAGTTAAGGTTTATGGTGGATTTTGGATAAGAATATTCCTCTTGAAAAATCTCTTGGTGTCAATTAAGGTTCCGAACTAAGTTCTAACACTTGTTTAAGCTTTCTAAAAATTGATTTTTGTTAAAGGAAGTGGATTTTCATATTGAGAATTACAGGATTGTCGATTGAGGTAAGTAATTTTCATATCCCATCAACGACGTAAATTTTTTATAAAGATATATTTAATTGTTGTGAGTTGATAAATGGTTGAAAGTGTGTTTTGGATGTTTGAAAGTATGTTTTATGTTATTTGAGAATTGACTAAAATTGTTTTGTCTGTTTTAAGAGCTTTGCTAAATGAAATTGTTTTGAATGATAGTTGGAATTGTTTCTATTTTGGTTTTGGTTATTTTTTAAAACTTTTGAAAATGTTGGATGGTTTGATTTGATGAGTTATGCTACTGAAATTGCTATTTGAAACTACATATTTTGTTTCTAATGTTTTTGAATGCTTTGATGGGGGCTATCCAAATATGCCAATTTTGTGTTTTGGGGATTGTATGCTATTTCGTTGTAGCCAAATTTTGGAATTGACGGTGTATGATCTGACTAAAGCTTATTTGTGAGAAGACACATTTTTGTGGTTGGGCATTCCATGAAATGAAGATTCATGTGTGTGTTGCACTCACATGGCCTCACACTTAAGTAATTTAACTGTTGTTGTGGTCGATTGTTAATTAACATCTTTGACTGAATGAATGACTGGTGTTACTAATGGGTAACCATATCTGCTGGCCTACTACAACTAGGCATCTTTCCTACTCTGTATTTGAAACTACTGAATGATTGAAACTTCTATTGTATTAAAGTATCTACTAATTGAAAGTTCTATGTGATTGAAAGTATTGTTTGATTGAAAGCTTTGTATTTGAAAGTATTGAAAGATTAATGTTATAAAAAGTATGAAAGTTCAATTTATTAAAGGTGTTAAAAGTTCATTCCATTTTGGTTTTGGTGAAAGACTATTTGAAAGTTTAAGCTTCAAGCGTTTAGTTTTGAAATCTTCTTTTCTTGGAAGATCTTGATTTTGAGATTATGGTTTGTAGCAAAGTCTTGACAGAAAGTTTTACAATGATTTATATTGTTGTTTCCAAAGTTTTGAAAGGAAATAAATTTCAAAGCTTGATATGGGAATTGCTTAGTGAGTAGTTTTGTACTCGTCTTTGTTTTTCCAAAATGCTTTCAAATGAAGGATCAAGTGGTAGTTCGGAAGGAAGTGAAATTTCGCGTTCTGGCGCAGGACATCAAAGGATGTTTCTCGTAAGATTTGATAGTTTTACTTAGAAATTGTTTGTAATAAGTTGCTTCTGCTAAAGTGTGTAAGTTGTAGAACCTTCTAATTGTTACGTCTTCTGCATTTTTGTTATAATAATTGTATTGGAAAATATGGATGGTTACATAATAACCATAGTAAGAGGTCTTAGAAAGTCAGGTTGTTACAGTTTAGGCCATCTATGTTGATATTTATTTATTTAATTTAAGTTTTTTTAATCTATCCCAATTCGTGTAATAATTCTTTATGGTTTCCTAACAGGTGTTCCTTGCTGTTTATCAATACCTAAGGAAATAAAATCATTGGAAGATATAGTTGTATTAGGTTGTGTGTTGAGATTTGGTGATGGGGAAGAACGACAAGATGGGGCTGGGTCGGGCTCTTGTGAAGCAGCATAACCAAATGATCCAACAGTCTGAAGAGAAAGGTAGAATCTACAGATCTCAGCAGAAGAAGGTTTTGGAGTCGGTCACAGAGGTCAGCGACATGGATGCTGTTATCCAACAAGCAGATGAGGTGGAGCGCCTCTTCTCCATTGATAACCCTACTCCAAACTTTCTTATCAACTTGTAAGTTCCTCTAGCTTTTCACACCCATGAGGTTATGGATTTACAGTATTTGATTGAAAGTGTTGGTCCACGAGCTGTAAAGTTTGACTGGGTATTGGTTCATGCTTTGTTTGCTATTAGGGATGGAAGTTCGAGCATACGAGAAATGACTTCTCTGGAAAGGAGAGAGCAACAAAAGATAGAGGAGGCTTTGCACGCCAGCAGCCTACGAGTTCCACGTAGGTTTGTCTTCTTCCTTACCAAATTTATGCAAGTTCTGCTTTAGAAATTTGGTTGGGCAGCTAGTATATCTCTCTCTTGTTTTAGGCCCCCCTGGAATGCTAGGATGTCTGCAGAGGAGCTTGATGATAGTGAACGACAGTCTTTCTTAATATGGCGTCGGAGCCTTGCAAGGTTTGCTCCAATTGAGATGTTCTTGTTTCTTTTTGATTTGTCTGGTCGTAGCACATTAAAATCCTAAATGTAAGTTGTTCTCTAGTATTCTTGTTCATTGATAGCATTTTTATGCTACTTTTTTAGGCTTGAGGAGAATGAAAATCTTGTTCTTACGCCATTTGAGAAAAACCTAGACATATGGAGACAGCTTTGGCGGGTTGTTGAACGATGTGATTTGGTAACATGACATTTATCCTTTTGATGATGACTGATATAATTGTCATTCAACACTAGGATGCTTCTTCAACATAATTTGTTGAACCATTATTGTTCCTCGTACAAAAAGAATTAAGGCATATTATATGATCAGCAATAACAAATCATACTGAGGGTTAGATGATTTAAACTTTATCACATGGGCGTCTGCTAGAGTTTGGGGGATTCCTTAGGTGGTTGGGTTTTGTAGGAGGGCTTGTTCTTAGATCTTCAATTGTGTTGCATGTTTTTTTCCCCTTATTTGAGTCAAGTAATTTGTCTATTTATGGAGTTGACATGTTAAATCTATGGGACAGTTGCAAATATAACAATCAAGCCCAAATTATTAGTAGATAAAACAAAATGCAGAATTTGCAGATATAGCAAAATTTAGATCTGGCTCTAGGAGTCTATCAACAATAGAGTCTATCACTAATAGATTTTGCTATATTTGCAATGTTTTAAAAATGTGGTTATACACTTAATTTTCACCCCTAAAAGTGCTGCCCATTGCAATTTCTCTAAATCTCTGTATGTTTTGTTTCTTTATCTTGTAGGAATTGTCTTCAGTAATTTACTATTTTCTTTTCTATTTGAGAATGGCTCATCCTCTTCCCTATCATGTGTGGTACGTTTAGAGTAACAAATCAATGTATCAGTGTAAAGTTTGTCATCTGAAAATTTCTTTATTTGAACTTGCAATAAATATAAAAGCTACCTTGAGTTCCAGTACAGCAATTTTCGTCCTAAATTATTATCACATCGTTGCATATTAATAACTGAGCATGAAACTGTAGTATGACACTATTCATATAAATGTTGGAATGCATTCTACTTTTCTTATTAAAAAAGCATTTTAATTATTATTAATTATTTGTTTTAAAAAAGGAAATGATGCTTTTCATTGAAATAATAAAAAAAGAGTAATGCTCAAAGTACAAAGTAACATCCAAACAAACAAATAGAAAAAAACTCAACTACAATACATAAAACATCATAACTAGATTGGAGAAACAAATGTATTTCGATTTAAACTTAAGTCCTGAATGGAGAAATTGGCAAAGAGCTTAGAAAAAGAACAACAAGAGGAGGAATTAATCCAAGGAGCTTAGAAATGATCCATCAATGCAAGAGACTTTTCTTGAAAAACTCTCTAATTTCTCTCGAACCATATTTCGGCAAGTAAGCCTTTAACTGCATTTGACTGTAACAACTGAGACATAGGCTTCAAATAACACCCAACCAAAAGCTGAACAACTTATGAAAATTATTAACTGCCGTTGTAGTTTCCTGTTTTTTTAACGTCTGGTGCACATGGAAACCAGGAAGTGAATATAAGTTAGCTACTATATATGTTTCTTAAAGAAGTTCCTCAAGTATTATAAATAGCTATAATTGATTCCAATAACCACCCAATTCTTAAATCTTCTCTTTCAATAATTGTTTCAGTACTCCCTTTGTTGATGGGCATGTGCAATCATGTTAACTGTTAGGTTCATCCTCCATTACGATATTCATTTATTTGTCGTAATGCTGATATCTTGTTCTTTTCAGCTCGTGATGGTTGTTGATGCTCGAGACCCTTTATTCTACCGCTGCCCTGACCTGGAGGTAAATTATATTCTTTATTGCCTTTTCTACCATATTTTTTCTATTTTTCTATTCTGATTGAGTTTTATGCCAGCGAATGTTTAACTCATTTATATGGAGTTGGGCTTATATTTTATACCATAAAAGAATGTAACGTATCTTTCTTTTTGACTCAATGGAAGTTCGGTTCATAAAAAAATTGAAAAAGAATGAAGAATGTGTTGCGAACTAGCTAATATAATGTTTTTTTTTTTTTTTTTTTTTTTTTTTTTTTTTTTTTTTTTTTTTTTTTTTTTTTTTTT
>QLSR01000100.1:632762-693138 GCA_031780015.1 Citrullus colocynthis | reverse complement strand
TTTTTTTTTTTTTTTTTTTTTTTTTTTTTTTTGTGTATTCTATCTTTTTTGTCGCAATAATAAATTTTTATGTTGCACGCACTTGTCTGATTTCTTTTTCTATTCTTTTGTCTGACTAAATTTTGAGTGTCTGATATATGAGGGCCCCATTTGAAATCATGACTCTGTGTAGCACGTGTTGAATGTCAAAATACTCCAACACAAGTTATACACTTGGTGTGAAGAACTTATGCAATTTTTTTAGTTCTGAAAAAGAAATAAAATAGAAAAATATGAAGTACTTGAATGAGAAGTATTTGACTTTTTTTTGTTATATATTCTTTTTTTTTTTTTTTTTCAATCATATGATAGTCCCTTGTGAGGTTTTAAGTTACTCTCCAGACGTCGGTGATGAAGTCAATATAATTATTCTTTAGGTCTTGTTCTTCTTCACTGGAGTTCTTTTCTCTAGGCAGAGGCAGGTTTCCTTTTGCTGTTTTGGTTTTTTGATGCCCTTGCATTCTTTTAATTCTTTTCAATGAAAGTTTGATCTGCCATCGAAAAATCATATAATAGTATGGTATATTTTAGTTACAATTGAATTATTTACTTGGTTTTGAATCTTGTATATAACATTTTGTATTGCTTTATTTGGCAACATTTATCTGGCATGCTATGTTCATTAATTTTGTTTGTTTACCCTTGAATATTTGAATAAGAATGGACACTAACAATAGGATTCTTAGGGGAATATTAGTATGGTTATTAGAAGGGGCATTTTAGTAATTGGATAGTAGGTTTGTCAGGGATTTTAGTTATAAATAGAGGGAATGGGTTAGGAGCAAGGGGTGAAAATTTTTGTGGGATTTCCTTAGTTGGGGATTTGGGAGAGTCTAGCCTTCTCGAAAGGCTAGTAATTACCTTGTTACCTGTTCTTATGATATTATAGCATATTTCCTCATATCTCCATATATTTCTATATTTTAGTGTTATTGAGTTTGCTGTGTGTTCTTGGGTGTATTCTCGTTAGGAGGTATCTAACAAAATGCTGACTTAAATGTCTTGTCCTCTTTATTATTCTAATGCCTGTGTCTTAGTTTACAACATGTCAACTTTGTGTGTTCATGTCTACTCTTCTTAACTTTTCCTCTTGGCCTGGGTTTGTTGTTACCGCAGGCATATGCTAGAGAGGTTGATCAGCACAAAAGGACAATGCTTCTTGTGAACAAGGCAGATCTGCTGCCTTACTCTGTCAGGTTAGCGATCACCAGTGGAATGTTAGTCGATGTTTTGGTGCAGTCTTTTCATAAATAAACATTCCATGTTAATGCTTATGAACAGGAAGAAATGGGCAGAATTTTTCAATCAGCATGAGATATTATATCTGTTTTGGTCTGCTAAAGCTGCTTCTGCCGCTCTGGAAGGGAAAAAACTTAGCAGCCGGTGGAACACAAATGAACCCCAGAATGGTGTGGATGATCCTGATACGAAAATATATGCTCGGGATGAGCTTCTGGCTCGTTTACAGTATGAGGCTGAACAGATTGTCGAGAGGAGGACAACATCAAGCACTAACTCTAGTAGCCACTCAGATAATCTTTCTCTACGAGGAAGTATGAATGAAAAATCGTCTGGTCGGGTCATGGTGGGATTTGTTGGGTATCCAAATGTGGGTAAGAGCTCAACAATTAATGCTTTAGTTGGCCAAAAACGAGCAGGAGTCACCTCTACTCCCGGGAAGACGAAGCACTTTCAAACATTGATTATTTCTATGTGACTGCCCTGGTCTAGTGTTTCCTTCTTTTTCAAGCTCGAGATACGAAATGATTGCTTATGGAGTATTGCCTATTGATCGAATGACAGAGCACAGAGAGGCTATTCAGGTTGTCGCCAATCGAGTCCCAAGACATGTGATTGAGGATGTGTACAAGATCAATTTGCCGAAACCAAAACCTTATGAGCCACAGTCTCGACCACCCCTAGCATCAGAACTTTTGAAAGCATATTGCGTCTCCCGCGGTTATGTTGCATCTAGTGGGCTGCCTGATGAAACTAGAGCTTCCCGCCAAATTTTGAAGGATTACGTTGATGGAAAGATTCCCCACCATGAATTGCCTCCAGGAATGTCCATTGAGGATCATATTCAGGAAGAAGATGCTGGGACTCTCGAGCTCTCCGATACAAATGATTCAGACTTGAATGATGTTGAAGACTCAAACATGGATGGTAAAAATGCCCCTGGTTTTGAACAGGTGGCTGACTGTAGTTCCATGAGGTTAGTTGATGTATCTGTATGAACTTTCAAGGCTGAGTTTTGCATCTTATTAATTTAGATACATTCGAGGGAGGAGAAATGAGTTATAACAAAAATGGAAAGGTAGAAACGAGGATGGGGTAACTATGACTTTCTTAAGGTAGCTAAATGCCTAGTCTTCTAATTAGTGGCACGAAAAAAGAAAAAAGAACAAGGATGTGTATTGTTCCTAACCTAAGCGCCCAATGGTGTGTGTATACTATTACTGCTCTTTCATGGGTTGTGAAATTTAATACAGGTTATAGTTGATTGTTATTTTTCTTCTTGAATGTTACCCACTTTTTATAGGTTTTTTGTGATCTCTCGCAATCATCTAGGCCCTAGGAGAAGAATGAGCTCTCGCTCTCTTTTCTTGGAAGGGATGGAAGAGCATTCCTACTCTTTTGAAGTATACGCTTGTCATTTTGTCACGTGTTTATTTATTTATTTTAATAATATAATATATTTTAGTTGTTAATAGTTATTATAAAAAAAAAAATTAATTAATTAGATTAAAAGTTACAATTTGGTCTTAGTTATAGTCCCTAGTTCAATTTTAATCTAAATACTTCTAATCTAAATACTTCTAGTAAATTTTAAATTTACTCACTCTAAATTAATTTTTACTGCAATTGGATAAATAATAATATTATTTTTCATGCTAGGAAATATAAAATGCAATTATGTTTTCAAATTTTATTTTAAAATTGTTAATGGATAACAATTTTTTTTAGAAAAAATAAATAATAGACTAGCAATAGGGACTAAATCTAAGATTTATTTAAAATACAATGACCAATATTGTATTTCTTAACTAATTAATTACAAATTCAATCTAACGTTATTATCTTCATTTAGTACAACAATTGTGGGGTAGGATTACCTTTAACCTCTGTGGAAGAAGGTTATACCAATTATCATTGAACTAAATTTACTTTGGCAAGATATTGATACATATGAATTGACGTGGATATTATTATTATTATTATAGAAAATGGTCTCGTATGTAGAGATTTGGAAATAAAATTTTGGTTAAAAAACACTTTTGGTTCTTGAAGTTTTTTGAAAGTAACAATTTAGTTGAGATTTTTGTACGAATGACACACTTGCAGGTACACAATTGAAATTAGGTCAACTGTTTGAAATCAAATGAATTTGGCCTTCTGCTGATGTAAGGGTGTTGTAAATTTATCAATTCAACCCACACACATGCTAAATCTTGCTCCTTCGATTCTTTTGTTCTACAACTTTTCCCCCTTTGTGACTAGATTCTTCCTCTCACTCTCTCTTCTTGATCTTGCTCCTTGGTCTCACTTTAATTTGTGTTTCATCTTCCATCTTTAATTCTAGAGAGAGAATAAGAAGAAGAATGTAGCAACAATAAAAGAAGAATAAAAAGAATGCATATCAGATTAAAAGAAGATTGCAGATCTAAGGGCACCACATGAGAAACAAAAGAAGGAAGAAGATGAATTACAAGAGAGGCGAGAATCACGAGCACGCTTCAATTTTGATCCTAGTAATTTCACCCAATGATGACGTAAGTAAAAGGCCAAAAGAAACCTTTATTTTCATAACCTAAGTCATTTTACTGGGGTCTCCCATTCAAGGCTATCCACCCAATTTTTTAAAATTTAGTTCATGAACTTTAGTTGATAATGATTTAGCTAATGTACTTTTAAACTTGTAACAATGTAAGATCTAAACTTTGATAAATAACAATTTAGTCCCTTCACTTTACAATTTGTAGTGATTTAGTCTCTACTATAAAAATTTATATCAAAACTAAGTGTAAATTTTTATTATGTAACCACTCGGTGTTTATAGTTTTATAAATAAATTTGATTTGTAATAGTTCATCAATCTACACATGTCAGAAATTTCATTAAAACACTCTAATACATCTTACGATAGAGACTAAATTGTTACCAAATTGTAAAGTACAAAGACTAAATCGTTAGTTGTTGAAGTTTGAGATTAAACCATTACCAACTAAAGTTTAGAGACTAAATTAATTCTCTCATTAAAGTTCATGGACCAAAAGTGTTTATAACCTATCAAGTTTGATATCTCGACCAATTTGGAGTATTAATTTTCTTTCTTTCTTTTTTTTTTTTTTTTTTTTTGTTTTGTTTAAAAAGAACAATATTTCATTTACTTTATTTATTATTATTTTTTTTTTTGTAAATTTAAAATTTAAAATTTATTATTTATTATATTTTATTTTTGGTATCCAAACGTATGAATGATTCCAAATTGAGGGGTTCCAACAGGGAGTGAAGGTTGAGATTGTTGGAGGGAAAGAGTGTTGTTGTGCCGCCTGCAGCTGCCGTCGCCGATAAGTGAGCTTCTCCTTCTCGGTTCCTGCTTCCTTTTCCGTTACTTGGTTGCCTCTCAATCTCTCTCTCAATCTTTACAGATTTCTTTAACCTCTGTTACTCGATTTTATGTGTAGTATTTCTGAAGGGGTGATATTCTCAATGGTGAAGAAGAGAAAGCATAGCGAGACTTTTCCAGCAGTATCAGTTAAGAAGAATGATGCTGCCCCTGAGAGACCCAAGCGGACGCTCATGGGTTGGAAAGACAAAGAAAAAGAAGTCGCAAAACAGAGTGATTCTGCTTCTGATCATCCTATTTTTCGAAATAAAGAGAAAGTTCTTGTTACTTGTTCCCGTCGAATCAATTTTAGGTACGAAATATAGGCACAGCCACCACAATTTGAGTTTTGTATACTTACATTCCAAACATGCGCACTTGAGTTATTTTATTTTCTTGTCTCTTCTGGTACAAGTTGTCTTGATGTTCTAGACTTGTTTTATTTTAAATGTAATCTTTAATTCCATTATTAATTTAATAACATGATTGGTGGTGTTGAAGGAAGGAAGAAATGCCAAAGTCCTTGTAACTATATTTCAAAAACCATAACATGAAGAGGTTTTTAGGTGAAAGTTCGACTAGGTACAAGCGTGTGGATTTGGATGGAGATGTGGTTTAAGGATCAATAATTGATGAAGAAATTCTCTTGTCTCTTTGTTTGTTTCTCAACTAAAGGACATCTGGTAAGCGATATAACTTAGGAAAAACAGAAATATAAACAATTATAACAACGAGACCCCTATCAAATGTAGAAGCTAATGGATATCGAGATTTTGTGGTCTTCCTCAGTGGTGTAATTGTTCGTAGGATTGAGGATGTGAAAGTATGGGAAGTTGGATCTCTGGGGTTGTTTTCAACTATTAAAGCTAGCAGGTTTTAAAGGAATTGTTAAATTTTTGATTAACTTGGAAGGATCTTGTACCAAAGAAGATAGTTTTTTCTGCTAGCCTACTTGAAGATAGTTTTTTCTGCTAGCCTACTTGTTTTGAGTAATATATAGCTGATAGGATGCAAAAGAGAAGTCTTTATGGTGAATTTGCTGTTGAGTTGCTGTACTTTGTATAGGTAATCCGGAGACTGGGATGTCTAGTGTTTATTGTACTTGTACTTTGTAGTATGAAGTTCTGGCACTCTTTATGTAGAGTACGGATTTCCCTGCAAGAAGAACATGATTCAAATGCAATGTGGAGAAGGTTTGAGAGGAAAAAACAAGAATGATTTTGATGTATCAAAGCTTTTCATGGCTATGCAATGAGAAAGAAGTAGTTGTAGGATATCAGATGGTAAGGATATATATTGGGAAGAAGCCTTTTGATTTGGACAAATTTCAATGTTCCTCTTGGTACACTCTCTACACCATTCCACAATTATTTTGTTGAAATAAATTAGTGTGGCTTTTTGTAAAATGTATTAAGAGGTATGTACAGGGTCAGGTAGTTTGTGATGTAACTTTTCACTCATCAATAAAAACTTTTCTTCCTTTAGAATGACTGGCAATTTTGTTAACCTTTGTGATTGATTAGGTATCGACATTTGATGTTGAATATAGTATCACTTCTGCCACATTGTAAGAAAGATAACAAGGTGGAGTCGAGGTCCAGCAAGGGTGCGACACTGAATGAGCTGGTTGAGCTCAAGGGTTGTTCTTCCAGCCTATTTTTTGAGGTTAGGGCTTTTATTTTGCACCGTCCATGTCTAAACTTGAAATTTAACTCATAATCTGGAATTTGTATAGTACTAGGTAAGATTATAATTTTTTGGCTTTGTGGTGTAAGGATGTATTAAATTTCCTTTTGTTTTCATTCTATTACTATCCTACATTTCTTTTCATCATGTTTGTACATTGTGATCACATTTTGTTTTTCCACTTATTTTGTTACAATGACTTTGAATTCAATTTGTGTATTTGGTTCTAAAGGGTTTTTTGTCCCCTGGATTTTGGTCTTGCACAGTCAAATCAATCATTTTATTTCCAAGCTTATTGCAAGATATTTCAATTCTTTTTCCTTTTCTTTCTTCTGTCATTATTTTACATTTTAGGTGATATATAGATATATAGGACTCGCTCAAGTTTACTTATTGATTGATCTTTTTGTCTCTACTTCCAGTGTAGAAAACATAAAGATCTCTATTTATGGATGGCAAAGTGCCCTAGTGGACCATCTGTGAAGTTTTTAGTAAATGCCGGTAATTTTAATGTGCAATCAAATCTTATTATTTGATTTCGAGCTGAAATTATATGGAATTTCTTAATCAAATACAGTTTGCTTACATTTCCATTCTTGTTTTCAGTTCATACAATGGAAGAATTGAAGCTTACAGGAAACCACCTGAAAGGTTCCCGTCCAATTTTGACATTCTCATCAAATTTTGATAAAGATGTCCACTGGAAACTTCTGAAGGAAATAATTGTTCAGGTAGCAATGATTTTTTTATTTCTTTTTTTTTTTTAATTAAAAAAAGTAATTGATTTTTTAAACTATTTTTCATTTTTTGGAAAAGGCAATGTATCTCACTAACAAATGAAGTGCGAAAAGGAGTTAACAGCTATTTGGGGGTGGTCGCTTCTTGTGGTTTGTCTGGGTGTGTGCTTTGTAGTGAGATAATTTGGGGGGAGAGAAACAATAGAGTGTTTAAAGGTGTGGAGAGGGACCCTAGTGATGTTTGGTCCTTGGTGTGGTTCCATGGTTCTTTTTGGTTTTTGGTCTCGAAGACTTTTTGTATTTTTTCCCTAGAGTTCATTTTACTTAGTTGGAAATTCTCTTTAGTAGGGTTTTTGTGGGCTTGGTTTTTTTGTATGGCCGTGCATTATTTCAATTTCTTTATGATGGTTTCTGTATATATTTTTTTCTTCGTAAATGCACATCTTTCGTGTAATACACTATGGCATAAGAATATGGATTAGTCAATACTTGTGTCCAATCTCACATTTTTATGCTGGTGCCCTAATACTGTCACTCTCCTTTTTTTGGCTGCCTTTATTTATTGCCTAATTAGGGTGGCCATATTAGTTTTATTTTCTGTGTATTTACGATGTCGTGAAAAGTAATTGTAGATCCTAGTTGCTTCTCCAAATGATGACATTTTTTCTACAAATCCTTTGTTGTCTCATTTTAATTTGTCATAATTCTTAACTACCTTTTTTCCCCCTCAGATTTTTGGAACACCAAAGGAGCATCGACATTCTAAACCATACCACGATCATGTATTTGTTTTCTCCATTGTAGATGACCATATATGGTTCCGAAATTACCAGGTATGCTTTCTTTATTTTTTACTTGTTACATTATTTAATGATCTCAATTGTGGGTAGCATCCAAATGCACAACTTTCACTGACACCCAAATCATCATGTAATGGATGCAATCCTTTCTTTTAAATGTTTTCTAACCGCTTTTTTTCTATTCTCTTTGTTAGGCAAAGACATTGGAAGGAATTTTATTTTAGGAAGTAGTTTAGTACAAAGTATAAAATATTTGTCATGATATGATGATGATTACATACTAACAATTCAGAGGAAGACTAAGTTAAGAGCTTGGCCATGAGGACATCTTGGAGCCGCAGAAAGATGCCTAAACCTCTTGTGAAGAGTCACAATTATTGTCCAATAGCTTAGACTTTTTATATATATAGTTGGTATTGGAGATCATAGTCAATAAATGACTAAGAGGTCAAAGGTTCAACCCATTGTGGCCACTTACCTAGGAATTAATTTCCTACCAGTTTCCTTGACAACCAAATGTTGTAGGGTCAGGTGGGTTGTCCCGTGAAATGTTGTAGGGTCAGGTGCGTGTAAGCTGGCTTGGATACTCACGAATATCAAAAAAGAAAAAAAGAAAAAAAAAAAATATATATATATACATGATATTGAGACCAGGAACGATGGAACAAGCAAGAATGAGATAAGGTTTCCTATTCAAATATCTCGAGAAACTTCGAGTCCAATCTTGGTTTGCCATTGGTTTTCATCTAGGAAATTCTAGTATAAGCTCCTTGGTTGTTAGGCAACAATTGATCTACAGTAAGGTTATAGTTGAGCTTTACTTATGGCAGTGAGATGTATTTGAAATGAGCTAGTTATACAAGGAAAGGGTGGGGACAAGAAAAGAAACAATTATTTTTCATGTGGTAGGTTATGCATGGAAGAGTGAACTAACACCTTGGATCAGATATTAGCCAGGGAGTCCTCTTTGGTTGGGTTGCTTTGTTGGATTCTTTGCAGAGGGCAGCAGAAGACCTAGATCATTTACCCTAGATGTTATTTTGCCTAGGTTTTGAAGTTGTTTCTTTGAGACATTCAGCTTTAGTTTGGTTCGCTTTTAGAGTTGCAGAGATACTTTTGCAGGGCTGCTTCTTTACTTGATTTTTGTGAAAAAGGGTTGTTTTCATGGTAGGCTGGGATTTGTTCCATTTTGTTGGGCTTCTGGTGCGGGAAACAGTAGAATCTTTTGGAGTTTTAAGAGACCTTATAACAATTTTTGGTCCCTATTTAGGTTCTACGTTTCCTTATGGGCTTGGATGATAAGGTGTTTTGGTAAACTACTCGCTAGGTCTTATTTTATTGGATTTAATGAAAAGAGAGTAGGAAATAACACAAAGATGTACGTGGAAAACCCTAGAGCAGTGAGAAAAAATCACGATAAAACTTTTTTCTTTTTATTTCAGTTTGATACATTACAAACACTACAAGGATAAGAATAAATAGAGGTAAAGGACAACTTATACAAAGAAAAAATATTTGGAAAAGGAAAGACTTAATTCCACAATATCTCCCAAAATAATTTCCCTTTTTATTTTCAACACTCCCCCTCAAGATGGGACGTAAATGTCAATAAGACCCATCTTGCTTACACATGCATCAAAGCTCTGCTTAAGCAACCCCTTAGTAAGAACATCTGCAACTTGTTGGCTGGAAGGAATATAAGGAATGCAAATGCTACCGTTTTCCAGTTTCTCCTTTATGAAGTGCCTATCGATTTCCACATGTTTTGTTCTATCATACTGAACATGATTGTTTGCAATACTAATAGCAGCCTTATTGTCACAATAGAGTTTCATAGGTAGTTCACTGCTTTGGTGAAGGTCAGATAGAACTTTCTCCAACCAAATTTCTTCACAGATTCCATGGCTCATAGCTCTATATTCTGCTTCAGCACTGCTTCTAGCAACCACACTTTGTTTCTTACTTCTCCACGTTACAAGATTACCCCACACAAAGATGCAATACCCAGATGTAGATTTTCTGTCAATTACTGATCCTTCCCAGTTAGAGTCCGTATAGGCTTCAATGTATTTTCTGTTGGATTTTCTAAACATCAACCCTTTTCCAGGTGTGCTTTTCAAATATCTCAGAATCCTGTTTACTGCTTCCATATGTTCTTCGTAGGGAGCCTGCATAAACTGACTCACAACACTAACAGCATAGGATATGTCTGGTCGAGTGTGTGCTAGGTATATTAGTCTTCCAACTAAACGTTGATATCTCTCTTTATTAACAGGCATTTTGGTGATAGACTCTCCCAATTTGGCATTAGACTCGATAAGGGTGTCGGCGGGCCTGCATCCAGTCATACCTGTTTTTTTTAGTAGATCAAGAGTGTATTTCCTTTGAGAAACTGAGATACCTTCTCTTGATCTTGCCACTTCCATCCCAAGAAAATACTTTAGATTTCCTAGGTCTTTGATTTCAAATTCGTCTGCCATTTTCTGTTTTAACTTGTCGATTTCAGCGGTATTATCTCCAGATAAGACGATGTCATCAACGTATACGATTAGAACGGCCACCTTTCCCTAGGCAGACCTTTTTGTAAATAAGGTATGGTCAGAGTGTCCCTGAGTGAAGCCTTGGGACTTAACAAAGGTGGTGAATCTCTCAAACCATGCCCTCGTTGACTGTTTTAATCCATACAAAGCTTTTCTAAGCTTGCACACACATCGATTAAATTGGTCTTCGAAGCCAGGAGGGGAGCTCATAGACACTTCTTCTTCTAGATCACCGTTTAAAAAGGCGTTTTTCACATCTAGTTGATAAAGAGGCCAATCTCTGTTTGCTGCAACTGACAGAAGGACTCTAATTGTGTTCAACTTTGCGACGGGAGAAAAAGTTTCAGAATAGTCTACTCCAAACGTCTGAGTGAACCCTTTTGCTACAAGCCTGACTTTATATCTGTCAAGGGTTCCATCAGATTTATACTTCGTTGTGAATACCCATTTACATCCAACTGGTTTATGCCCTTTCGGAAGAGCAACAAGTTCCCAAGTATGATTTTTCTCAAGAGCTCTCATTTCTTCCATAACGGCAGCCTTCCACTCAGGGATTTCCATAGCCACATATATGTTTTTTGGTATGGTTATAGTATCAAGACTAACAGTAAAGGCTCTGAACTTAGAAGACAAATTATTATAGCAGAGGAAGCTATACATAGGATACCTGGTGCAAGATCTTGTGCCCTTTCTCAAGGCAATGGGCAGGTCTAGACTGGTATCACACTCTCCTGGCTTGTCGAGTTCTTCTCCAGTTGTAGATAGACTGGCATCACACTCTCCTGGCTTTTCGAGCTCTTCTCCAGTTGTAGGATTTTGAGATATGATTCCTTTTTCATTCTCCTCAACTGTTGTTGACACTCCATCGTTTTCAGTAACTTGGTTATTTTCTGTCATTTTATCTCTACCATCTTCTATCGGAAGTTTTGTCAAGTCTTCATTATCATTTTCAACACAACTATTTTCCGCACAAATAGTATTGTTACCAGGATAAGTGGTACCTTGGGCTTGTGTCGGTTCAGATGATTGGACCGGAGCCGGCATATGATCAGTAGGGTCTGCTATTTTCTTTCTAAGATTCTTCTTGTAGTACATTATCCATGGGACCTGTCTGGTGGGTAGGACAGTGTCATGGGTTGTGTTGCCAGTGTAGGTTTAGGAAGAGGATTTGGATAGTTAGTCTCTTCATTATTACTCTCCCCCTGAAGAGGACTAATGGGAAAGAAAGATTGATCTTCCAGGAAGGTTATATCCATAGAGATGAAGTATTTTCGAGAGGTAGGATGGAAACATTTATAACCAAGCTGGTGGAGAGGATATCCAACGAAGACACATTTCTGGGCTCGAGGGGAGAACTTAGTCTGGTTGGGACCAAAGCTATGGACAAATGCTGTACACCCAAACACTCGGAGAGGGACATCAGGTATAAGGCGAGTGGTAGGATAAGATAGTTTGAGGTAATCAAGAGGGGTTTGGAAATGGAGAACACGAGAGGGCATCCGATTTATAAGATGAGTTGCAGTTAATATTGCATCTCCGCATAGGTAAGATGGAAGAGAGGCTGAAAGCATGAGAGACCGAGCAACTTCGAGGAGATGACAGTTTTTCCTTTCAGCTACTCCATTTTGTTGGGAGGTATAGGCACATGAGCTCTGGTGAACGATACCTTTGGTGGATAAGAACTCTCGAAGGGTATTAGTGAGGAATTCACGACCATTGTCACTTCGAAGAATGGCAATCTTGGCATTAAACTGAGTTTTAATAGTGGTGTAAAACTGTTGGAAAATGGATGAGACCTCAGACTTATCTGTTAAGAGGAAGACCCAAGTAAGACGAGTGTGGTCATCAATGAAGGTCACAAACCAACGCTTACCCGAAGAAGTGGTAATCCTTGAGGGGTCCCAAACATCACTATGAATCAGAGTGAAAGGTTGAGAGGGTTTGTAAGGATGAGACGGAAAGGAGACTCTATGTTGTTTGGCACGAATACACACATCGCAAGATAAAGAGGAGATATCAACTTTATTAAATAAATGGGGAAATAAATATTTCATATATTGGAAATTGGGATGGCCAAGACGAAAGTGCCATAACATACAGTTAGTTTCAGAAGTTGAAAAATAGGAAGATAGCAGACTAGTCCTATAACTTTGCCTAGAGGAAGTATCAGTATTAAGGACATAGAGTCCCCTATTGTGCCGGGCAGTGCCAATCGTCTTCCCTGAGTTCAAGTCCTGAAAAAAAACATCATCGGGTGAGAAAGCTACACGACAATTTAAATCTCGGGTTATCTTACTCACAGACAGAAGATTATACGAGATTTTGGGAACATGCAGAACATTCTCTAATATTAAACCATCGAAAGGAGAAATGTGACCCTTGCCGGCAACAGGGGCAAGTTTCCTGTCAGCAATTCAAATTTTTTCATTACTAGCACATGGATAATAGGAAAGGAAATTGTCAGAAGTTCCAGTCAAATGGTCTGTTGCTCCTGAATCAAGGATCCAGGGTTTCTGGCCAGTAACACTGAGTAGACTCAAGGATTGAGAAATACCTGAGTGTGCAATTGCCCTAAGAGAGGCGGTACTGTGGTCAGTTGGGTAGTTCTGTTGTGGTTGCGAGTCACTTGTTGTTTCACTTACCAGGACATGGTTAGGTTTGTTGTTAGGAGGTCGGCGTTTACCATTCGGGGGCCGACCATATAACTTCCAATACTGATCTTTCGTGTGCCACGGTTTTTTACAGTGTTCACAAACTGGAGGAGGTTTAGCATTCTGATTGTCTCCAGTTATACTAGCTGATTTTGCACTGAACGCAGATGAGTCAGACTTCCATCAAGTTCGGTGTTGGTTCCTGTCCCAATATTCGACTTCGCACAGCATCGAATTTGGAATTTAAACCGGCTAAGAAATCATATACTCATTCGAATTCCTCAAGTTTGTAGTACTGAACTCCCCCACAAGGACAATCCCAGACAAGTTCTCGACACAAATTCATTTCCTGCTAGATCAGAGACAATTTGTTAAAGTATGACGTGACATCCATATTACCTTGTTGACATTCGTGGATTTGTTTCCTCAATGTATAAAGCCGAGAGGCGTTCTGTCTTTTGGAGTATAATTTTTGAACCGCATCTCAAATATCCCGAGCTGTAGTAGCATACAACAAAGGCTTTCCAATTTGAGGTTCCATGCTGTGAATTAGCAATGACCGGAGTAATGAGTCTTCGCCCTTCCAGAGGCGCTCTTGAGGATCTCCAGGTCTGGGTTTAGGTATTTCGCCAGTCAAATATCCGAACTTATGGCACCCTTCAAGTACCATTTTAACGGATTGGGACCAAGAGAAATAATTCTGGCCATTCATTTTTTCGCCAACAATTAAGCTAGAAGGGTTACCTATTTGTCCAGACAGATACGGTGCAGTCGTTACAGTAGGGATTACAGCTACCGGATTATCTGGATACATCGGTAAATCTGAGGAAACACCTGAATTGACTGTACTTTGACCAAGATTAGAAGAACTCAAGGCAGCCCCAAGAGCGGCGATTTGTTGCTGAAAATTTGCTTGAAGGTCCACGACTTGTTGTTGAAGTGATTTTGTTGAGGCAAACTCCCCCGATCCAACCGGATTTGAGTAAAAACCACCAGATCTGGTCGAACCACCAGATCTGGTGGTAGCCACGGTGGTCGGAGGAAGGGTCGACGGAAGAGGCACCATGGTGGTCGGAATCACAGCGGCTTCGGGACTCCTCTGCTGCTCATCAAAACCCGACGATCGAAGACCTCTTTGCTGCTCGAAAAACCCCGACGAAGTGTTTCCCTCGACGATCGAAGAAGAACCGGCGGGGATGAGTGGCGGAAATCTCAGATCCGGGTTCGACGCGGGATGGCCGGTGGCGTTCTGGTCAGTTCGAGTCACAGTTCCAGCGTTACCTGGCGGTGGCAGTCGAGTCTGAGGGGTTGCGCCGCTAGGGTTTTGTGATGGTGGCGGCAGACTCTGAAAAAGGGCGGTGGCGGCTTCGGGGTTGAGCGACCGGAGGTATTGCTGGACGGCTGCCTCGGTGGTGGCGGCGGTGGACTTCATCGGCGACGACGGCAACGGCAGGTGAGATGGTGGATCTGTTCTAAGGTTATTTTCGTTGACGACGGCTAGGGTTTCTAGAGTTTCCTGCTCTGATACCATAATGACAAAGAGGGTAAGAAATAACACAAAGATGTACGTGGAAAACTCTAGAGCAGGGAGAAAAAACCACGATAAAACTTTTTTCTTTTTATTTCAATTTGATACATTACAAACACTACAAGGATAAGAATAAATAGAGGTAAAGAACAACTTATACAAGGAAAAAATATTTGGAAAAGGAAAGACTTAATTCCACAATATCTCCCAAAATAATTTCCCTTTTTATTTTCAACAGGATTAAAGCCTCTTTTTGTAGTTTTTTTTTCTGCTTAGCTACTCTTTTTTGTGGGATTATTTTTGGCATGTCCTTGTATTCTTTTATGTTCTTTTTCTTAATAAAAGCTCGGTTTATCATTTAGATAGAAACAATGCTGTAGCTTCAGATTTAATGACCAAGTTTTCACTTAGACAACGAACTGGGGTAGAAAAAGGAAACAATGCTCAAATTTTAGAGGTAATGACCAAGGCTTTATTCATAAAACAAGCAATGGTGGTGAACATACTTGAAAGAGATTATTTCCATTTCATGTATGACTAATGCTGGAACCCTCAACTTTCAAGGGTTTGGATGGTGATGAGAGGGTTTAGCACTTCGTCTAAGCATTATGGTCTCCAACTAACCTTTACTTAGTATATTTATTATATTTGTTCGCACTTGGGGTTTGTGTGGGTGTGTCATATTCCCCAGCCAACCATTACTTAGTGATATGGCGTTTGTCTTCTTTGTTTGGTGTGATCAGATAGCTGTTCCACATAATGAATCAGATAAAGTAGCTCGAGGAGGACTAGACAAAATGACTCTCATTGAGGTTATTAAATTTCCTCTTTCTTCTTAGTTTATAAATGAGTTTTTACCAATTTTTGGTTGGACTTCAAAGATTTGTATCTTACAGGTTGGCCCACGGTTTTGTTTGAATCCAATCAAGATATTTGGTGGCAGTTTTGGAGGTCCAACCCTATATGAGAACCCGCTTTATGTATCGCCAAACCAGGTTAGATAACTCAACTTCTTCTATCATTTGGGATTACACTTCTTTCACTATGCCGTTTTAAAACCTGCATTACAGTATAATATCTGAGAGAGTATGTTAGGTATCTTTTTTTGAATTGGAAACAGACTTTTCATTGATATAATAATGAAAAGAGACTAGTGGTCATATTATAGAGAGACATACAAAAGGATCAAAAAAACATAAATAAGGATCAGTAGGTGCATTAAGCCATCTCAACTAGGTTGACACAACCCTAGCGCCATCATATCCTAAATCCAAACATCATCCGTAATCAATATATAAAGCTCGCTTAGTAATACATTATAAGATTTAATACATATAAAACACTATTAAACTGAAGAGAACGTATTCCAATTGAGACATATGTCTTGGGTGGAATAGTTGTCAAAGAATTTGGATTTTGAGCTCCATGAAGATGCGATCAGCCTTGCTGAACCAAAACGACCTGACGACTCAAATGTTTTGTTGTGAAATACTCTTCGATTACGCTCAAACCAAATTTATAGCTCTGACTGCATTATACCATAGTATTTGGGCTTTAGATGAGAGTGAGGGACCTCTCAATAATTGGGAGACATTATCACAGAATGAGTGTCCATACACCCACGCACATTGAAGTATGAGAACAGCTTCCACCAACACTTGCTAGAAAAAGGACAAGCAAAAAGCAAATGCTGTAGGTCTTCACTGCTTGCTAAACAGAGAGGGCAGATTGTTGGAGATAAATAATGGCCTTGAAATTTTTGTTGTAGAGTGGCTGAACAGTTGAGGGTGCCAAGCATCATAATCCAAACCAAAATATTTATTCTTTTGGGGCTTTATCTGAATACCCGTAACCTGCAAATCGATCGAAAACAAGAACATCTCCAACAGTAACTAATTCCACAGCAAGTCACAATGTGACAATATGCATTCAACAACGAAAATAAAGAAAACAGAGCAATAGAACAGTATTCCGTCAACTATTCGAGAGAGCTGGATCTCTCCAGAGTACCCTAACCTTGCACTGAAAAACATAAAGAACAACCCCTACAGATAATGCTAAAAGGCTATATAAACCTCCCAAGCCCAAAAGGATATTCTCCAACGTAGAACGGCCCTTCTTTGACGAGTAACTAACTTATAGGGAATGATTCCCTTTTTATCCCTCCTACAGTAAGTTTAGATAATGAAAGGCCTCACCGAGTACTTTTGCGTTAATTTTAAAGAAGCGACAAACACATTGAGGAGGCATTAGCAGTATGCTTTTACGGTTTTTCAACTCTTAAGTTCATGTTTTACAAGAGAATAAAAGAATTGGAACCTCAGAAAAATAAGAATGTCATTGCAAAGGCCAAGTATTCGTTATCTTTTTCAATTCAAGGTTCTTTGAGAAATGATCTGCTCGTCTAATTTATCATTATGCTTTCAAAATTGGGTTTTTATTCATGAAAACCATCACTGGTAAAAGGAGGACAATGAGTTTAATGTAAGGTCAACAAGCTATCTTGTGAGCTTAGTCGAAGTGTGCAGTGTAAGCTAATTCGAGCATTCATAGATATAGATGAGAATACTTATGATCTGCCAACAGTTAGAATCAAGTTCTATAATTTGAACTTTTAACAACTAGACATAGACTACTTGCTCATGTTTTTCCATGTCTCTCCTTAGATTCGAGCGTTGGAGAAAAAACAGAAGGCTGGAAGATACTCAAAGAAAGTTAAAGCTAAAACAAGGAGGAAGATGCATGAGTTATTGAATCCATTGGAACCGGACGAGTTTGCTGATATGTGGAAGGAATAGGTCTTTCGGCGGATTTCATTTAGTCTAGACTCCATTGAAGTTCCTTACCTCCAATGAAATGAGAATTTGTTCTATAATATTGTTGTTATCTATGGTGCAAATTTTGGCCTTAGTTATTTGTTAAACCTCATAATTCTGTTTCTGTATGTTCAATGTTTCTCTGAGTTGAATACTTAGTTATTTGTTAAACCTCATAATTCTGACCCGAAACCGGTCGATCGATTTAACCTATACATTTAAGTGCAGTTTCCATATTTTCAAACCGAATAGGGCGGTTTCGACTCCAGTTTTCATGAAAAACCGACCCCACCCGACCGATGTTCATCTCTAACTATTATAAGTGGATTAAATTAAACTATTGACTAGAAGTTTGTAGATTTACTTAACTGCAAAGATGAACGTAAATGTAGATTAAATAAAAATGCAAGACTAAAAGAAAATTGTGGCTTTTATTTTCTTTATATTAAAATTTAATTTGAAATATTTTCATGGACTCATGTTCTATTTTACTCAACTTAAAGAAAAAATGACAATGTATTCGGAGGTTTTAGTTGACAAAGGATTGAAGAATCTTGGTAGCGCTACCAATATTTTTTGACCAAAAACTGCTACCCAATGAAACAGTTGTTCAATTTTTAAATGAGAGAAAAGTGTTGATGAAAAAAGTAAAAATTTTAATGAAACAGTTGTTCAATTTTAAATGAGAGAAAAGTGTTCATGGAAAAAGTAAAAATTCAACTTTAAAAAGAGACATATTTGTAGATTTAATTTGTGGATAATCAAATCTCAAAATTGCTACCCAACTCTAAAAATTTTAAAATGAAACACTAATTCAAACTTAATTAATGAAATTGTATTTTGGGATCTCTAAACTTTCAAAAGTCATTAATATTCTTCATCTTTAAAAATAAAAGTTTAAAAATCTCCCATCATTAGTATAGTCGTTAGTATAGCAATCAATTTATTTGAAATTATCTTGAGTTGGTAAACAACCAATTTTAAGACAAATTATGTAGATACTCTCATTTTTGTTTAACATCATCATAAGATCCACAGAATCCTAAAGTCAAAATTTCTCCATTAAACTCACAAAAATGATAAATAGCCTAATTAAAAAAAATAATTAAGGTATTTGGCTATTAATCATACGTAAACGTTATTAAGAAATACAAAAAAGATGTAGTTGGAAATTGAATTTTGCTGACACATTGTTTAAAAGGAATAATAATAAAATAAAATAATAATAATAAATAAATAAATAATCTTATCCTAAAAATCTGAAAACAGAAGTTAGTGTTGTGCTTGGAGAGATTCCTGAAAATGGCTGTGATCCTCGACTCCTTCTTACCTCCAATTCACACACTGAGTTCTTCAATTCGCCAAAGGATTCCCATCACTTCTCCTTCTCCGCGATGGCCTATGGATTCATCCCACAAATGTCGCTCTGAATCTCAATCGGTAATTCTTCCAAAATCACTTCACAAATTGTAATCAATCTGGAACTTGTTACTTGCATTTATCGCTATAGCTTTCTAATATATAATCAGATTAAAGCCGTTGCAGTTCCAAGGAGGAATGCAATGGCGTTGATCTTCTCCACTTGTATTTTCTCGAATTCTGCGTTGGCTGAGCCATCTCCATCTCCATCTCCATCTCCATCTGTTGGATTATTGGAATACATTGACACTTTTGATGGCTATTCGTTCAAATACCCTAAGAATTGGATTCAAGTTCGAGGGGCGGGGGCTGACATATTCTTCAGGGATCCGTTTGTTCTTGATGAGAATCTTTCGGTGGAGTTCTCGTCGCCGTCTTCTTCCAGCTATAAGAGCGTTCAGGATTTAGGACCTCCTGAAGAAGCGGGGAAGAAAGTGCTGAAGCAGTATTTGACTGAGTTCATGTCTACGAGGCTTGGGGTTAGAAGGGAATCCAACATTCTTTCTACTTCTTCCAAAATGGCAGATGATGGAAGAACTTACTACCAAGTTGAGGTAATTTGTGACTGTATATACACAACTTTGATTCAATTCTACTTTATCTTTTTCTGCATCCATTATGGTGAACAACTTCTTCTTCATCTGCTCATTTGGTTATGAATGTTTAGGTTCATTTTGATTTTGGATTTTTGTTTCTAAAATTAAGTCTAGACTCCATTTCCATTCCATTCATTGGTCTACATCTCAAGACTGTTTTCAAAATTAAAACTAAAATTTGAAAACTAAAAGAAATTTTTAAAAACTTTTTTTTTTTTAAATTGTAAGAATTCAAATGCTTATATAGAAAATACAAAAATTATGAGTAGAAAAAATTTCAAAAACCAAAAATAAAAAACCAAATGGTTACTAACCAAAATCTTAGCATCTCAACTTCAACTTTCACCTTTGTGTCAAATAAGTTCCTTGATTTTGAAAGGTAACAATGGGTTCTCAAACGTCAATGTTGTATCTAGTAGGTTATTAAAAGATCAAAAACCTAGTTAAACATTTTTAAAATGTAGGAACTTAATAAGGAATCTTGAAAGTTTAAGGGCCTGATAAATACCTTTTAAAATGAAAAGATTTATTGAAACTTGTAGTTCAATGAAAAAAGTTGCCTTTTGGTCAGTGTATAATGGCTCTTCCCTGAATCTGTTTAAAATAACCCTTTTGGGTGTTTTTGACCACAGAAATCATTAGCCATGAACCTTAGTAATAAGCAATGGAAAACCATAATGGTGTAAGAGGAACATTCCGAAGATTGTTGTTTGTTGTGAGTTGTGACATTCTAGTTTTCTTTATAGGTACCTATGTGATGTATGATGTTAAGCATTTCATATTTTTCTCTGCAACTCTGAATTGAACTAACCCATAAGTTATAAGTTCAAGTTAATCTTAATGTCACTTTAGCTTCTTTGATCTCCATTTCTTCAAATGCATCATAACAATCTGCAATCTTACGATTATGTGGGTATCAGGTAAACATAAAGTCATATGCAAACAACAATGAACTGGCAGTAATGCCACAGGATCGGGTGGTTCGTTTGGAATGGGACCGAAGATATCTCTCGGTTCTTGGAGTCGAAAACAGTCGGCTATATGAATTGAGATTACAAACTCCAGAAAACGTGTTCGTAGAAGAAGAAAATGAGTTGCGTCAAGTTATGGATTCTTTCAGAGTCAACAAAGTGAATGCGTGAAATGAATTGTTGCAGCCGAGGGTTTTCAGATGTAGTAGCTGAAACATTGTACTTTTCATCATCAAAGCAAATTGATTCTGCATTTTACAGTTTGATATTGGAGTCCTGTCTCACTAATCTAATATTTCTTGATTCCTTGATTAAGTAAAAGTGCACCAAAGATTGACAAAGTATCAATTTCACTGAAACAGGAATCGATTCTGAGCTGCCAAAAGGCATCATTTAAACAAACTTTACAGATGGAGAGATTTTTGGTCTATTTTCAACTATCATGAGATTGTGCATTGGTTCACAGGATTTCACAGAAGATCGTGCACTCAAGATCGTCACAAATTTGCAAATGGGAGTTGCTGCTATTGCTTATGACCGAACTTCGAACTTCCCTGCTCGTGTTAGAGCTCGAAAGCCTTTGTAAGGATGATTTGGCAAGTTCTTCACATCAAGTTTATCTACTTGCAGGCCAGAGAGGACTACACCCATGATCTTAAAACGCACTTGAAATGTGGGAAATACATGAAGCTGTTGTAATCCTGTCTCAAGTGTCAATGTTCCAGACATTGAAGGGGTTTTATCTTTTGGCATCTTTCCAATTGTCCAAGAGCAGATCTGTAGAAACAAATTCTATCCTTTTTAGCTCATCAGAAATAAAACACTATGGGAACTTTAGTATCCTTAAACAAACAAACATACAATTCAGGAACCAACTCCTTTCACTAGACACTAACATAGAAAATAAAAGGCAGGAATTTGGGGGAGGTACCAAACACTACAAAGAAACAGCTGCTCATGCTAATAAAGGTACCAAATGCTTTCAGTGTTGCACATCCCAGACCAAAAACAATGCTTTTCTTTTTTAGAACCAAAATCTGAGATGCTTTTTGGGGGCGTGGTCAATAACAAGGAAATCCCAACAAAGAAACTTACATATTCATCATATAAACACCAGATCCTTTACTAGTCAGAAATTGCCAAATACCAATTTTAAAAGCCACTGCAACGAAAATCAACTTAAAAAGGCATTTAGAAGAACTCTTCTGGTTGATTAGCAAGTAGGGATGGAATATAACTCCTTGTCTTCAGTTTAATGAAATGTTATATTATTTTGGAACAAATAGTGATGCAACTATCACCTTATTAGATAGGATGTTCACTGTTCCATAATTTGAAGTAAGGTCAGCTGATAAAACGCACGGGGGCAATTCAAACTGCACATCTATTAAGTCAATTGGCTTTCCAGGATCATGTCGAATTCCTACCAACACGCTGACTCGACATGTCCCTGCATCTGATGTAAACTGAGGCTTTACATATACAGGAGTATTCTTCAACTTTCGAACCCTGAATGGAAGCAAGATTGATTTGGTAAAGAGGGAATACAAATAATTAACGTATAATTATTTACTTTCCAGTTTCCAGTATCTATGTTCTTCAAGTTATACTTATGCATACCTGTAACTCACGAGCTTAAACTGTCCATCAGGAGGCACAAATGACAGGATTTGATGTGATTCCCATGGGCGAAAGCGAACACAGGGATGGAATCTCACATCATCAAGGATTGAAGGGTTTGTAAATGAAAGGGTCAAATCAGGAAGACCAGATAGATGAGAATTTACTTGGACCTCACCATAAATTTCACACTTGACCAGGTGGCCATCCCTGAACAAGACAGTTCAACAGCAAGATTGAATACAACATGTTTACTATTCTCAAGCACTTGTTATTCATTAGAACTTTCGTTGAGCTGCATTAGTGAAATGTCTATATATTAAGGATCATACAATTTTGCATACTGGATTTCAGAACAAACAAAAATTTCACAATATAAAAAAAAAAAAAAAGAAATACTAATTTAGTGGTAAAAGTATAATTGGTGGATGGAATAGGTACTGATCTTCATTATAAAAATGAAAACTAAAGGAAAGCTTTTAGGACCTGTTTAGAATCGCATCCATCTCCTCCACAAGATCAACATTAACTTCATTTTTAGCATATTTTGGATCTGTTGTTCTCCATGGAACATGAGATGAGATTGCACCTGGAATGGTGTCGCTCACATTCGAACTGTTACCAGTCACCACACTCAATACTTTGCTGACAAGGTTTGGTGCAGCTATAATTTCTCTCAGGATGTTAGGTTCTGTTGTGAGGGGGAAACCATTGTCTATCATCTCATCCAGAAGCTACAAATTGCAACTGACTACCAATTACTTTTTGGCTGAAGCAAACAAAAGTAACAATCTAAGAATAAAGATGGTTGGCATAAAAGTGTCTGAGATGAGAAATATTTAAATGATATCCTCTTCTTTCATTATTCTCACCAGTAATTTATAATGCACACAGCTGTTTAATTCACGGAGAATTGATGCAACCAAGCGTCCAAGGAGAAAGTCTCCCAGAACCCTCAATGGAGTCTTGTATTATTATTCAAATATCAAAATGTCTCAGTACAAGAGATTAAACCACTATACATGAAGGATAAATGAGTTAACATACCAGGCTATGACCTTCTAACTACGTAAACAATTATATAACTACAAACTACTTAAAAAAAAAAAAGTATAGTTCACTTAGTCGACACATTACTTACCTCCCTATAGGCAGGGGATTTGAATTCCCCCACCCCATATTCAACTCAAATGATAATGATAAAAGATAACTAAAAATGAATAAATAAAAACTACAAACTACAAAAATTAACAATTAACAATTCAAATTAAGAACTACAAAACTACTGTAATGCTACATCAAGAACTTACATAAACAGAAGATCTTTTTTTCATTGAAAAAAATGAAATAATACAAGGGCATACAAAAAAACCAGTCACAAAAGGAAAAAAACACCCTCTACAAAAAGGGCATCCAACTATGCAAAATGGTTCCTATAGAGTAGTTATAAAAAACCTTCGAAACCGAAGCCCACATATAAACATAAAAACAAACGAGAGACCAAAACTAACTAAGGTCCATCTCCAACTGTCTAACCATTCATCTTCCTGTGGAAGTTTCTAGAACCACAGGCGAAGGTACTCCCTTCAATCAAAATCAACATGTGCATATGTGAATAGGTTCGGGTATACCTCGTATACAATGACAAAATTATCCTTGATCAAATCTTCATTCAACTCTCCAAGATAATCTGTGAGAACATCAGCTACTCTGCAGAGGAACTAAGGATGAAAAGTTAAGGACTCAAATCTCCAACCTAAGTTCTTACTCATTCTAGAGAAGAAATTTACCTCAATGCCCATTAAAGGCGGCATTTCGACTTGGGTGCAGGCCAAGAAAGTGATTCCCGCACGAACAACTTGGAAAAGATAATGTGTTGGAGAAGCAATCACCGGCTGCAGCTAAAAATAAACGAAAAAACAAACAATGAATCAAAATCAAGGCAGCATCGAAGTAACAGAAAATGGAGTTTCAAGTGTGCCCGCAGCTTAACTTTGAACAAATACTTCAAAATCAAAGACTCAGACGTCAAAATCTAAAAGCAAAACCAAGAATTCACATAAAAAAGAGTAGTTAAGAATGGAAATTTTGCAATTCTAAAGGTACCTTGAAGGAATCACCTTGAGATAGGGATTGATCCCAGAACCAGGTGCATATAGATCGGTCGACACGATGCCCAGTGAGCTGTTTCTCCAGCATAATCTCTCTGCAAAATGTTAAAAGTTCAATTGGAAGGCAGAATTCAAGGAGCAAAGCTGTGATTGAATATGGGATGATCAATTACAGTTGATAGGGAATGGAAGGAGTGAATGTGAAATGGGATTATTTCTTACCCGGAATCGGAGAGCAGAAAAATGCATTGCAACATTGGTTAATTGGAGTCTGAAAGTGAGAAATGAGGATTAAGCGCCGACTTTGCAGAGAGTTGAATGGGGAAGATGGATCGATGAGCTAGGGAGCAGAGGAGAGGTCTGTAGCCTTGGGTGCAGACTGGAGAATGAGATTTTGGTAGAAATTTTGGCAGACCTCTCAGTCGCTGGTGGTGGCGCGAACGGCGATGGGTGAAGGAGCCAAGAGAGAGAATTCAGGAGGGAGATGGTTATCGTGCGTGAGCGAGAGAGATGAGTGAGTGGAGGGGCATTTCTAGTCCCTCGAGAATAGGGCAGTACATAGCTCCGGTCGAGTTAGATGGAAGTTTTTTATTTTTCATTTTTTATTTTCTTTTTACCCATCTGAATTTTAAAGATTAGGGTTGGCCAACTATAACTTATTTTTTTCTTTTTAATTAAAACTATGTAAATTTATCTACTATACATTATAAATTCAAATGTTAATTACCAAATATTTATAACATTGATTACAACTTTAAACAAAGACTTCCACTTTTATCCCTTTAGTTGCTAGAACTTTGCATATAGTTGTATATTTGAGATCCTTTCCTTGTCATCAAGATCTTTGTCTCCAATTTTCACTATGTTTGCTTTTTCTTCCGCCGAAAGTCTCAGCCTTTCCAGTTGGTTCTTTAAATTTTCTGTCTCCATAACTGGTAGAAAACTCCAAAAACACCCTAGATATCACCTTTTGGATCCCGACTCAACCATCAAGGTCGATCGCAGCTCATAGATTCTCTCCAGAGAGAAACTAGGGTTGGGCTTCAAAGATTTCTCTCTATTTAATCAAGCTATGTTGGCTAAGCAAAGCTAGCATCTTTGTAAAAATCCCAATAGTCTTTTGGGGCAAATTCTTAGAGGAAGGTGTTTTAATAAGAGCTCACTTCTTAATGTCTCTTTAGGTCATAACCCCTCGTATGCGTGGAGAAGCTTAGTTTCAGGCAAGAGTCTTTTTTAGAGTGGATTAAGGTGGTGGGTGGGAAATGGTAGGAACATTATTATTGATGAAGACCAATGGCTCCCTCAGGGAGGGGCGGGGAGACCAGTGTGTGTTCAGGATGATTTGAAGGGGCAAAGGGTGTCCTTTCTTATTGATGAAAGGGGAGATGGAAGAAGGAGTTGATTAGAGAATTATTCATTCCTTCTGATGTTGAGGCCATATTGAATATTTCGCTTGGGAATACTGATATTGATGATGAAATCTTTTGGGGTCCAGACCCTAAAGGCAAATTTTCGGTAAGGAGTTCTTATCACCTTGCTTTGAATCTGAGTGAGTCCAAGAATGCTTCCTCTTCGAACCTGTAAACATTGGCAAATTGATGGAAAGTTTCGTGGAAGGCAAAAGTCCTGCCAAGAGCTAAAATTTGTGTTTGGAGGATGTTGCAAAATGCTATCCCCTCCAAACTAAATTTGTGGAAAAAAGGAATTATTGATGATCCTTTCTGTGTGTTTTGCAAGAATTCTAAGGAATTGACGGAGCATATTCTTTGGAGTTGCAGGTTTGCAAAAAAGGTTGGTCCTACTTTTTCCCTCACTTAATTTTGCCTCTTGATATGTGTAAGGAGTGGGAGAATGCGGCGTCTCTTTGGGATTGGGTCATTGATATAGCTTCTGAAGAGGAGATTGCTATGATCATTTTGATGTGGCGGGGAATATGGTCCTGTAGAAATGATTGGGTGGCTAAAAATATCATTCCTGATCTTTCCTCCGAAGTCTCCCATGCTCGTAAGCTGATCAGCCGAATCTCAAATGAATCTTCTGCTTCTTGCAACAACATGCTGGTCCCAAAGATGAAGAGCCCATCGAGTCACGAGCTTTGGCACCCTCCTGCAGGGAGTTGGAAAATGAACTCAAATGCGTCTTGGAGTGAGGAGCTTGGGGTGGGTGGTATCGGTTGGACTTTCTAGTTCTTGGATTGGAGGAGGTTGTCTTCCGATTGGCAAGTATTGGAAGATTAAAGTGCTGGAAATGAAGGCTATCAAGGAAGGTTTAAAAGCTTTCCGTTCTCGGTTTAGGATTTTTATTCCGTCGCTTTTGGTGGAATCCGATTTTGTTGAGGCGATTACCTCCCTTTACGAGATTGATAGTGACCTCTTGGATATTAAATCTATTGCTTGTAGTATTCTGAAGCTAGCTGAAGATTTTGGGAACATCCATTTTGCAAAGTGTTCGAGGTTTAGTAATTTGATTACGCACTCGCTAACTAGATTGGTTGTGTCTCCTTTTTTAAATTCTTTTTTGGGCTCTGATTTGCCTTACTCCTCCTTGGAAGGTTGTATTTTTAGTTTTTGGGGTTCTGGTGTCCCCAGGTGGTTTACTGTTGTTATTGGTGAGACTAGTTGTTTGTTGGGTTTGGTGGCTTAATGAAGTTCTCTTTAAAAAGAAAAAAAAAATCGTAACAATTTTGAAAGAAAAATATTAAAAATTCACAATTTAATCCAAACAAAGTAATTAAACTTTAACTACCCAAATTGCGACCTAAACCAACCCAACAAAAATAGAAAAAATTGAACCCAGCCCATCCTAAGAACAAAACTAACCTAACCCAACCCTTAGATTTTGGGTTGGGTAGTCCGGGTTATTCAGATTGCTGGTCATTTGAATACCCCTACTCGAGAACTCCAAGCATCTTCTTTTTCTTTTTTTAAAAACCTATATATATATAACTCTAAGAACTTCTTGCATACATAGCAAAATAAGGCTAAACTATTGCAAAAACAGCCAAACTTAAAATTAATTGTAAATATTGCAAAATTTACCTCTAGCCCATAAAAAAATGTCAAAAAATTCCCACCATCGAAGGCAAAGAAAAATGTTGAAGACCCAAAATTCTTGATTTTAGTGATAGACAATGGTAGACTTCTATCACTATCTATTAGTGATATCAGTGGTAGACAATAATAGACTTTTATCACTGTCTATCTAATCAGTGATAGATGTCTATTGCATATTATATTTCTATCACTCATAAATAGTGATAGAAGTTTATTACTAATATAAGTATTTGATACTTTATTTGTTTAAAATCTATGTTTAGTGATAAGTTTATTGTTTGTCTTCACATGTAGCCACCTTGATAATTTGAGGCGAAAGAGACAACCAAAATATATGGTATGTTGATAGACCTTCATAAAAATATATAGAAGTACCACTGATATTGTAACACCTCGGGTTTTCAAAAGAAGTTAAATTTTGTCAACTAAAATTTAATTTTGTATTTCACCTTAATTAACTAATTTGGATTAAGTCGAATTAAATCTTGATAGAAGCATATAGAAGTATGTCACTGATAGAGTTATATGTATATCACTAATAGACCCTTTTACTGATAAAGTCTGACATAATATATGATTGTTTATGTTTGATAGACTTTAATAGATGTGAATATAAATCTATCATTGATTTTTTTTTTTTTTTTGTTATTTCAACTCTATCAGCTACTATCATTAATAAATTTCAAGTAACAAATAAATATCTATCAACAATAGAAGTGATAGAATGAAAAAAGTATATTAGTGATAGAGTTCTATCACTCTATATCGCTGATGACATCAAATGATAAAATGTCTATAAGTGATTTTATTTCTATCACTATCAGTTTTAGAAGTCTATCTCTAATATACTTCATTGATACTTTATTTATTTGAGGTTTGTGTTTAGTGGTAAAGTGATAGTCTTTCTTTACAGATAGCCGCCTTGATAATTTTTAGGCCCAAGAGACAACGAAAACCTACAGAAGTATCAATGATAAAATTATAAATGTAACACTTATAAAAGTATATAGAAGTATCAATGATAGAATTATAAGTGTATCACTTTTTATTTTATTTTATTTTTTATTTTTTATTTTTATAGAAGTATACCACTAATTGACTTTGATAGAATTAAATATGCGATCTGATAATTAAATGATATCAATCCATCAAGGTCTATCAGAGTTTCATTATTTTTAATTTGTAGATCATACGAATTTGGATTTATGCATGATTCAACGATCCTTGATTTGCATTTTAGTCTTATCTTGTTATATCACTCATTGGTAGTGATAGAAATCTATTATTGGTTCTATTTCTATCATTGATTTTATTTCTATCGCTGATATGCTTATTACTTATAGAACCTAATAGAAGTAAATAAAGTCTATCAATATGTTGATAGACGATGGTAAAAGTGCATATAAGTGTCATTTATAGTTAGAAAGTTGCTTTTCTTTCTATGTCAAGAAATTGGATATCACTAAGGGGTCGTTTGGATCAAAGATATTGTTTCATGGGTATGGATATTAAATGTTTGGGATAATTAATGTTTGTGTTTGGATTTGTAGGATGATTAATGTCTAAAAGTTAAATGAATGTGTTTGATTTACCGATTTTGTATATAAAATCTAAAACTAAATAATTATTTAATTAAAACGTAAGAGAAAAAGTAAAGTAGTCATAATTAAATTTAATTGTTTAATATATTGTTATATTGATTATTTATTTAGTCACTCCAAATATCAATAAATATCATTTAAATATTTTATTTAATTTATAAAAATAATTAAATAAATGTAAATTAATTCCAATATTAATAATTAGTAATAAAATTTTATATTAAATAGTTAAAATAACATAAAATATCAATGGTAAATGAATTAGTTGAAATTTATTAAATCTAAATAATATATGTATATTCAATAATGAATTAAAATTAATAGTTATGATTAATTGATATTAATTTATTAACTAGTCAGGTTCTATTCATTTCCCGGTATAAAAATTCCACAAGCATGTAGGGTATTAAAAAACCTACGTCAGATGGGTTTTAAAGTTCCCTAGATATTAATATCCTGAGTTTTAAAAAGTCAAGTTTTGTTAAACAAACAAGGAAACTAAATGTATGCATGAAGTCCCATGATAATATCTGTAAAACAAATAGACCCTGATAGTATATAAAAAATGTCACCAATAGACCTTATTCTTGATAGACTATAATAAACTTTGATAGAATTTAATATACTATATCATTATTTATGTTTGATAGACTCTAATAGATGTATCTTGAAGTTTATCACTATTTTTTTTTTCTTATTTCAACTATATCAGCTACGTACTATCTTTGATATACTTCAAGTAACAAATAAAAGTCTATCAACAACAGAAGTAATAGACTTCTATATTACTATATTTTAGTGATAGACTTTTATCATTCTATATCACTAATGACATCAATGATAGACATCTCACTCTCTATAGCGATAAACTTCTATCATTGTTTATCAATGATAGAGTTTTATCACTTTCTATCACCCATAAATAGTGATAAAAGTGTTGGGTTAATCTTGTGAATCTTGTAGTTTGTAAATTGTCAATAAGAATTATCTATAATAAGAAGTACTTTATTCAACATTGCATTAACTCAATTCAATAAACTAAGATCCAAGGTTATTTCATTTAGCTTGAACATTATGTGGTAGACATACAAGTGGATTGTGTTTAAGTAATGACCTAAAAGGTCTACAGTATATGGATAAGATTAGGTACCTTATCCTGGTGACATTATAGATACGACCCACTTTGTAAATGCTACAAGAGTTGTAAGTACGTGTTACAAATGATTTGATCCAAATATTTCATGTGGAGATATGCAAGTAGGGGTATCCTATACAAAGAGTTTGTGTATAAGACCGGACCACAAAATGATTAATCTCTCTTTATAACACAATTGATTGAAGAGACTAACATTTTATAGGATGACCATAAATAACTCAATTTTGATCTTGAGAGAGTTATAGATTCCTGTCTGTA
The DNA here is from genome assembly GCA_031780015.1 of Citrullus colocynthis. Classification (NCBI taxonomy): domain Eukaryota; kingdom Viridiplantae; phylum Streptophyta; class Magnoliopsida; order Cucurbitales; family Cucurbitaceae; genus Citrullus; species Citrullus colocynthis. The sequence continues at coordinate 662,947 of QLSR01000100.1, read as the reverse complement.
AGGACAGTCCTTTGATTTGTATGGGTGGGAGTGACGCGTGTTGTTGACTCAATAAGCCTACCTTTTTGGGGATTTATCAAACTAGGGAGCTGGGAACATAGTTACACAAGATGGAGTTCACTCCTTCTCGTCTTCAGGATAAGATGAATTGCTGCCATATGTCACACCGGGCCCCGAGCCACTCTCCCGCAGCCCGAGACGGAGCGTGTGGACAACAGACACCGACCTTCTTGCGATGCCTACCGTTAAAACTCCACCTTTCCCGGAACTATCATAAGTAACTTATGAAGGCAGAAATAAACTAATTCCTTAATCAAATGCATAACTTATTATTACAACTGTTCAACAAATTTGTTTACAGAAAACATGATTCTTGTTCCTTCTTTAGACAGCTGTCTACGGCTAAATATACATAATTTCTCAGCAGGCCTTGACTCATATTATAATTTATTCTTAAGCTATAACGAAAAGCACATGATATCTTGGCAGAACTTGACTTCGACTGGCAACAGGAACCCTTCTACTATCTGCAAAGAAAACATAAGAAAAGAATGAGCTTCAATGAAGCCCAGTAAGTGATCGATACAACTAGGGTTTCACTAACCCTTTCAAAAACAATTACAATAATAATTCCACAAGTATGAATCATAAGCAAGTATAAATCAACCATATCGAGCTTTAAATCAAACCTCCCCAAAGGGTTATTTCTAGTGTCTGCTTTTTCCGTGGCCCTCGGCACAACCAAACTCATCTAGATATTACAACTGTTGTCAACACCTCTAAGTTTCTATGTTTCCCCTATGTGCACATAGTCTTACAACTTACCGTTGAGGCTCAGGAGCTAGGTTCGTTGGCCCCTTGACCATCCCTTCAGGTACTTCTCGTAGGCTCAGAAGCTAGGGTTGTCGACCCATTGACTATCCCACAAGGATAATCCCCGCCACAGGCTTAGAAACTAGGTCTTTTCAACCCTCTGACCATCCTGTGCGGTCACAGATCCTGGTCCAAACATGACCATCAACATCAATGCCTTCTCCCAATACTTCAGCATTGGAACATATATTCAGGCTGCCCATATGCCTTCTCCACGACCTTCGGCATTGGAGACTACAATCTGACCGTCGATGCCTTCGTAACTTCCTTCAACATCGGAATTAGTACACAATTTCCAAGAAACTCGATATACAAATACTATATATCCAAGTAGCTCGATGTATATATATTCCATAAATTCAATAAGCTCGACAAATAAATAATAATTATCCTAGCATGCTTACAACATCATGCTAATAAACTCGATAAATTATTCAAGATCTCACCATAGCACGCATAATTACATTAATCCATATTCATCCAATAAAACTCATAACGTGCTATTATTCATTCATAAATAATATAATTATGTTCTCTCATGAAAAGAAAATCAACCACTCACCTTTGCTATTAAATCCAAGCTTTTAGGGTTATGTTTTCCAAACCTTCCAACTTCTCCCGAGCTTCTGAAACTAAGAAAAAAGAGCAATTGGGAGACCTTAAGAACCTTAAAACAGCCTTTAAATACCAGAAAAACTCCTTCTTAGACGCACGGACCTACCTTGGACGCAGGGAAGTGCTTCTGGGACTCAAAACAACTGTTTTTCTTCTTCTAACAGCACTGTCGGACGCAAAGCTGCACCCTCTAGACGCCTGGCAAACAATTGGACGCAAGGTACAATACTCAGCAGAGAATCAACTTTTTGGACGCAAGGGCTACTCTTTCAACCTTTTTTCTTTCCTTTTAAATGAGAAAATGGGTGTTTGAATGAGAATTCCTTCACACTTTGCCCTATTTATAGAGTTTGGATGGCAATCTTAGTCATACACCTTTGCTTCTTAACTTGATACCTAAGTTCCCACATGTCACCTTGCATGGTAGCCTAGTCATACGTCCAACCATTTGGTTTCTTGCATGGTGTTCTCGTCATGCATTCTGACACCTCCATCTTATGAAGTGTTATGTCCAAGCGAAGCCACCTAGCATCTTTGGTCCAACCATGCTTCCAACTTAGTCCCGGGATAGGCACCATGCATCCAAGCCTCCCTTACCATGCTTTCATGGTGTTTTCTTTTAGGGTTTGGTTTCTTTTGTTCTCTTTTCTTCCTCCCAGCCTTTCTACACTTTGCCAAATTTCCTTTCCAAGCTCTCCTTGAAGAGGTATGCGTCCAACTAGTCTTAGTGTTATGATACTTAGCCAAAATTCTTCCTACAAAGATCCTTCATGTGTCCAAGACCCTAGTCATGCGTTCACCTCTCTCAACCATGTGTCCAAGGATTCCATCTTAGCCTTATCAACTCTTTGATTGCCCTCTTATGCGTCCATGTGATGTCTCCCGAGGCTATACTTCCAACTTTTCTCTTTAAGCCTCTCATACTTAGCCATTTTTCCAACAAAGCACCCAAATATGCATCCAACCATTACTTTCCTTCCTTAGGGTTGCTTTTCAACTCTCCAAATCATCCAAGACTTAACCAAAATCTTTCTTGAAGAAGGGTCCATGCGTTTACCCTAGGTAAGAAAGCACTTCCTCCTCAATTTTACCTTATGCATTTTACCCTTCTTCCCGAGACCTAGGTTTTCCTTCCAATACTTCAATACTTAACCAATTTCTCCCAACTTAAAATATCATGCGTTCAACCTTCATCATCCATGCATCCAACATGGTGACCCAAGAATGTATCCAACTCACAACTAGCTTCCAACTATGCTTCTAACTTTTCCTTCCAACACTTAGTGAGATTTTCCTCTCATTTCCTTAGGCTATGCGTCCAAGCTAGCCATTCCTATAGCATAGTTGAGTTCTCTTAGCATAGTTGTGACACTTAGAAGGATTTCTTAGCTCAATAGTCACCTTGAGGTTCAAAGCCCAAAAATTGCCTATCGTGGTTTTCTCCCAAACTCACCTACGACTTATTCTCAGCCCAAAACTCAAGTTGACTCAAACTCTTTTTCTCCTTCCTTCCATCTCAACACATGGTGTCCTTATTTTGGCCAAAATTTTTTGATGAGGTTATATGCATGCTAAAAGATAATATATTGCGTATTGAGCTTGCTGCATATTAGGTCATACTTTCTGATGCTCGAGGGTTGCTCGAAGGCATCGAGGAACAGGATATTTCAATGTCGAGGGACTTTTGAGAAAGCATTGATGACGGCCAAAACTGGGATCGGGATTTGTTACCGCATAGGATGGTCAGAGGGTTAGAAAGACCTAGTTTTTTAACTGTGGCAACGATTTTTCCTCGTGGGATGGTCAGGGGGTGCGACGGGCCTAGCTCCTGAGCCTACGAGAAGTACCCGAGGGAATGGTCAGGGGGTCGATGGACCTAGTTCCTAAGCCCCAATGGTAAGTTGTAAGACTATGTGCATAGGGGATACCTAGGGCCACTAAAACATTGAGAATAGTCGGATACCGAGATGAGTTTGGTTGTGCTGAGGGCCAGCGGAAAGAGCAAACATTGGAAATAACCCTACGGGGAGGTTTGATTTATTAAGCTCAATATGGTTTGAATTATACTTGCTCATGATTCATGTGTGTGAAATTATTATTATTGTTATTGATTTCGAAAGGGTTAGCAAAACCCTAGTTGTAACGATCACTCGCTGGGCTTCATTGAAACTTATCCTTTTCTTATGTTTTTCTTTCCAGGTAGTAGAAGGGTTCACGTTGCTGAGCAAAGTCAAGGTCTGCTAAGATATCATGTGCTTTTGGTTATAGACATAAGAATAAATTATAATATGAGTCAAGGTCTGCCGAGAAATTATGTATATTCAGCAGTAGGCAGCAATCTAAAAGAGGAACTAGAATCATATTTTCTGTAAACAAATTTCTTAAATAGTTGTAATAATAAATTATGCATTTGGTTAATGAGTTAGTTTATTTTTGTCTGTATAAGTTCCATATGATAGTTCCTAGAAAGGTAGAGTTTTGACGGTAGGCATCGCAAGAGGGTTGGTGTCTGTTGTCCTCATGCTCCGTGATAGGCAGCGGGGGAGTGACTTAGGGCGAGCTGTGAAAAGTGGTATTAGAGCATGGTTTGCGAAAAACCTAGGAAAAGTCAGGAAAAGTTAGTGGCGAGTTGTGAAAAACCAAAGAGGAGTTGAGAGGAAAAACCAACGTTTACTTGAAAATGAGTTTGAGTATAGGGTTATGCTTTTAGTTGAAAGAAAATAAATAGTCAAATTTTTAAACTGGTATGTCATATAGGAGATGTCCTAGAGAAGCAAACCTCGACAACAACGTGCAGGTGGAACTCAGAACGCTACCTTTGGATCCCCAGCTGAAGGGGAGGGAGAAGCAAGTCATCCGGTGATGACAAGTGTGAGAGAAGCACAGGTATTTCGTGATTTTGCTCGGCAGATAGCTAAAAATCTAAGTAGTTTGTCTGAGGATCCTGAGAGGTTCTACGGGATAGAAAGACTAAAAGCCTTAGGATCCCATCAATAATGCCCTCGACATTGAAATGTACCTAATATCCAACAAGCTCACTATGCAATATACTTAACAATTCCCTCAGCATATGTACTATATCACATACTCAAATCTCATTAGCTTATTCGGTACCTCACCATAACATGCATAACACAGCTTACATATAAAATCAAGAACTAGCTCGTAGACATGCTATTATCAAGTTTCATTAGAGGTTATACTTAGTTTTCTCACGAAAGAAAATCAACCACTCACCTTTGCTGTTAATTCCAAGCTTTTAGGGTTTCTGATTTCCAAGAAATATGGGGGTCGATAGACGTCAAACTTTAGAAAAAGAAGCCAAGAAAGATAACCCACCGAGAGCTCCTATTTCGATGAGCAAGACCACTTCTCCACCACTATTTGATAATCTACTAGTCCGCGAGGATCCTATTTTCCATTCAACACATGAAGATAAGGCCTCCAACTCCTGAATTACTTCCTCTAGCCTGGCCAGCTAGCAGGAACTGATGTGACCACATCATAGGTGCATTGGGCGTGTGGAGCTTCATCACCTTAATGCCACAACTGCGGTGGGATGCATGATAAACAAGTTGGATCACTTCATGGCTCAGTCTAGAGGCAATTAGGCTTATGCTAAGGTCTGCGATGAGGAGTTTCAGAGGTTTTTACACTTTTTTGTCTCTAAGATACTCTTCAATTGTACCTCCCTACCCCTATTAACATCTTCCATGGCCTTACCATTGATGAAGACGAAGATGGAGCTTCCAAGGATGATTACGAGTTCTCAGTTCTCTTTTATTGTTGTTAGTATATTTTTGCATAGTTTTTTTTTCTTTGTTTTTGTCTTTAGGTTAGAGTTAGGTAGATTGAAAGTGCTTTTTATTTGAGTCTTGAAAAAAAAAAAAAAAAAAAAACAAAAATAAATGAGCATACTAGTTTTTTGTTTTGCAAAGTAGCACTTGATGATGATAACTAGAGTTTATCTCTTACTAGCATTCCTTATTGACAAATCCTAAAGAGCACAAAATCAAGAACATTGCCTGACTTTGAGTACAAAACCTCTGTAGGCTAGTCTTCTACATGTTCACATGGCTTAGCACACTAGGAGAGCCTAGCCTTAGGTTTTGCAGTCTCGCCAAAGTAACAACCTATCGTTTTTTGTACTCTTTCTCCTTTTAGCTAATGAGGACATTGTCTCCTTTAAGTTTTAGGGGGAGAACTTATTTGCTTAAAGTTTTATTATTAGTTATGTATCCATGAAATCTTATGTATGTATGCTAGGCTTTGAAAAAAAGATAAAAAAAATTAAAAAAAAAAAAGAAGAAGAAGAAAAATAAAGCTAGGATGACACTCCTCCTCTCTGAGTTAGCTAAAGAAGCTAGAAGTGGGGCATGATATCAATGTCTTCTATAAGTGAAAAGGCTAGCTTGGGAAATGAGTGTTTGCCTCAAGCAGGCCTTTGCTTGTAGTCAGATGCTCGCAGGTAACTCATGGAGGCAAGTTGGAATTAAGGTGAGGGTTGATAATAAGGATCGTTCTTAGAAAAAGAAAAGAAAAAAAAATATATAAAGGCATGCAAAATAGAAGCCTTAAGGCCTAGCAAAATAGAAGCCTTAAGGCCTAGCAAAATCACAAGTTTTGGGGATGATGTATTTCCACTTAGGTATGGAGTTTTGGTGAAACCTGTGAATCAGTAGGAACTACATTAGGTTCCATTACTAAAAGCTAGGTTAGTGTGGCATGTTGGCTGGTTAGTTGAGGCAAATTGAGCCTAAAGTGTGAGGGCCCTTTTGGAGTTTGAACAAGTAAAGCAATAAACCTCTTCTGAATTTCAATTTGAGAAAATCAAAAGAAAAAAGCATGAAATGGTGGGCTGAATATGGGTTTTTTAGTCATTTACCAATATGACTATCACTGATAGTTGCTATCAATGATATCTAGCGCTAATTTTGTGCTATATCCCTAATATATTTTTCCTTGTGCTATATTTTTTTATTATTTTGGGCTTGGTTGCTATTTGTGCAACCAGCCTACTGTTTTCAATGACGAAACTGTTGAAAATATTTTCAAATATAACAAAATGTCAGTGTCTATAAGTGATAGACAATGATAGATGATAGTAGTCTATTAGTGTCTATCACTAATAGACAGTAATATTTTGCTCTATTTGTAAATATTTTAGCTCATTTTCTTATATTTAAAAGTATTAATTTTTTATAATTTATTTTGCTAATATTGCAACCACCTAGAAAATATGTATTAATTTTTGAAAATCCAATAATTTAATTTAAGTTTGCATGAATATAAATTTGATTAGTGCACTAAGTAATCATTGCATAATTTTACGTAAAATACACAATTTTTTTTTTAAAAAAAAAGTCTACACACATACGTGCATAAAATTCTCAACAACCACGAAAATATTTTTTTAATAATTTAATTGTCAACATTCTTTGAAAGTTAAGGTGTAATTTGATAGAAAATGAAAGTTTGAATAAAAAATTGATAAGAAGCCAAAGCGAGCATAGTTAAAATGACATATAGATATGTTGACACTAAGATATTCGTGGTTCGAATCACACTATTTCTGTTGTATTTAAAAAGGAAAAAAAAATGATAACTTTTGGAGAAGAAATTTTGAGAACTTTGGGCTAAAGAAAGTATTGGGCCCAAATCCAACTTTAGCCCAAACCAAATAAAAAGTTGGGCCCAAGCCCAATGGCCCAAAAGCAAGTTTGCCCAAGCCCATAAAAAACCCTTATAAGTTGAGGGTCTCCTTCTTCATAAGGGTGGTTGGAAGATTGAAGAAAAGGTGCTGAAGCTCTGGAAACCCAAGTTCTGAAGGATTGAAGATTGAAGCTCAAGATCTAAAGACAGAAGCTCCCAAGCTCACAAGTTCTGATGATTGAAGCCCTAAAATTCCAAAGAACTAAAGATCGAGGTTAAATTCCAAAGAACTAAAGATCTAGGTTCCAAAGCACTGAAGTTCTAGAGGCCTAAAGAATCGAAGACTCTGGAGTTGAAGACTTTGAAAGCAAATGCTCACAGAAGATCTCGATAATTCAAGTTGCATGTATTTATTTCTTTTGAGAAGAAGAATCAAGGGATCAAACATTAGAGATTGTACCCACAAATACTGAAATTAATACAAATACGAAGCTCAAATTCCACGAATTAAATTTCTTCAAAAATCTCGTTGAACAGATTGGCATGCCCAATGGGACCTCTCTACCTTTCATCTCTTTCTCTCACGCAAGACATATCTCAGAAGTCATGGCATCTAAAGACAATGCTTCTAAAGCTTCAAGCGACAGTGTTAGAAGACCGATTACTCACAGCCGCTCCAAGGAAATACAATTGGACAAACAACCTATCTTTGAGATCGTGAAAAATATATGGGAGCAGATCTCCAAGAACCCAAAAGCTAGGGTCGTCATCAAAGAAAATCCTATCCTTGACAGGCATACCTCAACTTCTAAACAATCAAGCGAGGAGGCATCCCACCCAAATGTAATGCCAGTCATGATGGCTGACGTGGGAACAAGTGAGGAGAGAATGGCTGAGCTTGAAAAGAAAGTTAACGTGCTATTAAAGGCAGTTGAAGAAAGGGATTATGAGATTACATCCCTCAAGAATCATATCGAAAGTCGTGACGCGGCTGAATCAAGTTGATAACTTGTAGAAATACAAGTTATTATAGCCTTTCTCTTAGAAAAATAGAGATTAAATAGAGAATCATGCGGTAGTTTGTGTTGAATTCTATTGATAAATCTTCCTATGCGTTCTATTCTTGTTAATTGATGAAGATAATTGTTTTGAAGATTTCTAAGCCTAAAACGCATGTTTTAACGTAGGAACGCAAGCAACCTGTGGATGCGCTGATAACCGCTCAACGCAGGATGATGCGTTAGTAACATATGGATGCGTCGACATAAGTGAACGCATGAACCCAAGTCCTCCATGGACGCATAACAACCAGAAACGCAAGGTAGCGAAAAATCAGGTCAGAATCTTGAGAGATTGTCGGAAAGATTGACATGCATGTTCTGTGGCTAAAGTGGTGGATCTAAATTGAACCGAGAATTACACAATTAGGCGAAATAGGCGCATGACATCAATTGCGCCTCCAATCACGCAGATTTGTTGCTGATTATGAACGAAACCTCTATAAAAGGGTAGATCTGCAAGCTGAAAAAGGGTTGTTGATTCTTGGAAGAATTCCTAAGCGACAGCAGAGTTCTCTCCAGAAGACAACCGGAGACGGATAGCTCGAGAGAGAAGGGTCTTCCCTCCGCCTGACCACTTCATAGCAAAACTTCACACTTCCATTCTGGCGACTCAAGACATTGAAACGCCTTCCTGCTTTCTATCTTTTTCTAGCTTTGATTTTAGATTTGTTATCAAGACATTGAACTGTCTAAGATTGTATTTCGTTCATTAATCTAAAATTCTTCCATGTCTATTCATTTCTCTACATTTTTCGCTTATTACTTTGAATCCATGAGTAGCTAATCTTTCAATGGTCACGGGTTGCGTTAGCATCTAAATAAAAACCATAGTGTAACTATTGCATCTTGTCAATTGTAATCTTAATTTGATGCTTATGTCCATCTAGCTAATCGATATAAGTAGTAATAATCAGACTGCTCGAGAGAGTAAGTGATTGTGAACTCAATTGACAAGGCTAAGAAGTGTTACCTGTCTATGCAGTATAGACATATAATGCATAGCGGGTGACAACCGGGAGAACAGTCGCAAGTATGAATAGGCTATCACTATGCGTTTCTGATTTTAGATGTTAACCAACCCGAGCCTGCGTTTTACCATTCACATAACTCATTAGCTGACTTTGCTGTGTTGCATACCTTACCATCCACCACCTTTTAATCTAGTGTACATGTTATCGCTTTCTTTAGTTAGACGCATCCCTTGTTAAATATTTTTGGTTACCACTTCAACTCAAATAATCCAATTAATTATAGAATCTGCATAGTTCCTGTGTTCGAACTCGGACTCACCGGAAACCTCATTCTTTGCTTATACTTGGGTAAAGTATAGGAAAACTTGACAGATCACTAACGCATAATATTAAGCATGTTAAACGCATAATATGTTGAATGAATAGTAAGTTTAATAATAGATAAACGCAACAACAAGTTTTTGGACTTTAGATCTGCAAAAGCAACAAGTTTTTGGCGTCGTTGCCGGGAACTTTAGATTTGTTGCACAACACAAGTCATACACCCGCAATCAAGAACAATGACAAAAGGAAGAAGGTTTTCAAGACAGTTAGCCCCAAAATTCAACTTCAATTGCTTCGCTGTCTGTTCAGCAATTGCAGGAGATGATTGCAAACTCCATCAAGACTTAATATGGAGGTCCTAGTTATACTTCACTCTTGTATTCCAAACTATACACAAAGAGGATTGACAACCTTAGGATGCCAAACGGATATTAGCCACCCAAGTTCCCAGCAGTTTAATGGAAATGTCAACCCAAAGCAACATGTTGCTCACTTCATTGAAACATGCGAAAAATGCTGGAACTAGGGGGGACCTACTAGTCAAACAGTTCGTTCGAACTCTAAAGAGAAAAGCCTTCGACTGGTACACTAACTTGGAACCTGAAACTATCGATAGTTAGGAGCAGCTTGAAAGAGAATTCCTTAATTGTTTCTACAGTACTAGACGTATCGTCAGTATGATAGAGCTCACTGCCACCAAGCAAAGAAAAGGCGAGCCAGTCATTGACTACATCAATTGCTGGAGAACGTTAAGCCTTAATTGCAAGGATAGATTAACGAAACTATCAGCCGTCGAAATGCGCACTCAAGGAATGCACTGGGGACTTCTGTACATCCTACAAGGGATAAAACCCCGCACCTTTGAGGAATTAGCGACCCGAGCTCATGATATGGAACTGAGTATTGCTAATAGGGGAAGGAAGTGAGGAGCACCGAGAAAGTATCGAAGGGTGCAACTGAGGAAGCCATGGTCGTGAATGTGACCCCTTTAAAGTTTACTTCTAAAGAGAAAAAAACTGAAAAATGCCAAGATGTGGGCGATAAAAACCAATCAACGCTGAAAGAAAGACAAGAAAAAGTTTACCCTTTTCCAGACTCCGATCTTCGAAACATGCTGGAGCAACTATTGGAGAAACAACTCATTGAGCTCCCCGAATGTAAATGACCGATATAAATTGGGAGAGTAAACGATCCCGATTACTGAAAATATCATTGAGTTGTTAGCCATCCTGTAGAAAAATGCTTTGTATGGAAAGAGTTAATTTTGAAATTGGCTCAAGAAAGAAAAATCGAGTTGGACCTCGATGATGTGGCGCAGATAAATTACGTTGCAGTAACAATTCATTTTGGCATCCTATGTCTGGAACGGGGAGTTTTATCCAGTTTGGATCGTTTAAGCCTGTCATTGTAAATCCTTCACCAAAGGCCTTGGGGAAGACGTACCTCCAGAAAGTTAACTCACTGGAGAAAGAGAACAAGTGGAAGATGTAGATGGAGGATAGATGTTGGTAACTCGTCAAAAGAGGTGTAAACAAAATTTTACTCAGAAAGAATCACGTTCATACTGAAACCATAAAAGAAAAAGTAACACCCAAAAAGGAAAAACAAGGTCGAGTATGAAAAGACCTCGACCAATCATCGAAGAAAGCGAGGAGCTTCCTCAACCTCGACAATCGATAACCTTGAAAGACTTCTTTCCAAAGAGTTTCTCAATTGAAACTGTTGCGTGTCACATCATTAATACGACAGAAGAAGATGGTGCTCCTTCAAATACGGTAGAGGCAACAACCCGATTGGAAGAATTGCCCTCTTTCAGCACAAATGATCTGTTGTCACTCCCATAGGAGACCAAGGATGCACTTGTCGAAATATTAAAAGATGACAGTCGTGCAACTGCTTCTACTTCTCAAGCAAACACATGTGCTTCATGTTGCATAGCAATATCATTCACTAACAAAGATTTATTACTTGGATCAAAACTTCATAATAGACCTTTATTCGTGTCTGGATACGTTCGAGAGCAAAAGCTTAGTTGGATCCTCATTGATGATGGATCAACTGTCAACATAATGCCAAAATCGACTATGAACCAGCTAGGCATTTCGATGGATGAATTATCCACTAGTAAGATGGTGATTCAAGGCTTCAATAAGGAGAACAGTGGGTGATAGGCATGATTCGCCTAGAGCTCATCATAGGGGATTTAAAAGCAAACACCCTATTTCATGTGATCGATTCAAGAACTACTTATAGACTATTGTTAGGACGTCTCTGGATTCATGAAAACAGAGTTGTAGCGTCCACGCTCAATCAATGTTTTAAGTTTTATTAGCAGGGCATTAAGAAAGTTGATGCCGACACCAAACCATTTTCAGAAGCTGAATCTCATTTTAGTGATGCAAAGTTCTACATGAAAAGTGATAATATTAACAAAGTCATATCAACCGAAGTTCCAGTGGCCAAAGGCTTCTATAAGCCTGAGCAACGAATAGTTATGACAAAGAAGTTGAGTGAAGTGGATGCTTTCATCAGCTCGAAACGATGAATCAATCACCTAAGTCAAGCTTGAAATGTCAAAGAACAAGGGAAGGATAAGCACACAAGAAAAGGACACAAAATCTCTCGTCTTATGCTATGTCCCTCTGTCTCGATATAAGAAAGGAGAATCACCATTTGCAGAATGCACCAAAAAGGTAATGATCGGAGACATTGAAATTTTGAAAGAGAGTTTCACTACACCGCTTACAAAGATGGATAAGAGTGACGTTAAAAAAAACTAAGAAAGAGGAAGCTAGAGCAACTTTGCCAGAAAAACGAACAAAAGATGGTTTCGATCCAAAGGCATATAAGCTATTGGCAAAGACAGGTTATGACTTTCACGGCTCATATTGAGTTTAAAAGTCTAAAGATATTTGATGAAAGACCTAAATTTTCCCCTACTCAAAGGAAGCTTCAGAAAGAAGGATATACTATCCCTTATTCAAGGGCCGGACTTGGATATAAGCCCCCAGAGTCGGATCGTATAATTAGAAAAGGGAAAGCAAAGGTTACAAATACATGTCACATTACTGTGGAAGAAAGCAATGATTCTAAAGAAGACAAGAGAAACGAAGGTCAAAAAACGTCTGCCTTCAGTCACATTACTTCTTCCATGGCACGTCCGTCAGTTTTTAAAAGGTTGAGTATGCCTGAGGGTGAAAATAAAGATTAACCTTCATCTTCTGGCCATACTTGACTTTCATCATTTCAGAGGTTAAGTGTAATCTCAAAGAAGATAAATAATGTCTGCCCAACTACCACCACACGAGCATCTGCTTTCAAGAGATTAAGCCCCACAACAAGAAGTCAAAAACGATCCCTCACGCCGATCTCAGGCAAAGCACGCAAGGTAAAAAGTGACAAAAAAATTCGCAGTGCTGTCCCATCAAGAATGAAAAGAAATTGCTTGTTTCAGTAAATACAGAGGGTTCGTTACAAGTAAAGCGACACGACATCATCATCACTCGACCTAAAGAGAATGACCCAGAAGACGAAAAAGAGGCGACAAGTTGTTGCCATGTCACAATAGAAGAAGCATCAGAGCTTAAGTTGCTTGAGGAAGAGGCAAAAAAAGCTCCGCCATCACTTGAGGACGGTGGTCAATCAACAATTGATGAGTTAAAGGAAGTTAACCTTGGCACAACAAAGGAGCCTCGTCCAACTTTCATAAGTGCACAACTGGCTGATGATGAAGAAAGGGAATATGTGAACTTACTCACGACATATAAGGATGTCTTTGCTTGGTCATATAAAGAAATGCCTAGGCTTAATCTAAAAGTGGCAGTCCATCGCCTAGCAATTAAGCCTGAGTATCGATCAATCAAGCAAGCTCAACGACACTTTCGACCAAAACTCATTCCTCAAATTGAGGAGGAAGTTAACAAACTAATTGAGGCTGGGTTTATTCGTGAAGTCAAATATCTAATGTGGATAGCCAACATTGTCCCTGTAAGGAAAAAGAACGGCCAATTACATGTTTATGTTGATTTTCGTGACTTGAATAGTGCCTGTCCAAAAGATAATTTTCCCTTACCCATCATAGAAATCATGGTGGATGCCACCACGGGACACGGGGCCTTATCATTCATGGACGGGTCATTAGGCTACAATCAAATCCGAATGGCTTAAGACAAGGAGAAAGCGACATTTCGAACTCCAAAAGGCATATATTGTTACAAGGTGATGCCTCTCGGATTAAAGAATGAGGGTGCTACATATCAACGAGCTATACAAAAGATCTTCGATGATATGCTACATAAGCATGTTGAATGTTATGTGGACGATCTGGTGGTGAAATCCTGAAAAAAACATGATCATCTAAAAGATTTGAAACTTTTCTTTGAGCGTCTTAGGAAATATCAATTGAGGATGAACCCTCTTAAATGTGCGTTTGGTGTGACTTTAGGAAAGTTTATGGGGTTTGTTGTGAGGCACTGCGGGATAGAATTTGATCAATCTAAAACCGATGCCATCCAAAAAATGCAAAGTCCCAAAAATTTGCATGAGTTAAGAAGTCTTCAGGGGTCACTTAGCCTACATCAGAAGGTTTATATCTAATCTTGTAGGTCGATGTCAACTCTTTTAGAGATTGATGAAAAAAGATACAATCTTTGAGTGGGACCAAGCATATCAAAATGCATTTGACAATATCAAAAATTATTTGCTCAACTCGTCGGTGTTGAGCGCACCAATCGTTGTGTTAATTTATTAAGTTGATTATTATGCGTTCAACAGTGCGTTTAACATGCTTAATACTATGCGTTACTAATCTGTCAAGTTTTCCTATTTTTCACACAAGTATAAGCAAAGAATGAGGTTTTCTCGGTGCGTCCGAGGTCGAACACAAAGACTGTGGAGATTTTATAATTAATTGGATTATTTGAGTCATGCGTTTAAAAAAGGTGATGAGGAGTGATGCGTTTAGCTAACTACAAAGCAATAAACCTAAGCTAATCTCGGTTGATGGAAAGGTATGCGACACAGCAAAAGCAGCTAATTAAGTTATGTGAATGGTAAAACACAGGGCTGGGTTGGTTATCATCTAAAGTCGGAAACACATAGTTGGGTCTATTTCATACCATCGACTCTTCTCCCAATTGTCAACCGCTATGCGTTATATGTCTATAACACATAGGAGAGTGTTAAGTACCAAGGTTATTCTTATGTCTAGGTAACATTTCTTAGCCTTGTCAACTGAGTTCCACAATCACTTACCCTCCCGAGCAGTCTGATTATTACTACTTATATCGATTAGCTAGATAAACATAAGCATTTGATTGAAAGTACATTTGACAAGATGAAATAGTCTTCTACAGTTCTTTATTTAGATAATAACGCAACCTATGACCCTTGAGAGAGTTAGTTACTCATGGACGATAAAAAGCAAATGGAAAGTGATGAGAAATGAATAGCCATGGAAGATGTACAGATTGATGAACGGAATAACTGTTTTAGAAAATACAATTCCTTGCTAATAGACTAAAACAAAAGTAAGAAAAGAGATAGAAAGCATGGAATGGCTTCTCAATGTCTTCAGCTTGCTGGGATGGTAGCGTGAGTTCTACTGTGAAGTGGTCAAGCAGAGGGAAGACTCTTCTCTTTCGAGCTATTTGTCTCCGGTTGTCGTCTAGAGAGAACTCTGCTGTCACTTAGGAATTCTTCGGAGAGATCCAACAACATTTTCATCTTCAGGTCTGCCATTTTATAGGTGTTGCGTTGCAATCACTGGCAAATATGCATGATTGGAGGCTGAATTTTTGCTGCGTCCATCTTGCCTAATCGCGTGATTTCCGGTTTAATTTAGATCCACCACTCTCGCCGCATATCAAGCCTATCTATCTCCCGACAATCTCTCAAAATTCTTATATGATTCTCCGCTTTCTTCTTGATATGCGTCCATGGATAACTTGGGTTCATGCATTCAAGTATGCCAACGCATCAATTGGTTGCTAACGCATCAACCTGCATTGAAGGGTTGTCAACGCGTCCACAGGTTGCCAATTGCATACTCCTGCGTTAAGAGGTTGCTTGCGTTCATGCGTTAAAGCATGCATTTTAGGCTCAAAAAGCTTTAAAACAATTATCTTCATCAATCTACAAGAGTAGAACGTATAGGAAGATTTATCAAAAGAATTTAACACTAACTACCGCATGATTCTCTATTTAAGCTCTATTTTCTAGCGAAAGACCATAATAACTTGTATTTCTACAAGTTATCACACCCCCAAACTTGTATTTCTATCTAAAAAACTTCAATCAACCCTAAAATTTTCTCAATGCATTGACTAGTCTCTTAGAATGCTATACTCAATCGATTACCCGTTAATTACATTACTTTTCTACCTCTATATTCTTTTCTTAAAAACGGGTGTAATTTGTATGCGACAAGCTTTCTTTTCAATCTTCTTTACTCATTGTTGACAAAAATTTTGTTTCTTCTTTTAACATTGAGTCTGAAAAAATGAAGATAGAAAGTTCCTTTTTCTTTCATTTGTTTTATTATATCTATATTAGATTATAATGCGTCGAATAGGGTTACCCACCTTCGTTCTAACATACCAACTATGAGGTGCATGGAGGCAGCCAACTACGAGCAAGTGCCTTTCTCGACTAGACTCTTATCTAAGATCGGTTTCCTCACTAGACATTGGAGTTTGTTATTTATCTATGCGTCGCTGATTACGATTACCCACATTCGTTTTGACACTCCAACTATGGGGTGCATGGAGGCGGCCAACTACGAGCATGTGTCGTTTTCAGCTAAACTCTTAACAAGATAATTGTATTAGTCTTGTCAGCGGAGTTTTGCGTTTAAAATTTATTTATTTTATTTATTTATTTATTTTATTTATTTTTATTTTATTTATATTTAGAAATAAGCTCCTCATATTTTTATCTTTGACAGTTCAAACCTCTTCCACCCCCAAACTTAAGAGTAGCAAGGTCGTCATTGCTTAAATTGTAAACAAAGATTATGTTGAAAAATTTCGTAAAAGAGGTTTGAATTGGTAGCTTGCATGCATGCAGAGTAGGTTTGTGTTTCTAAGGAATAGTATGCAGACGCATTAAACGTAATCTAACTTAAGAGTGTACAAAAACTTTAAGCATAATTATCATCATGGTGACTAACTTTTCAACGCAAAGATAAAAGTTGGAAGAATTAAATGTACTTGGAATGAAATTAAAACAAGGGGAAACGCAAAGAGGTAATTAGAAATTCAATGCAGTAAAGAAATTTATTATTCTATTAATTTCTTATCCCACAAACGCATACAGTTGGAGATAAAGATAATTGTAATGAAAGTTATAAAGAAGATACAACTCTAACTACACCCCTAAATTTGAACTATCCGACTTGTCTTCATCAGGTCTGCGTTGTTGCTCAGGCGCAGGGCGTTGCGGCATTGGGAAGACAAGCGTATGTTGTAGGCGTTCAGGAATGTTAGGGGGCGGGACTTCCGGTCGAATCGAAAACAGTTGATGAATATAATTCAATGTAAAGTGAAACTGCTCCATCTGCTAGCGTGCTAGCATGTTTATCGAGTGCATCATTGGACGCAGGATTGATTGTTGCACGTATGTTTGCACTGTCTCCCAATCGAGGTCGAGTTAGGCTTCTTGGGGTTGAGGTTGGGGTTGTGGGTGAGGACGAGTTGGTTGGGGGCGAGAGGTTGATGGAGTTTTGTCAAACGCAGGGGATGATGGGCGCATAGTAGTCACACCAAAATCCCCATAGTGTGAGTCATCAACTCTTTGGAAAAAGGAAGAAGAAAGAAGAAGTTTGGGTTGATGGGAAAATGGATGGTTGGGGTTGCGTTTCTGGAGGAGGTGGAAGAGGCGTTGGCTCTCTAGCGGTCAATGGGAATGGGGGCGAAGGACTTGAGGAAGGAGAGGTTCTAATGGTGGCATCAGGCCTTGCCACAGTCTTGCGTTTTAGTTTGGATGACTTCCCCTTTTCTTTCCTCTTTGACGGCTTTAGAAGTGATTCAGCTGGGGGTGCTGGCTAATGGGATCCTTTAGTGGCCTTGGTGGGCTCTAGTTGATGTTGTGATCCTCTCATCAGCCGACGTAGAGTTTTGTTGGCGATAACACTATTCACCTCCATCATCTGATCTACGTCTAACACTTCCTTATCACTTCCGATGGCAGCACTAGCACATAAGCTCATAATGAGCCAAGGGAAAAATAGCTGCCCCCTTGGCTTACTGAAGACGCCTCTGATCTGAGCTATTATTATGCGTCCAACGTCAGATGGATTCCCCGCATAATGCAATATGCTGCCATCACTCGATCCTTGATACTGTTTTGTCATGCGTTGTAGGGATGAGCTGCTTCTTAACAAAGTACACCCACAGGTTAGCCTCAGGCAGAAGGCTGCTGGCAAACGATTTGGATGCCTATGGGTGATACGTCCCATTTCGACCTTGGCTTGGCCATGACCCTCAGAGCGTCTTATATGTACTCAGGCGCCGCAGATTCAATGAGCCTATTGCCCTCTGCATCTGGGTCGTCCCTCAATTGAAATATGGCATTGATTTCCCTTGCGTTGAATGGGACTTCATTTTCCTCAACTACTACCACATCTTCCTCTTCATCAATGCATCCATTGTAGAAACTCCGGACTAATGCAAGTTGAATTCAAGACGGGCTGGCATAGAAGTTCCGCCAGCCGTGGTGATCAATGATGTCCATGATGTATGGTGGTAGTGGGGCTTCCTCTGGGAAAGACGCAACCTTCATCAGTATGTCTGGGAACATCTTGCGTCTCCCTTTTGCATCCTTCTTCTTTGGTGACGCATCCGCCACCTTCTCTTTCCCTTTGGCCTTAGCAGGGATTTTATCAATTGTCTTTTTCTTGTTCTTGGCCACTTTAGTTGGAGCGTCAGTCACTTTTTCCTTCCTTTTGCGTTTCTCTTGGTGAATGCCTAGGAGTTTGGTGATTGACTCCCCCTTCTCTTTTTCTTTCTTCTTCTTCTTTCTCAAGGTGCTAACACCTTGCTCCTCTCTCGCATCCTCCTCGACGTGTTCCTTCCTCGTAGGAGAGTGGTGCTCGCTTTTCTTCTTCTTTTTCTTCTTGCCCTCCCTCTCTTCTTGGGTATTTATTCGTGCAACCAACTCTTTATCTTCTTCTATTTGCAGCTCTCTCTTAAGCTCCTTAACTGCTTTTTCTATTCTTTCCTCTTCCCTCATTTCCTCCTCAAACGCCACTATGGCTTCGTCTAATTGAGGATCAGGAAGTCTATGCGTTTCAATTTCTTCTTCAGATTGCACTTCCCCGCGCACCTTTTTGCTGAACAATGCGTCCTTAGCAATTTTCTCCGTTCCTTTTCTTAGGGCTCTAAGCTCTTTCCTCAACTTAGCCCTCTTCTTCGCCATCTTCTCTGCCAATCTATCGAAAGACGTAGCAACGATTGGTGACTCAGGACTGCCTCCTCGCTCTGCGTTTCTCGGCTTTTTATCCTTGGCAGCTTCTTCCAACCCTTGTGATACCTTCCTTTTCTTTCTTATTAAGGGTACCATATCTTCTTCCTCAGGCCTCTTTCTTTTGGCCTCTTTGGCCACCAAATACTGCTTGATTGGTCTGTCATTGGAGTCTATGGTCTTCTCCTCAGGACTGATGAACGTAGGGACTGACCCTTGCGTTTCAATAGCCTCGCTTGCGTTCTCCTTGCTGTAAGCGGCAGTCTCCCCCTTATTTCTTCTTTCTTCTTCCTCACCCTCCCAAGTCTCCTCTAGCTGACTCTGGATATCTTTTATCGGTGAGGGTGACTCCCGCCTTGTGTCTGATACGCATGCTTCAAACGGGTCTCGCAGGCCACTCAGAATGTGTGCAACCCATTCGTCTGGGGAATGCGCAGAGTTCACTTTCCCTTCTTCCACTGCTACCTCATTCTCAACGCCTCCTCCGACTTCATCAGTCCCTCTTGTGCTGAGGTGTCTTGATGAAGGCAAAGGCTGGTTGACCTCCCCGTCATCCTCCCTCGCCTTTGCATCTCTTTCCTCTTAGGCAATCCTCTCGAGGATGTCGTCGAAGACACTTCACTCGTCTTTGCGGTAAACTTCACTGCTTCCGTACAGTGTGCTAGCTTCATCACGAACCTGCGTTTCAGGAACAGGTCGCTCAGCTTCTGAGTTCTATGCGCTTATCCTCTAGTTTCCTTCAACGAAGTTCTCAATTGAGAATTGTGTGAAGTTCTTCATTGATGGTTTGGAAATGCAAGATTTCACCCGCTTGGTAGGGCTTGGGGAAGGTAATGGGAAGATTTGGCTTAATGGTTGAACGTTGAGCACTTCCACGCAATCGTCAGAGTCAAATGTTACCTCAACGACTGAAGGACGGTTGGGTGGAGTAACGGTGGTTGGTTGGAAGAATGGGCGAAAGACAAGGGTTCAGAAGGAAGAAATGTTGGCTGTACTTTGGGTGCTAACCCTGGCTTGGGATGCCGAGAGGTTAGGGATGACCGTAGGATAATGGTTCAGTGGTGGAGGGTGGACCAGTGAGGCGAAAGGCTGCACAAGGTCGAGTATAAGAAGGTCAGAAGGAAACAGGTGAAAATGAAGCTCGAGGGTTAGGAAGTACCTCTTGAGCAGGTTGCGCCGCACTCGGCGATGAAGATGATGATGGAGTCGAGTACTGAGTGCTATAAGAAGATACAAGTGAAAAATCTCTGGTGAGATTGTCTTGGTTTTGTGAGTTGGAAGGACTAGAGCTTTTGAGAGATTTGAATCGCCAGCGAGTTTGAAAAGTGGGGAAATAAAACGAATTATGAAATTGAATTGCGTTTATGTAGGCGTGAATGACGCAATCGGCATTAAATGCAGATACTCATTATTCGATATCCCATTGATCTAGGCAGATTTCCTTGAGCCTCACACCCAGTGTGCGTGATAGGTGGCTGACTGACGTAAACCAAGCACTCGAGTGCTTCTGGAAAAACGCATAGACTCAAAAGACCTATGCGTTCCTCGGATTGCTCTTTCTAAAACGCAGTGAATTTTATTGATAAACGCATGACTGGTGAATGCAGCGTTCTTAGTTCAATTATGCGTTGGACGCAGGCATGAATGGCAGAGTATGCGGTGAAATCAAATAATTTTCATGGAAGCTCAACACATAATTTCATGCTTATTTAATTTACACTACTCCTAAAACTGAATTTAAAGAGAAAAATAAATACTAAAAACAAGTACGAGTAGAAGAAAGGAAGCAAGTGTAAAGGAAAGCAACCCTGGAAAAATAGGCGTTCAGCAACGCGGGGACCTTTCAACGCAAGCTCAGTTATGGTTGCGTGGGTCATTGAAGCCTTTATCCTGTTTAGGGTTCAACGCAGAGGGACAATGAATTGCAGTATGATCTCCCTCAAGTGCGCGTACTTGGGATTCGTTGGTCTGGTTTCTAGCTCATGCACTGAAGGCTCTTCTAATAACGGCTTGATCTTTGCCGTGGATTTGTTGCTCTGGTTTGATTGCTCAAATATACGATCAGAGAGTAATTTGACTTCTTTCTCTTCACCATCTTCATTGTCTTTGAGGACTTCATCTTTCAACGATGCATTCGTAGGTCTTGTCTTCTCCTTAATATCAGCAATTATCTGACAAGATTGAAAGTTATTAGGATCTTTCAATGCGTTAACCACATTAAATTTTACCTGTTTATCACCCACGCAGATCGTTGATATTCCTTCTTGGATGTCAATCAAGACGCGTCCAGGAGTGGTATCTTTATATACAAACGCAGGTTCTACCTGTGTTACTTTTTCTCTCCTCTCTCTATTTTCTTCTTCTTGTGTTTCGGTGGAAGATGATGGCTGGTTGACTTTATGTATACTACTCTGCGTCGGTTGACTCGTTGTTGGAGCATTTAGAGGTTGCGAGTTTCCTTGCGTCCCCTGATCTTGCGTTACCGTGGGATTAGTTTTCCCACGTATCAATGTCACATCTTGACATTGTTCTTTTAAGTTCTCTCTTGGAACTTCATTTGTACTTAGCAATGCTCCTTGTGTTTAATTCTTGAGCTCACCCGCAATTTGACCCACTTGAACTCCTAAGTTCCTAATTGAGGTGGCTTGGTTCTAGACATCGCATCATTTTTAATTATAAATTCTCGTAAAAGAGATTCCATGGAAGACGATGAGGATGATGCTGCCGCTTGCGGATTCCTTTGAAACTGATGATACTAGCCTTAATTCCCTTGGTTGAAACCAAGAGGGTTGCCTCTCTGCGGTTGCTGCTCAGTCCCCTGCATTTGTTGTTGATTTCCACCCCATCCGAAGTTACGGTGGTTTGTCCAACCTGGATTGTACGTCTCACCGTAGGGGTTGTTTTGGACATAAAAACTTGTTGCGTTAATTTATTAAGCTGATTATTATGCATTCAACAATGCGTTAAACATGCTTAATACTATGCGTTACTAATCTGTCAAGTTTTCCTATCCTTCACCCAAGTATAAGCAAAGAATGAGGTTTTCCCGGTGAGTCTGAGGTCGAACACATGGACTATGCAGATTCTATAATTAATTGGATTATTTGAGTCATGCGTTTAAAGAAGGTGATGAGAAGTGATGTGTTTAACTACAAAGCAGTAAATCTAAGCTACTGTGGGTTGATGGAGATATGCGACACAGCAAAAGCAGCTAATTGAGTTATGTGAATGGTAAAACGCAGGGCTAGGGTTGGTTATCATCTAAAGTCGGAAACGCATAGTTGGGTCTATTTCATACCATTGACTCTTCTCCCGGTTGTCAGCCGCTATGCATTATATGTCTATAACACATAGGAGAGTGTTAAGTACCAAGGTTATTCCTATGTCTAGGTAACATTTCTTAGCCTTGTCAACTGAGTTCCACAATCACTTACCCTCCCGAGCAGTCTGATTATTACTACTTATATCAATTAGCTAAATGGACATAAGCGTTTGATTAAAAATACATTTGGCAAGATGAAATAGTCTTCTACGGTTCTTTATTTAGATGATAATGCAACCCGTGACTCTTGAGGGAGTTAGTTACTCATGGACGAAAAAAGCAAATGAAAAGTGATGATAAATGAATAGCCATGGAAGATGTATAGATTGATGAACGGAATAACTGTTTTAGAAAATACAATTCCTTGCTAATAGACTAAAACAAAAGTAAGAAAAGAGATAGAAAGCATGGAATGACTTCTCAATGTCTTGAGCTCGCTGGGATGGTAGTGTGAGTTCTGCTGTGAAGTGGTCAGGCGGAGGGAAGACTCTTCTCTTTCGAGCTATTTGTCTCCAGTTGTCTTCTGGAGAGAACTCTGCTGTCACTTAGGAATTTTTCCGAGAGATCCCACAATATTTTCGTCTTCAAGTCTGCCCTTTTATAGATGTTATGTTACAATGGTTGGCAAATCTGCATGATTGGAGGCTGAATTTCTCCCTTGCGCCCATCTCACCTAATCGCATGATTTTCGGTTTAATTTAGATCTACCACTCTCGCCGTATATCAAGCATATCAATCTCCCGACAATCTCTCAAGATTCTTATCTGATTCTTCACTGCCTTCTTGATATGCGTCCATAGATAACTTGGGTTCATGCGTTCAAGTATGCCAACGCATCAATAGGTTGCTAAAGCATCAACTTGCATTGAAGGGTTGTCAACGCGTCCACAGGTTGCCAACACATACTCTTGCGTTAAGAGGTTGCCAACGCATCCACAGGTTGCTTGCGTTCCTGTGTCAAAGCATGTGTTTAGGCTAAAAAAGCTTTAAAACAATTATCTTCATCAATTTACAAGAGTAAAACGTATAGGAAGATTTACCAATAGAATTTAACACTAACTACCGCATGATTCTCTATTTAAGCTCTATTTTTCTATGCGAGAGACCATAATAACTTGTATTTCTACAAGTTATCAAAAGTCGATCCAATCATGTATGTCCTGTCTAGGCCAGTCATCTCGGGACGCCTCGTTAAATGGCCGGTTATACTTAAGCAATATGATATCTTGTATTTACCTCAAAAGGCGGTGAAGGGTCAAGCATTGGCAGATTTCTCGGCTAATCATCCGATCCCGTCATATTGGAAACTATGTGAAGACTTGCTCGATGAAGAAGGATTTTACGTCGAAAGCATGGAGCCTTGGACTATGTACTTTGATGGTGCAGCACAAAAAAGTGGAGCAGGCATCAGCATTATCTTCATTTCTCCGGAAAGACACATGTTACCGTATAGCTTCACGCTTAGTGAGTTATGTACAAATAACATTGCTGAATACCAAACACTTATCATTGGTCTACAAATAGCTTTAGAGATCGGGATAACATATATTAAAATTTACGGCGACTCAAAGCTAATTATAAATCAGCTCTCGTGCCGGTATGATGTGAAACATGAGGATTTAAAGCCTTATTTTATTTTAGTTAAAAGGCTGATGGATAAGTTCGATGGCATAATACTTGAACATATACCGAGGTCAGCGAATAGGAAAGCGGACACACTTGCAAATCTTGCTACTGCCTTGATAATTACAAGTGACATTCCTATAAACATCTCTCTTTGTCAAAAGTGGATCATTCCGCCGATCGAAGAACAATATGAGAAAACTGATACCATATCCGTTTATGTGATCAAAGAGGAAGATTGGTGACAATGCATTATAAATTATCTGCAACACGGGAAGCTTCCTACAGACCCTTGACATAGAATTGAGATACGAAGAAGAGCTGCCTGATTTATTTACTATAATGATACACTTTATCAACGTTCGTGTGAAGGTCTTTTCCTTCGATGAAGCACGTTCAAGGGTCTATGGTGCTCATCATTCTGGACCAAAACTTCAACATCAA
Organism: Citrullus colocynthis; assembly: GCA_031780015.1. Taxonomy (NCBI): domain Eukaryota; kingdom Viridiplantae; phylum Streptophyta; class Magnoliopsida; order Cucurbitales; family Cucurbitaceae; genus Citrullus; species Citrullus colocynthis. Next base: position 638,603 of record QLSR01000100.1, on the reverse strand, counting down.
TTGAAAATAATGGGTTATTACTGGCCCACAATGGTGCATGACTCCATGCAGTATGCAAAGTGATGTGAAACTTGTCAATTTTACGCAAATTTTATACATCAACCACTAGAGCCTCTTCATTCGACAGTGGTTTCATGGCCGTTTGAAGCTTAGGGACTCGATTTGGTCGGCCTATAACACCTAAGTCATCGAGCGGACAATCTTATATTCTTGCTGGAACAGATTACTTTTCAAGATGGGCTGAAGCTGTGCCTTTGAGAGAAGCAAAAAAAGAAAACATTGTAAGTTTTCTATGTACAATGCTGTAGTGAATGGATTGGCAGAAGCATCCAATAAGACTTTATGTAATCTGCTAAAGAAGGTAGTCTCTAAGACGAAAAGAGATTGGCAGGAAAAGATCGGAGAAGCCTTATGGGCTTACCGAACTACTCATCGCACTCCCACAAGAGTCACGCCATATTCTCTAGTTTATGGAGTAGAAGTTATTCTTCCATTAGAGAGTGAAATCTCATCGTTAAGGATGACGATTCAATAAAGGCTGACTATTGAAGATAATGCCAAATTACATTTCCAAGAGTTAGAAGCACTTGATGAAAAGAGACTCGAGGTTCAACAGACATTGGAGTGTTATCAAGCATGAACGTCTAAAGCTCTTGACAAGCATGTGAAACCTCGATCATTTCAGATTGGTGACCTAGTACTTATTGTAAGAAGACCTATCATCACAACAACACATACAGGGAATAAGTTCACACCTAAATGTGATGGACCTTACATTGTTAAAAAAGTCTACACAAACGGAGTGAAGATCGTCGACCAAGATGGATTAAAAATTGGCCCAATCAATGGCAAATTCCTTAAATGATTTCATGCTTAACACTATATGTAAAAAGCTGCATGTTAAATATAAATTTCATGGTGCTCCTGACCCTCATGAGCTTAAAAGGCAAGCGACCATATGTAAAAATAAATGCATATTTGTAATGAACTACGTTATGATTTGATCCCATTATCATAAAAGGGTACGTAGGCAGCTTTAGAAAATTTTTAAATGTAGTCACATCAAAAAAATAAAAAAATAAACTTTCAATGAATCAAAATCTTTGTGGTTACATATGAAGAATAATAATAGTAATAAAAAAAAAGGAAAAAAATGAAAGAATTTAGTAGAATCAAAGTCTCCACTTGAAGTTCTTTAGCTCTTCGCGTGCAGCCTCCATGTTCTCTCGAACTGTAGCAAAAGTTGCAACACCTTTATCAGTTATAGTAGGAGTACTCTCAAGAGTATGATTTCTTCTTGCATCTTGGCAACTTCAAGTTCCCTCCTGCCTATGGCCTCCTTCTTGCCACATAAACTCAAAAGTTTCCCATATTCAGGATTGACCTTCTGAAGTCTGGCTTCTAATTCTTTCTTTTCCAAGGCTAATTGCGCAACTCTCTCTCGAATGGTTTTATCCTCTTCTCGTAGTTGGTTAATCAAAGTGAGGGTTTCTTTCATGCAACATGTGTTCTCTCCCAATTGATGGTGTTTGTCGGTTGAAGATAATTGCACAGAATACGAGGACTGTAGCGCATTGAAATTTTCCACCCTCTTAAGATAATCGCTCACAAACTCTTGAAGTGGAGCCATATTCTCTACATGAATCTTCGAAATACTAGAGAATACCTTCATTACTTTTGATCTGAGATGCGAGACTTGTTCATATGAAGTATGCACAATCTTATCTCGAATGCTTTCCTACATGGATAGGGCTACTTGTCAATAGAAACTTGAAACCACCACATCGCCGCAATATAGAGAAGCATTGGGATTCTCAATATTCGGTTCTTTGTAGACGCGTTGGGTCGGTTCCGAAATTCTGAACAGACCAGGAGGAGGCATGGTTTTCTCTATAAAGAGGGATTTAGACCAACCGACTTCTTCAATTGGAGAGGCTAAAACTTCAACGCTCAATAACTACTTTCTCCTTGCCACGTCAAATGTCTTCTAAAATAGCACGAGGTCGTGGGGGTGGTTCAATTGTTTCAGCTGTCGATAATGTAGAAGTACTGACCTTGTCCATGGATGTATCCAAATTATAAGGTCTTGTTGAAGATTCTTCACTGTTCGGCCTCGAAAGCTCTTGAAGGTGAGGACTCAATGGAGACTGCAAAAAAAAAAAAAAAAAGGAAAACATAAATTACCTGGTAAAGAAGAAAACAAAGAGAACTTGAGAAGAGAGCATACATACCAACGGTATAGTAGCACTAGGGAGTCCTGAAGCACTTGGAACCTCTTCAAAAAAATTATCGCAAGATGCTTTCACCTTCTTTGGGGGTCTCTTCCAATTATGATCACTGGTACTACTGTGACTCCCTTCCCCATGAGTCGCATCATCGTCTCGAGAAGTACAAATCGCTTCTTTGATAAAATGAAGTTGTTTGCCACCTTGGCTGGCTCCTTTGTTCTTGGGTAGATAAGGTTGCGATGGGGGAGGAATGACCCTACTTACTAGTTGATGTATGTTATCCTCAAAATAACTTCCATGTTTTGACAGCCATCAGTTTCTGTATTGCGATGTAACATGGTTATGTGGCTCCAACTTGCAAGCTGACAAGAACACTTGGGATAATGTGTTACGGCTGGTGCAGACCCTAAAGTAATATAATATGTAATTAATGGTAGTAGCAGGGAGCATCCCCCTTATATCATTAGGACTGTCTTGATAAAATCAAAACTACCGCCCAAACTGATAAGGATTGTATGATTCTAGTATCAAGGCATCTCCACACTAGAATGATGCATAACTGGATAGCATGTTGGAAATTTGGCAAGAATGTTGAGACAATAGGTCATTATCATCAACCAAGCGCTCATGCCTATTTCGACCCTGGATAGTTACATGCCATTGGATGTTTGCACCTTTATGGATCAACTTCTATGCTTCGTATTCCTTGAAATAGATCAAGCTACCTTCCCTAGAAAAATTGGCTATCATTGGACCCTGCACATCCACAGGAACGAGGTAATGCGTGTTAAAGTAATGGGTCAACCAGTCGTAAACATAATGTATAGGAAAGTGAAAGTCCATGCGTCCAATAGGGTTGGAAGCTTCGGTAATCAGCCCTAGACCATGATATATACTGGCTAGGACTAGAATGGTAAGGCTGTAAGACTTCCTATCAGCCGTCGTGCTAGCAACCTTAAAAATCATTGGGCGAAGGAAAGCTCCCTTTTAGGGGAACACGAAAAGACACAACAAACAGGATAAAAAAGCAGCCAAATATGCTTGTCCTTTAAAGTGTCTTCTATCCCAAGTTCCTTGAATCGCATATTTTCTCTAGCCGACTAGGCTCGATACTTGATTTTTGCACCATCCGAGTTATGAGTGGATCGAGAGCAGGAAGCTTTCTTTTGCTTTCGTGCATGAGGCTTATCATATTTTCGAGCCCCAAGGAACCAGAATGAGATCCAAGAGCTAATAGTTACTTGGAAGTCATTTTTAGAGGACGATGCACAGTCTTTCCTCTGGGAGTAAACCATCGAATAATAGGCTGCAAACAGATGCTCATAAGTCTTACGGAGATATTTTCTCTTCTCTCGCGTGCTGGTTAATGCTTTATAGCAAGTAATGACCTCCTCATATAAACTCCCCCTGATCGAAAGACCCCTAAGCGACCATAGGTCCCATAAAGAAATGGATATTTCGCCCGCCATGGTGTGGAGAGTGTTAGTAGATGGGCACCAAGCCTCACAGAAGGCCCGAACCACATTATTATTACGGTCATATGTATATGAAGAGGCCATCACCGAGTTAAACAAAACGAACGTCGTGAAGAAACCGCTCATTTCGGCTAACTATAATCTCTAGCCATTCCTAAGTAGTCAGTAAAAGTGAATTCACCAGGCACTTTCACAATGGTGTTCCAACGATCTCGCCTTCGAGCATATGCCGTATGAGAGTTACAATCGATCCGGAGAAGGGTTGTATCATGAATCGGAGATCGTAGGATCCGCACCTTTCCCCTTGATGAAAAGACACCTTAACAGATAATTCAGGGAGGGTCATATCGCCATCTAACTTTGGCCAGACATATGAAAAACTAAGTCTGTTCTTTATAGGTTGGTGCCTCTCCACAAGGATCACGAGCTGTATTTTTTCAGATGAGACATGCTCCGTAAAATAAACCATGTCCTGCAAGAAAATGTCACCATGAGAAGTTAGGTCTTGTTTGCTCTAGCTAAAAGAAATAGGGACATGAAAGTTTTAAATGGTGAAGGAGACGTGAATGTATTCTAAACAAGAACACTAAAAGAAATATTCGTCCACCCTAGATGTTGACATCATGACGTCACCACCCCTAGGCGGTTGCCCAATCCTAGGGCCAAGATTATAGTCACTAAGATCTTTCCGGGATCATCCTTAACTCAATAGTTCATAGTCCCAAGGTCATCCCTACCTGTAGGGTGACCGCGAATCTCAATCGCTAAGACCTTCAAATTACTAAGACCTTCAAATCGCTAAGATCTTCCTGGGCTCATGGCTAACTCAATAGTTTAGAGTCCTAGGGTCATCCCTACCTGTAGGGTGACGGCGAATCTCAGTCGCTAAGACCTCCAAATCGCTAAGATCTTCCTAGGCTCATCCCTAACTCAATAGTTCAAAGTCCTAGAGTCATCCCTACCTGTAGGGTGACGGCGAACCTCAGTCGCTAAGACCTTCAAATCGCTAAGACCTTCAAATCGCTAATATCTTCTTGGGCTCATCCATAACTCAATAGTTCAGAGTCCTAAGGTCATCCCTACCTGTAGGGTGACAGCGAATCTTAGTCGCTAAGACCTTCAAATCGCTAAGATCTTCCTAGGCTCATCTCTAACTCAATAGTTCAGAATCCTAGGGTCATCCGTACCTATAGGGTGACGGCGAACCTCAGTCGCTAAAACTTTCAAATCGCTAAGATTTTCCTAGACTCATCCCTAACTCAATAGTTCAGAGTCCCAGGGTCATCCCTACCTGTAGGGTGACGGCGAACCATAGTCGCTAAGATCTTCCCGGGCTCATCCCTAACTCAATAATTCAGAGCTCAGGGTCGTCCCTACCTGTAGGGAGACGATGAATCAACAATTAAAATCTTCATACGCTGAGGCAGCAGAGAGGAGATGAGCCAATAATTCAAATCTTCACCCACCAAGGCAATAAAGAGACGATGAATTAATAATTCAAATCTTCACGCACCAAGTCTACAACAGAGACGTTAGATCAGCTGTTGGCAAGCGGAGACGTTAGATCAACCGTTGGCAAGCGGAGATGTAAGACCAACCATTGACAAGCGAAGACGTTAGATCAACTGTTGGCAAGCGGAGACGTTAGATTAACCATTGGCAAGCGGAGACATTAGATCAACCATTGGCAAACACAATTTGAAGGTTAAATTGAAAAAAAAAAGGTTGTTCTACTTTAGCTGGGATGCAAGTTAACCTGCAAACAACAAGGGTAAGTGATTAGAGTAAAATAATGATAATAACAATAATATGACAAAGTAAAAAAAAAAAAAAAAAATTGCTAAACTCCCACGTTCTCGCCAACTCTTGTTCTCGCTCTCTCGCTCAAATCTCACTCTTTCTATTAAACTTTCGCTCTCTCGCTAAACTCTCGCTCAACTCTTGCTCTCTCACGGCCCGCTCTCACGCTATCTCGTCTTCGCAATCACAACTCTTGCTCTCTCTAGAACAAAAATGTGTTGTTCTCAGATATATTCGCAATGATCGATGAAGCTTCGGCGGAATCAGTTACCCGACGACAGAACAGCAACGGGACGACATCTTACTTCGGTGTCAGCAGTGCTGGGGGGGGGGGGGGG
>QLSR01000100.1:585248-625455 GCA_031780015.1 Citrullus colocynthis | reverse complement strand
TTTTTTTTTTTTTTTTTTTTTTTTTTTTTTTGATATACAAAGAAAAATATTGAATAATTTTGTACAACTCCCTTTTTCCAATGTTTTGTATTGTGGAAATCCAATGAAATGAATCATAGGGGAAAAAAAACACTAATTTTGCTATATCATATGGTTATAGTCTAGCCAACTGCAATGGAAGAACCATGATTCATCATCGTCTTCAACTAAAATGGATATGCTTATTTATTTCTTTATTATATATATTTTTTTAGTTAAAGTGGATCTCTTTATTTCATTATCTTTTGAAATTCTCCATTAAGCCGTTAATACGTTGAATGTTTTCAATGAAGGGATATAGTAAAAACTGTTAACAAAAAGTGTTTGGATCAATATAGTATATATTTATTAACATTCTTGGATAGAGGTTACAAACCGTTGACTTAAGAAAAAAGTATTTATCAAAAAATTTATTTTTATTTAAACTTTTAAAAATTGTTTAGAATATACTTTAAAATCCATTTTTAGTAGTTGTCAAATACTTTATGACTTATTTTTTTAAATTAAACACTTAAAAATGTATTTTGAATACATCTTAAATATGTTCTTAGTCTTACATGCCATTTCCAAATACATCTTAAATATGTTCTTAGTCTTACATGCCATTCAAATGGGTAAGAGGATAAATGACCTATTTCTTAAAAAGAAAATAAATGAAAGAAAGAAAAACTTGTTTGACATCAATAGAATAAAAAATACCACATTACCTCTCTTCTACTCATACAGAATGGTAAATATATGTATATTTTTCTGTTCTTTTTACTCCTTGCTTGAACTTTTTACTTCCTCGCTTTTCATTCTTTTCTTGTTTCCTTTGGTGTTGGTTGGTTTTCTAAGACTTGTTTGATAAGCCATTCATTTTGTTTGATGTTTTTAAATTTTCTGAGTTTAATAAGTATATGTTGGACGACAATTTGAATTTAGTTTTTTAAAAATATTTTTGGATTCTTTGCTCTAAGCAATTCAAATTCTAAAAACACCTTTATGTTTTCATATATCCATATTTTGAATTTGAAAATGTAAATGCAAAATTACATTAATTTTTTAAACTTTTAGAAATATAGTATTTCAAGTTATGTTTCAATCCTTTTTTCTTGTTAAAGAACAAAAAGAAATACATTTTTGGTCTCTAGTTTTCATTTGGTTCATAGGTTTCAAAATGTTACACAATTACTCAATTAGAGGGCATTTGGGGTGCAGGTCTCAAATAAAAATCCTAGGAATCAAACTCATAAGTGCTTATTTGAGGCATAAGGGGATTCTGAAGCTTAGGAATCATAAATACTTATATTTTGGGTGTAGGATTTGGAAGCTTACATTTTTGAAACTTGTGTTTGTGTTGCACGGTTTGGAAATCTGAATTTCTGAAGTCTGTTTGAGGTGCAAGTTATTACGCTTGGGTTTAGGTAATTTGATTTTTTGTCTGTTTTGTAGTAGTCGTTTTGTGAACTATATAACCTCTAGTGTCTCATGAATCAATTTTTTATGATAACAAATTTGATATTACATGTATTGCACGTGTAGTGTAAAGTTTAAAAAGATTACTTAATGCAAAAGTTTAATGATACAACTTTAATTTATAAACAAAAGAGTTTTGTTTGCTAAATACGTCGTTATAAACATTTATAAAAATTTTGGAAGTTGGTGAGGAAAAATAATAGTTATTTATATTATTACTAATTGAGTTTAAAATATCTTATAAAAGAATATATAAATTGAACATGTATAAAAGAATAAATAAACTAAAAAATTTTGTGATATTATTTTTTAAAATTTCATGATAATCATCTTTTAGTAATTTTTTTAAATTTGATAGAGATGATTTGATTATTTTCCTAATTTCGAACTTTAATCTAAACAAAAATATTATTATTTAAAAAAAAATTCTGTGTATGCTAGTTGAAAAATGTATTTGTTCTTTTAATTTGAAGATTTGATTATCCTCTTAATTTTTAACTTTAATTTAAAACAAATCTTTTTTTTTTATTTTGTGATAATTCTCTTTTAATTAAAAAAATATATATATTTTTTGGATGATTTAGGTGCTGACTTTTTGACCCTTAATCTCAAATTAATTAACTAATGTTCTGATCATAACAAACCTGCTTTTATTTATTAACAATTTGAGTTTTTTGAAGTGCTCATTATATAGAGCTCAAAATAACATTCCAACACAATTTAAATCTCTCAAATCGAAGCTCAGACGAAGAAGATATGATCAAATCAAGCTTAACAGAAAAATTCCGAGATGATGAGATGACATATTTTTTTCATCAAAGTGAACCAATTGAAAGGTGCCACTTGGAGCATATGAGGAATGGCAAATGGTGGACTTTTGCTTTTTGGATTTGTTTTAAAAAGAAAATAAATTTTAAAAAATAAATTTAATATTATTAAATATGTTTATGTCTAACGGCTAGTTGTTTTTAAAAGAAAATAAATTTAGTATTATTTTATATTTGTGTTTAACAATTATGCTTAACAAGAAAAAAAAAAAAAAAGAAAAATCTCCACCATTGATTTTTTTTTACCAACATCCAATGATCCAAATTAGTTGTGGTTTTCACCCACTTCCCCCCTTTTTAAACTTATCATCTTCTTCATATTTGTACAACAATTTTCATTATTTTCAATCCCCCATAAAAACACAAAGTCCCCATTGTTGCTCTCTTCAAGCTTCAATGTTCTTCTTTTCATCTAATTCTTGAGAGAGATTTATGTATGGTGAGGATTGATTTATTGTGAGCTCAAAATTTGTTAATCTACTCTTTGAGAGAGTTCTCTCATCTTGTTGTTCATTTCGAAATGCATTGTAAGGGTTGCTTTGTTGGGTTTTATGTCCTAAAACTCGTTGTTTGTAAATTTATAACTTCTTCTCAATAAAATTATTATCGAGATTTATTCGGTAAAATTGTTATTGAATATATGAATTGTATTTACTAAATCCAACAAACTAAGAATTTTTTGCTATATTATGTATGCTTAGACTTTATGTATAGACAAAAAAGTGGATCAAGTTTAAGTACCAAAACGGTCTGTAGTACAAGGATAAGGTTGGGCACCTTGTCCTAGAAACACCATGGATGCGTCTTACTTTGTATTTGATACAAACGACGTGATCCTATACCATACATGTAGAGACATGTGAGTGGGAGAATCCTATGCAAATGAGTTTGCATAAGACCAGACCATGAAATAATCACTTTTGCTTTATAGCACTGTTTACTGTTAAAACTGATTATTTCAAACCCGATGACTTAGGTAACTTGATCTTAATCCTAAGCTAACTATGAACTTGTTTGCCTGAGATTATTCTTTAATCTGCATAGGTGTGAAGGGAATTAAATCCCGGCGGAAGCATGTGATCGCATTATTTGATTTCTTGAAAAAATTAAAAACACAAAAGGTTAATAAAAAAATTAAGCAACATACCCTTGCTAATCCATAATTTTAGCAAAATCTTCTCCTCTAACCAAACCGATAGTCTTTTCATTGTAGTCTTCTTTCTCCAAAAGATCTTCTTTGCTATGACTCTAGCAAGATCTGGTTTGTAGGAACCGCTTCTTGAAAGAATAGAGGGAATGGGAAGAAGAATTTTCTTAGAACTTTTCGTTCTAAGCACTTTTCTAAGAAAATTGGGAGAATTTATAGAGGGAGAGTTTTATAGTAATCGTAGAGATTATTCTTGTAGAGAGTGTGTTCTATGAAGGCTCCCAAAGGCCGTATTTATAGAACTCTATAGGTTATCCTAATCCATCTGCAGAGATTTTAAATTAAATATTTAGTAATATCTAATATTAATAAATATCTATCTAAATAATATATCATCTTAAATGGTTTAAAATATTTAAATCTTATTTAAATATTTATTTTCTGCAGAATATTTAATTTGAATCTCATCCAAATTAAATAATTAATTATTTGAATACAATTTAAATTAATTAATTAATTCTTCCTCTATTTATTTATATGGATTTCATCCAAATAAATAAATAATTATTTGAATCTTATTCAAATAAACTTTATAATAAATCATGTAATTAACTGTATCCAATACAATTAATATTTTTCCTCATAAATTTGAACATTTCAAATTTTTCTTTCAACATAGTTGATCCTTGTTGTTCTATGGTGAGCTAGCAAGGAGACCGTATGGACCTACAAATTATAAGCTACAATGATCCAAGATTAATTAATTGAACTCTTTAATTAAATTAATCTTTAGTCATTAACTATAGGGCAAACCACTATAGACCCATAGTTGAACTCGTGAAGGATCAACTTGTTTATAATTACAGTTGGGTCAAATGTCCATTCTACCCTGATAATTACCTTTTATCCTTAAGTACCACTAATTTCTCTAATGAACAATTTGTTTATGATCCAACCATAAACTAAGTCCCTCTCGGGCAGTGAGAGGGTGGGGCCCCTTGTTCAAGACTCGAAATCAGCACTTAAGGAAACTACTCATCTACTTACCCTATTTGGGAAGAAGTGAAATCCATCTTGTGAAGTTATGTTCCTAGTTCTCTATTTAGTCAAATCCCCAAAATGGTAGGCTTATTGAGTCGGCAACTCAGGCCACTATCACCCATACAAATCAAAGGACCGACCTCACAAACAGAAATTCATAAGTCACTCAAGATTAAGATTGAGTAGCACATGATCATCCTATGGAATATTAATCTCATCAATTAACGGATTTACAAAGAGAGATTAAATATTTTGCGGTCTGATCTTATACAAACTCTTTGTATATGATAGCTCCACTCACATGTCTTTACATGAACGATTTGGATCAAACCATTTGTAACTATTTACAAAGTGGGTCATATCCATAGTGTCATCAAGATAAGACACCCAATCTTATCCATATACTATAGACCGTTAGGTTAATTTCTTGAACATGATCCACCCATATGTGAACTACATACATGTCAAGACTTCATGTAATAATCTTGGATTTTTCCATTAATCAATAAGTTAATATTGCATAATTAATAATTAAATTAATTCATTAATTAATTACGAGGCTTTAGGGCACAAGTCCCAATAAGGTGAGAGTGACCTGAGTACGCCGACTTAATATGCCTCCAATTTTAGGGATAAGATTAGACAAATAGCTAGGGACATAGTCTTGCAAGATGGAATCACTCCTACCTATTAGGATAGTAGATAAGTTGTTCCCTTAAGTACTGATCTGAGACTTTAACGAGGGGCCCACCCTCTCATTGGCCCTAGAGGGACTAGGTTTGTTAGTTGGATCACAAACCGGTTGTTCATTAGAGGATTAGTGGGACTTAAGGAATAAAATGTAATTATAGGGGTAAAACGTAATTTTGACCCAGTTGTAAATTACGAACAACTTGTGAAAGGTCGACTTACTTATTATCGTTATATCAAGTGGACATAAATATGTCCACAGTGAGGACAGTGCAACTACTGAGCTTTAGTGGAGTGACCTAGTAATTAACGAATATTAATTAACTAGGTTAAAGAATTTAGCCAGTTAATTTCAGATCCTTTGAGCTCATGATCTGTAGGTCCATTAAGTCATCTTGTTAACTCATAGACTAAACCTTAGAACATTGTATTGAGTGAATTTGAAATATTCGAATGCAGTGTTGGAGCAAAATTTATACAGATTGTTTGTTTAATTATAAATTATACAAAATTGGAGAGTTAGAAATATTTAAATACGATTTAAATATTTTAGGATGAATAGAGATTCATTGAGTTGGTATTTGTCAGAAAAAGTGAAAAATAATTATTTTAATATTAAATATTAATTTAATTAATTTTATGAAAATTAATTTGAAAATTAAATCAATTTGAGAAATTGATTTTAAATTCCATTTTAAGAAATTAGATAATTCCACTTTGTGCATGAGAAGTAGGAGGTGGTTCTCATGCAACCCCTTATTCTTCTTCATCTTCTTCCACCAAATTGATTGAGTTGATCAACCAATTTGCTGGCTTCTTGCATGCTACGTTGTTATGCATGCTCTCTTCTTTAAATAGGAGGAAGAAATGGTGAAGTTGGGTTAAGCATTTCTGCTAATTTTTGAAAAAATTCTCCAAAAAACTCATAAGCAGAAAACAGTGTGTTCTTCAGTTTTGAGCTCCAAATTGACCTTGTTTTTGGATCCCACAATCTGTTCTAAGGCCTGAGAATAACAAGGAAGACACTAGAGGTAGTCCACAAAGTGTTCGTGATCTGAAACTTAAAGAATCCAGCTTCAATTTTGATCTTCAATAAGTAAGTTCTTCTTCCCTGTTTTTCGATTTTAGAACAAGCATGTTTAATCTTCAAAATTGATGTAATTAGAGTGATTTAGATCCTAATTACTTCCGCTATTATGTTGCTAACTCCTTCATGCGAACTCCCTAGAATGAGTTGTTGTAACAATTTGATCCTCAACCGTGGAAATGATTGAATTTGTCCTTATGTTGAAAAAACAACGTTGTAGCAGTTCGACTCGAAGCCGTAGAAATAATCAAGTTCATAGTGACATATACCCAATAGGAGCTTGGGAAATGGATGTAGGTTAGCTGTGCCGAACCATTATAAATTTTTGGTGTCATTTTCTCTATCCTTCTCCTAGTTAATTTTATAATTAATTTGTTATTATATTTTATTGCTTTAATTAATTGTAGTTTTTGTTCTTGATAATTAATTGCATATATTGGTTTTTTTTTTATTGGTAGTTCTTAACTTTATATATTTATTACCAATCTTATTATCAAAATCAAATATGATGTTTTAAAGTAGTATTATTAACTTCTTAATTATTTTGGATTGAATTTATTTGCATAGAATTATTGTTTAAATTACTAATTAATAAAAGTGAGGTAATTTTTTTAATTGGGCCAACATCAGGAAAAAGTTTTAATTAGTTTTAATAAACCCTATTCACCCCTAGGGTTGTAATACTAACCTGTATAGTTTGGGTAGGGTTATCAACCCATTTAGGTTGGGTTGAGTTCAAATAAATGAAAATTTTATGGGTTGAGTTGGTCTATAGGTTCACATTAAATAACCCAAACTAACCTGAACTGATTGTTAATTTTAAAAAGTATTTTTCTTTTGTCTTAGTAAATTTGCAATGGATGACAATATAAGAATATGGTTTTGCAAGCATGTCTCCAAAGTTTAAAATTTTGCTTATATGGCGAAATCTTTAGTTTTAATATTTTATTTATTTGTTATTCCAAAATTGCTATAACAATTTCAGAAATCTTCTTTTTTCTTTCTTCTATATTGTGAGCCTTTAATAAATTTTTAGAAGTTTTTAGAGGGATGACTAAAATTATTAGAGAGAGAAATGGAAGAAAGATTTTACTTCCTTTAAAATCCGAATTGCCCCCATTTTTGCATTTTTTTTTTCATGCTCCTTTTTCTTCTCGTTTTATCTTTTTCTCTTTTTTTTTTTTTCTTTTAAATTTTGTTTAAGAAACTTTTTCTCCCCCGAAAACAAAAACTTAAATTTGATTTTCTTTTTCTTTTTCTTTTTTAATTCGTCATGTTTTCTACACTAGAATTTTTGTGGGCAAATTTTTTTAACTTTTTTCTTTTTCTTGTTTATCAATAGAATATTAGTCAATTGTATTAGCAAATTGATCATTATCAAGTTTGTCAACAGTATATCAGTCGGTGTATCATTATCAAATATATCAATAAAATGTATCAAATTTATCAGCATATAAACAAGTGAATGATTAACAAATTTATCGGTAGTTTATCAGTCAAATGCATTATTATCAATTATATCAAATATATCATGAGTTAAGTTTGAAATAAACTTCACGAAACATGACTTATTAAATAAGTTGCACCCAAAATACATTTTATCCAAATGGTAATTTGAAGATTTCTTTGAAATATTAAAGCACGAGTCACAAACATATGAGTTAATGTTTGCACTCTACTCTCTCCATTTTGTTGTGGGGTCTAAACGCATGATGATTGAAAAAGAATTTCGTTCCTGTCAAAATAATCAAGTATGCATTTAGATTTTGTCCTAATTTCACTTCTCACTATTTTAACAGATGTCTCAAAGTAGCATTCAGCCATAGCAAGAAAGGAATGATTACGCAACAAATAAACCCAAACATTTCATAAAAAATCATATACTATAATTGAAAAATAGAAAAACACCATAAGAAGATGTCTTGATATTTGGACTCCAAAAAATCACAATGAATGAATTCATAAATATAACAGGTTATGTTGTCACTAAAAGGAAAAACTATCATGAGTACGTTTGTTTAGCCTTAGGACACATTACACAAGCATGATTCAATTTCTTTTAGTAGAAGTATAATGAATTCAAGTATAATTTTATAACTTTATTTGTTAAATGCCCCAAGCTTCTATGCCACAAAAAACAAATAAATCATGAACTTTCACCGTGTGCTTGTAGGAGTTCTCTAAAGAAATTAAATAGGAGAGTCCATCCATTCGTACATCGGTCCTTTCCGACTCCCTAAATGTTGGTCGTGTATAATGAAGTATTGAACCAAAAAAAAAAAACAATTAATATCATCAATTAAATTAGGTAGAAATAAAAAAAAAAAAATTCAAGTACAAAACCAAAAGCTAAGAAAACGTCACCCCTCCAGGGTGGAAATTGTTTTATTCCGATTGGCAAACTAAGAGGGCATGAAATAATAGTATATGCATGGGTTAACAAATTGAGATTCTTAGTCACATGACAAGTCGTTCATGTGTTAATAATCTAAGAATAAGAAGATACACTCTTGCCCATCATATTATCTTGTTAGCATTTGCTTATCATATTCAACAAAATTTGAACCTGTTCAGATTTGAGATCCGCCAAGGCAGAAATTGAATCACCATTCTCAACTATTGGTGCTTTGTTCCTATTTGCAATAACGATATTAGCAACTTCAACATTAACACACCAGCACTAACACCTCCAGCCCAACCTGTGTTTCTTTGCCACCCATTAGGCAAAACTCTCACCAATCTCAGTAGCCATGAATCTTAAACAGGTGGACACATCATGATCGCTCTGTTTGAAATGAGTATTAAAGGAAACCAACTCTTCATCCTAGGGTGGTAAATAAAGGTTTGTCGAAGCTTTCAATTGATCATATACACTTATAAATTACCGATATAGGACTATTAACATAGGATAGTATTGGAAGGTGTCCAATCCCATTTCAAATAATTTTTTTACTGTACTCACCAAAATCGTAGTAGTGGCAAGGCTTGGGTCGAACACAGGGAGCCTTTGAATTTTTCGCTCAAATAGTTTACATTCCTAGGAGTAATCGAGGGGGGTTTTGCAATTTGATTACAATAAAATTAAAATAGCATAAAGTAAACTCTATGAATAAAAGAGTAAAAACTTATATGAGAAGAGTCTAGCTGGGGTTGTAACGGAGTTTCCTATTCAATAAAATTGGTCATCAATTCTTCATTACCGAAATTTAATTATTTCCTACACCTATGCAAATTAATTAGAAAGGGCTAATTAATTCGTTCTATGCAACTAACTAGTCCAATTTGAAATATGAAAATCATGCATGTCAAATTGACCTAATTACATTAAGATTTAGGGAATGTTAGGGTGAATGTCTAATTTTCAAGCGCATAATTAGACAATCATTTGATTCAATTCTAGGTTAGTTAGATCAATACTCATCTAAATCGATTCGCAAGCTAACCTAACCTATGACTTTCTACGATTAACATGCAATCAGTGCAAGAAATTGAACATTAATCACAAAGTAGTGATCATAATATTTCCAAATGTCCAACAAAATGACTGTAATGCAATGAAACTTGGAATTAAATCAACAAAATACAATAAACTTCGGTTCGAATTCTACCAATTACAAGAAATAGGAAATATCCTAGAAACCCAAGTTAAAGAATGTTACCTTAGTCTGTAGTCAACATAACGGACATCGAGGTATCGTCGGGACACAAGAACTAACTAAAAAAGGAAGAAAATAGAGAGAAAACGATGTCTAAGTTGGCTGGAATGTCTGCCCCTTAACCTAGGTAGTTGAAGAAACCTTTTATAAAATTGCGACGGCGCTGTGGTGCGGTGCTAGGATACAGCGTGGAGGCGTTGGTAGGAACTGTACGCGGGCATCACTTTGGAGCCCTGTGGTGCTGGTGGCTTTCACCAAAATGCTTCCTTCTTGGGAAAAAGTGTCGTGGCGGCACTGTGACTTCAGGGGCATTTCGGTCATTTTCTCTCTCTTTCTCGGTTGATGCGATCCAGCTTTGTTTTGGTTCGTTTTGGCTTCATTTCAACTGTAACACCCAATCTACCAATTAGGTACTCGAAACCTACAAAATAACCAAATAAACGTATAAAACCAAGAAACAATCTCGAATTAAGTGGAGCAAGATAACACATTTGAGGTGCTATCAAGTATTAGCAGTAAGATCGAGTGGAACCACAAAGAGCCTACATTTAACTTCTGCAAGGTAAATTTATATATAGAAAGCAATAAAGAGCGGGGATTGGATTAACAAGTAAAACTAATGCAGAGTGAAAAATAAAAGTGTTGAAAGTAAGATAATGGTAATAGAGAGATCAGAGGGGGAGATAGCACGAGATTACCTATCTGATTCAAGTTCACTGGTTTATCATAGGTGCACGGTTACTTAATTTAAAGCCCAATCGATTGAGCATCTAATGCCAACCAAACTCCCTCTAGAAAACCAACTCATAATGATGAATTAATTCAAAAATCAACTAGATAACAATCATGCATTCCCTACTACGATGATAAATTAACTTGACCAAGTTAAACTTAACATTTTTCTATTCCTTAGGTCTTATTATCTTTTGGTACAACAATCTTGGTAGCACCGTAAATTAAACCATAACTATAACTCGACCTATTTCTTACTCAAGTTAAACATACATTCTCGACAATTACAGATCTGATGTATAACATGCTTCAACAACCTACGTTGTAAGCTATTAGACAATCAAATTTAGTCTAACATATATTGCTTAGGAGATTCAAAGCAAAGAATAGAAAAACAGAAAATCAAAGAAACTTATAATATTTCATAGATAAATCTAACGAAACAATATGTACAAGCCCAACCAACTCTAAATAAGAGTTTCGGCCGTAGCCAGACATTTACCCTTGATCCCCGACGCCAAAATTGTCGATTACATCACAAAAACAAAGAAATCTTATGGGTTTTGGCCAAAATTTGTGTAAAACGAACCTAAACTCTCAAAAATTCTCTACACCAACCCTTTGACCCAGAAATGAAGGAAACAATTTATAGGCTACACAAAAAAGTGTCCCGACGCTCTATAGCGGCATTGCAACATTTTCCTTAGGGCTCTATTGTTGTCAACAACGATGCTTGCCTATTGTATTCCACCATTATGAAGCATTGTAGTAAAAAGTTGTGATGCTGCATAAGGGGCATTTTCATAACTTTTTTTAATTTGTTCCAAAAAACTCTAAATTAACCCGAATCCCCCAAAACACTCAGAAATGCACGTTGTGCTCGATTTCCTACAAATATAAATATATAAACACATTGAACAACATAAACTAACAAGATTAGAGGGCTTAAGATAGCTCATTTCTTCAAGCTATCAAGCGAAAACATTGAATCATATTGATTTTATTATAATGATTCCTTCATTTCAACTCATGAAGGATCATTATAGCGAAAATATAAATATATAAACACATTGAATTCTTCTTTTACAAATCACAATGAAAATTCTCCAACGAAAACAATAACTCTTCTTTGGAACACCACCACAAAATTACCTAGTTATTCTCTAGGAAGAATCAACAGAGAAGGTGTGCCTTATCTTTGGATTTTGATAATGGACAATTTTTGCGAGATCAAGAAAGAGTTTTTAGAGGAGGGATGAGCGAATTTTTACAGAATTTTTCTGTAACTCCTATCTTCTGTTACTCACTCCTCTTTTCTTTACGTGAAACTGTGAGAGAGAAGAAACAAAAAATATCTCCTCACTACGTAGGAGTTATTTAATATAACAACAACAACAACAATATTAATAATTTAATTATATTATATTAAAACATATTTAATTAATATAATTAAATAAAATTATTAAAAATTAATTAATTAAATATCTCATATTTAATTAAAATTTGAATCATATTCAAATAACCTTCTCTCACATGACTAATAGTTTTAATATGAATCTCATTCATATTAATTTTAACCTATAGTTTTATATGAATCTCATTCATATAATTAATATTTAAATCTCATTTAAAATATTCATCTCTCTTAAAATATAAAGTAGAAATTTTGAATGTCATTTAAAATAAACGTTATATTATAATGTATCTATCTATATTATACTAATTGTATCACATACAATTAATTCCTTTATTAATTTCAACAATTCAAATTAAACCAAAATGTTTGATTTTTATACAAAGCCTTAATGAGCTAGCAAAGGGACCTTATAGACCTATAGTTAGAAGCTCCAATAATATGAGATTAATAAATTAAACTCTTTAATTAGATTAATCAATATTTCATTAACTGTAGGTCACTCAACTAAAGACTTATAGTTGCACTCTTCGTACTATAGATATATTTATGTGTCCACGAAATTAACTAATCAATAGTAAATCAACTTTTTACAAATTACTCATAACGACAGCTAGGTCAAATTACCGTTTTACCCCTATACCCCTGTACTTATATTTAACTTCTTAAGTACCACTAATCCCTCTAATGAACAAATTGTTTATAGTCCAACTATAAACTAACCCCACTCGAGCCAGTGAGAGGGTGAGAATTCATTGTTCAAGACCCAGAATCAGCCCTTAAGGGAGCAATTCATCTACTTACCCTAAACACGAGAAATGAGTGAATTCCATCGTGTGAAGATATGTTTCTAGCTCCGTAATCAGACAAATCCTCAAAATGGTAGGCCTATTGAGTCGGCGATTTGACCACTTCCATCCATACAAATCAAAAGATTGCCCTCATAGACAGGAGTTCATAACTCAATTAGGATTCAGGTCGAGTTACCTATAGTCATCCTATGAAATGTTAATTTCTACAATTAAGGCGTTACAAAGAGAAATTAAACATTTCGCGGCCCGGTCTTATACAAACTATTTGCATAGGATACCCCCACTCACATGTCTCCACATGACTATTAGGATCAAATTGTTTGTAACACTTCATAACTCTTTGTAATAATTACATAGTGGGTCGTATCCGTAGTGTTACCAGAATAAGGCACCCAACCTTATTCCTATACTATAGACCTTTTGGTTATTACTTAAACATGATCTAACCTTGTATGTCAACAACATACATGTTTAAGTTTACATAAAATAACCATGAAATCTTATTTTATTGAATTTGAATTAATGCAAAAGATAGATAAAATAACTTCTTATTTTATTCAATAAATAAAACATATTTACAATTTACAAAACTACAAGAGCCAAGAGATTTAGGACACACTAGTTCTAATAGTGTCGTAATTACAACTGGGTCAAATATCTATTTTACCCCTATAATTACATCTTGCACCTTAAGTACCATTGATCCTTTAATAAACAATATATTTATGATCAAATTATAAACCAATTCCCTCTTGGGCCAACAAGAGGGTGAGGCTCCATTGTTCAAGTCCTCAAAATCAACACTTGAGAAAACTACTCAATTACTATCCCTATATGGGAATGAGTGAATTCCATTTTTTGTGAAATTACATTCCTAACTCCTTATATGGTGTCTCAAAATGATGACTTATTGGATCATTTACTAAGGTCATTCTCACCCATGCAAATCAAAGAATGCCCTCGAAAACAGGAGTTTATAACTCACTAAAGATTCAAATGAATCACATATGATCATCCTATGAAATATTAATGTCTTCAATTAATGAATTTATAAAGAGAGATTATATTTTGCGGTCTAGTCTTATATAAATTCATTCTATATGATACCCCCATCCACATGTGTTATGGGTAGATCTTCCTAAAAATCTAGAATTCCTGCAAAAGAGCAAAATATGGGTGGGTCTTACTAAAAATGGCTCATTTACCCCTAAGATTCTTATGTAATCACAAACGGTAGAAATCGAATTCCTGTGTGGAAGCGTGTGAAATCTTTGCCCTAACTTTTGTTACAATAATTTAAAGTTACAGAACAGAGGAACAAACAAGTAAGCTTGCTTTCTAAGTTATACAAAGAAATAGGATACTACCTTTGATGAACTCTTCACCAAATCTTCTCCCAGTCTTGTTAAATTTTCAACATCACAAACAAGACACTACCAATTGGTCTTCTCTGCTATCCTCTTGGACAAGGATGGATTTTGGGATCCAATTGAAGGAGAAGAGAATGTAGAGAACACTTCTCTTTAAAACGATTTTAGAGAGTATCCAGATAGAGGAAACTACAAGAGATTTCTTCTACAAAAAGCAGGTCCCTTTTGAAGACACAATAAACATATTTAATATTTCACTCACCACTCCCTTGCAACTTCAAGGGAGTTATTTAATTAATAAATTCATTTATAAAATCTAATTTAATGTATTTATTTATTTATTATTTATTATTTATTAATTAATTAAATATGATTTAATTAATTAGTTTATTAAATATAATATATTTAATTTAATGTATATATGAATCATATTCTAATATACATATTCTCTCATAACCTATAGTTTTAATATGAATCTCATTCACATTAATTTTCACCTATAGTTGTTAGAGAATTTGCAATTGGTCGCAATTTAAGAATATGAGTTTGCAAGCATGTCTTCAACATTTCAAATTTTGCATATATGGCCAGATCTTTAGTTTTCATATTTAGTTTATTTATTTTTCTAAAATAGCCCCTATAACAATTCCAAAATTCTTCTTTTTTTCTTCTTCTGCTATATTTTTACAATTTAAGATTTTTTTAGAATTATAGTTTAATAAATTTTATGTGCTTTCTTCCTTAACAACTTGAATTGCCCCCATTTTTTTTTTCGTACTTTGTTTTCTTCTATTATTTATTTTCTTTTCTTTTTTGATTTTTTTTAAAATTCTCTTAATAACAAACATTGAATTTGAGCTTCTTTTATTTTATTTTATTTTAATTCATTATGTTTTCTTCTTATCCTTTAATTTTTTTCTTGTGGCAATTTTTTTAAACTTCTCGTTTTTCTTTCTTTCTTGTTTTTTTATAAAGAATTTCTCGCTCCCTATTTCTTTCCTTATTTGTTGCATCACTTTTTTTCATACTTTTTTAATTAACTTGCTTCCATTTCTTTTACAAGAGTTGAACTACAAAGTAACTTGTACTCCGACTTTATCATCAACTATAGTTTGCAATAGTGATCTGACTCTTGCTAGGGACATCATCTTTTTAGGATGATTATTGATGGTTATCATTTCTACCAATAGTGATTTGACTCCTAGTATGACATCATCTTTTTGGGTAGCCTGAAAGTTTGAGTTTAAGCCCAACAAGTGCCCATAAGGTAGATAGTAAATTAGATAGCAATCACCAAGTACTTAGTATCAATCAATGTGTGTATTGTTATAAAATATGTCAATAATATATTAGTTAAGTTTATCAACAGTATAAACATGTATATCATTATAAATTATATCGACAGTATGTCAGTTAAATGTATCAGTGGTGTAAATGAATGTAACATTGTAAAGTATATCAACAATATATTAATCAAGTGCATCAACAGTATACACATGTGTATATATCAATCAAGTGTATCAATAATGTAAACATGTGTATCATTATAAAGTATATCTACAGTATGTCAGTCAAGTGTATTAGTAGTATAAATGAGTGTAGCATTATAAAGGATATCAACAGTATACCAATAAAGTTTATTAGCAGTCTTGTTATAAGGATTATCAACAATATATTAGTCAGGTGTATCAATAGTATAAATGAGTGTATCATTATAAAGTATATCAACATAATTTCAATAAAGTCTGTTAGCAGTATATTAACAATATATCAGTATTATATTTCAACATCAATATATCATCAATTGAAGTACATTTTTTAAAATTAATTGGTTGAAAAATATTGTACTTACTTCAAATAAATTGGTTGGAATTCTTTTTCAAATTAATTGGGGAGAGAAAAAGTAACAAAATGGGAAGGAAATAAAAAAATTTAGAAAATTAAGCAGTGAAAAGACATGAGTGTATCAAACATCAATTAATAGATACTTGAAATGATCGTATTAGACCTAAGACATGAGTGTATCACCATATATTAAGATAGTAGTGTATCAAGTATATCAAGGGGTATCAAGTGTGTATCAAGTGTATCACGTGTATTAGGTATATCAAGTGTGTATCAAGTGTATATCAAGTATATCATGTGATATCAAGTGTATCATGTGTATCATGCATGTGCATCAGGTGTATCATGTTTATCAAGTATATCAGGTGTATCACGCGAGATGGACTTGTTTTTTTGCCATTTTTGTAAAGTAATAAGTCAGGGCTATGAACCTAATTAATATATTTTGTTTTTCTCTTTTTGCAAGTGCCCCTAGTTTTAATACGAATCAAATTCATATTACATATTTGAATCTTATTCAAATATTAATACTCACATATCAATTTTAATTTTGAATCTAATTCAAAATTAACTTTATATTATAATGTATCTCATACATTATATTAATTGTATCATATACAATTAACATAAATTTCCTTAAAATGATTTGATCAATTTCAAATTCTTTCAACACAAAATCTCCTTGTTTAACCCATTGTGAGCTAGCAAATGGACCTAATAGATTGATAGTCATAAGTTCCAATGATCCGAGATCAATTAATTAAACTATTTAATTAAATTATTCAACCTTCATTAACTAAATATAGCTGCACTCTTATGAACTGTATAGTATTTCTATGTCCATTGATTTAATCATTACACGTAAGTCAACTCTTCATAAGTTGTACATAATTATAGTTGGGTCAAATTATCGTTTTACCTTTGTAATTATCTCTTGATCCTTAAGTACCACAAATTCTTTAATGAACAATATGTTTATAGTCTAACTATAAACAAAATCCCTCTCAAGCCAGTGAGAGGGTGAGACCTCATTGCTCAAGTCCCAGAGTTAGCACTTAAGGGAACAATCTATCTACTTACCCTAAAGGCGGGGAAGGAGTGAATTTTATCTTGTGTGGTTGTGTTCCTAGCTCCTTGTTGCATTTGTAGTTTGAATAAATAATTTGTGATAGTCTTATATCGTGCTTATGGAATGAAATGAGACATCTTTGTTAAACACAAGTTTTCCCTATAAAACCGAAGTATAAGTCTTAATAAGGTTCTAGGAGAGTGTAGGGTCGAACTCGGGGATTTGTGACAAATCTATGTTAGAATTTAGTTGATTTAATGAAATGTTTATATAAATGATGCGTCAATGATAATGCATTGAAAAATCTAAGGGTGGCTTAATTACAAATGGTGGTAAATGAGAGTGAAGATGAATTGGTAAATATGAAGGGTGATGATACGTTGAATGTGATGATGTTGAAAATACTAAATGCAATTGTAACCAAACAACAGGCGTCGAAAGTAGGAGAAATCAATGTAGAAGGTAAGGTTGAGGGGAGTTTGTTAACATTTTCCAAGTAATGCATAAGCAGACATTCATATCTTAAACTCTAAAATTGAGAACTCACCTCTCAGTGCTTCTATGCCACATTTATCTTATCTCTAAATGCATGTAGAGTTTTCTATAAACAAAACACTAACTTTATCTCTAAAGCTAACTCTTTTCTTGTTTAAATGAAACTTTTAATCACTTACTCTCAAGCAGTTAATCATTCTTACTTAAATCTATTTGTTCGATAGATTCACGCAAGGTTTTTAGCACACATCAAACAAGATGAACTCAAACTTATGCAAAACTTGTAAAATGTTAGTTTAATCCACCCAACCCACTAATAAATTAGCTAGCCATGATTAAGAATAAGAATGACATGGATGAATGGAAATACTGAGCAATATGATTTATATTAAAAGGTGTTGAGTCTTTCAATTTCATTGTCTTAATACAAATGAGAATAACTAAAAATGAAACTGAGTATAGAAATAAGAATGTCAAGTTGCCAGTTGCAACGTCTTGCTCCTGAAGGTTTTGATGGTGGTTGTTTTGAAGTAATTATACGAGTGGATGGGGATGAACTCTCACTTTCCAAGAGGAGAATCTGAGCATTCACTCATAATTCCTCAAAAGAAGCTCGAGGTTGAAGATGGAAATGGAGGTGAAAGAGATTCGGCAGAGCTTTCGCTACTTGGTCTCTATTATCCCTTAAGTTGAAGTCTTGTGCGCTACTTATAGGCATCCAAAAATATAGTCCTCATGATTGCCTAACACCTTTGCATTTAATTCCATGTCCTGCAGCACAAAGTTCTTCACATCACAGGTTCATTGGCTCTATCATGACTTTGTCAAATCAATCGTCCACTTGCATTTTGACACAACATTCATCCCCACACGTTTATCGATTCCTTTTTTACTAGATTCATCTCAACATTGGGTTCTTCGACGCTCGGACCAATTGGTTGGCTTGTTCTCACTTTGTCTGATGGCAACACCTTCAATTATCCTTGGTCGTTTTTGGCTTCTTCTAATCGAAATCCTACGTCCAAAAGATACAAATCTCATAATTTCTATGATAAAAGATTTTTGTAAACAGCTTGAACACAAAGTTGTGTTTTTACACTATTTTCTTTTCAAGTTAATGTGTTTTTTTCTAAATTATCCTAATTATTTCAAATAAAGACTACAATAACTTGTATTTTTATAAGTTATCATTCCTCACTTGGTATCATCCCCAAAGTTGTAGGCATATTGAGTCGGCGACTAGGGTCACTCTCACCCATACAAATCAAAGGACAATTCTCATGAGCAACAAAAGTTCATAACTCACTCAGGATTGAAATTGAATTACATGATCATTATTTGAAATATTAATCTCTTCAGTTAATGGTGTTAAAAATAAAGATGATATATTTCGTGGTTCGATTTTATACAATCTCATTGTATAAGATACCTCCACTTACATGTCTCTACATAAATAACTTGAATCAAATTATTTGTAACGATTAAAAAGCGGGTCGTATCCATAGCGTTACTAGAAGAAGTCACCCAACCTTATCCATATACAATAAACCTTTTAGATTATTGCTTGAACACGATCCACTAATATGTCAACCACATACAGCTCAAGTTTCATGAAATAACCTTGTATCTTAGTTTATTGAATTTGAGTTATGCAAATAATAAAAGACACTTTATTTATTTGAAATAAATAATAGTTTATTTATTTAATAATTTGTTTATAATTTACAGACTACGAGCTTAGGGCATAAACTCCAACAGAAACTACCTTAAAGTAAGAGATATTCCCATTCTTACTAACTTTTGACTACTTGGACACATATTTTCTTTAAATTATACTTGATTCTTTCAAGAAATAGCTCTGAATTAAAAAACAAAAATACATAGCATAGTGATGTTCATCAATTATACGTACAAATAGGTTTCAAAATGTCAGCATATTAAAAAAAAAAAAGAAAGAAATCATGAACTGGTTAGGTTTATTGGTTTTTTTCTTCCTTTCCAACCCAAAAATGTAGTATAGGTATTAGGATAATAAATAGGTAACAATACCTCTTCTAACCAAATACCTTACATGACAATTGTTTGAATATTTTATTTGAATTGAGTCACAATATTGACTGAAAATTTCTTGACTTGGCTAGTTAGTTAATAGCATTTATCCATTATTTAACCACATCCCATTATTAAATTACATATTATTAACTAAATTTCTTGATTTAGAAAAAGCACAAGAAATTTTACAAGTTACAACAACCTTTTAATACAATTGAACCTCCTAAATAGTGTATATAAAGATTTCTCTTTTGCTCTCCTTTTCATAAGACATTAGAAAGACAAACAAAAGATATCAATCCCCAATGATCCAAAATGGGAAGAACATTGCAAGTCATTGTTTGTTCAGTGTTGATATATATGTTTTCATCCTTTTCAACTTATTCCTTACCTTTATCAACTCGAGGAAGATGGATCATTGATTCTAAAATAGGACGTCAATGAAGCTAGTATGTGTGAATTGGCCTTCTCATACCCAAAGCATGTTGGTAGAAGACTTAGACCATCAACCATTAAAAGAACTTGCTGACGAGGCAATCAAGTTGAAGTTCAATTGTGTTCATCTCACATATGCGACCCACATGTTTACTCGGTATGCCAATAGAACAATTGAAGAGAACTTTAACCTTCTAGATTTAAAACAGGCTAAAGCTGGGTTGGCTCAATATAACCCTTTTGTGTGAACAAGACCATCATTGAAGCCTATGAAACTGTTGTTGATGTCCTTGGGGCAAATGGTTTAATGGTGATTGCTGACAACCACATTAGCCAACCAAGATGGTGTTGTTCTCTTGATGATGGTAATGGATTCCTTGGAAACTGCAATTTTGACCCTCAAGAATGGTTACAAGGTTTGAGCTTAATTGCTCAACGCTTTATGAACAAATCAACGGTACGTAACATTACAAAAAAAATAAAAAATCATAATTTTAAAATCTAACTCCCAACATTTAAAGACTACAAAATTGTAGTAGTATTTCATTAAAATTGAAACAAGGCTCGGTGACACATACAGGTGATAGCAATGAGCCTACGAAATGAGATACAAGGAAGAATGGAAAATGCTAATAATTAGAATAACTATGTACTCAAGGAGTAACAACAATCCACAACATAAACCCAAATGTTTTAGTGATTGTTTCAAGCCTATGACAACCATCTTCGATGCTTAAGGGAGAAGCCATTGACTGTAAACACTTTCGACAATAAGTTAGTTTTTGAGGTACATTTATACTCTTTTAGTGAAGATGAGAGTAGGTATGTACAACAACCATTGAGTGATATTTGTGCAAATGTCATCAATGGCTTTGTAGACCATGCAGGGTTTTTCATGGAAGGACCAAATCCATTTCCTTTGTTTGTTAGCAAATGCGGGTATGATCAAAGGGGGACAAACGATGTTGAAAATCGGTACATGAGTTGCTTCACAGCTCATCTTGCAAAAAAAAAGACATAGATTGGGCACTTTGGACTTGGCAAGGAAGCTATTATTCTAGGGAAGGTGAAGTAGGGCCTACAGAAGTATTTGGAGTCCTCAACTCCAATTGGACTCAAATTCAAAATCCTAACTTTACTTAGAGGTTTCAGCTACTGCAAACCATGTTACAAAGTAATTGTATTAGTTATTCTAATAACATATAATGATCCATAAAACAAAATAATTGTTGTAAAAATTTTTAAAGTATACACAAACCGTAAATTATCAAACCGATTTGTAAAGTTTAAGATAGAATTTTTGTTATATTTTTGTGGCGTACAGATCCAAACTCCAATGCATCATCTTCTTATGCTATGTATCATCCACAAAGTGGTCAATGTCCCCAAGCTTCAAAGGACAATGCTGAAATATTTTTAAGCAACTGCTCCGCCTCAAGTCTATGGAGTCATGGTGATGATGGCACTCTGATTAAGATGACAACAAATGGTTTGTGTTTAAAGGGTAATGGAGAAGGCGTTGGAGCATCCCTTTCAAGTGATTGCTTGGGTTTGCAGAGTGTTTGGAGAGCAATTTCTAGTAGTAATCTTCATTTGGCCACCATCACTCAAGATGGGAAGAGCCTTTGTTTGCAGGTTGTTGAAGGCTCCAATTCTTCAAAACTCTTGACCAGCTCTTATATTTGTACTAATGGCGAGCCAAATTGCCTTCAAGATATCCAAAGTCAATGGTTTGAACTTCTTGCAACCAACACATTGTAATTGACTTTATATTTGTAACATTGATAAATGGAAATTATTCATTACTTGTGATCATGATAGAGGTTGCTATTTTTACTTCTAGTCATGCTATACATTACAAGTTTACTCCTTTTTTTTTCTTTCTTTAGTTGGTAGATAATAATATTTTTATCTTTTCTAGGTATAGTATTACTAAATATCACCCATATTAACTCTCTAATTAATAGGGTCTTTCAAGGTGATAATAAGTATCTAGACTAAATAATACAATCTTAAAGCCTTCAAAACCTCATATAGAAAAGCTGCCTACTCTTTAGAATGCTAGGGAACAAGAAAAGTTCACATTTTACTTAAATCTATAGAATGTCAAACAATTTCAAAACAATTGTGAAACAAGATCATGCAATGTATGTGATAAGCTTATCACAATCACTCACTGCACACCATTCAATCATCTAAATCATGCTAAAATTCAAGCCTAAAATTAACTCCTAATTAATTCATGAAGAGAAGATGGGGCAGATAAGAATAAAGGAGAAAAATCGGGTCTCCTAGACCTATTTATTAGTTAAACTCTTTATTTTCAAAGGGTGTAGAAACGAACATTGCAAATTTCCTTGCTACACTTTCTGATAATGTGTTACCCCCCCCCCCCCCCCGCGTTATCCTATTTAACTCGAAAAGAGGCGTGACGGCAGCAAACATCGACCATTTTCCGATGTCTACTATCTTCTTAACTTTCCTCAAATCCTTACCAAACACTTGATAACAAAATTGTAACTCACATCCGGGCCATATGCAATAATCTTAAATTTATAATAATATCAACAAAGTTTTTACACACTTCCACTCCTTAGACCCCAATATGTACAATTCTAGGTCTAAGTATAAAAATTAAAATGCACAACTAAGTAATAGATCCAGACGAGTTCGACGTGTAGGCTAAGCACCCCGGTTCCGCTCGCTACCTGGAAAGTAGAAAAGCATTTGAAAACAAGAGTTAGGTTGCCCAGTGAGTGACAAGTTTAGAAAACTATGCTTGGCTTTAAAGCTCAACGAAATCATGCTTGATCATCAAATAGTAAAGTTTTTGGAAGCTTACAAACATTTGCATATTTTTGAAAGATTTTCCCTTAGTTGAGTTGGAGTAAACTCAACGCTGCTCAACGTCGAAGACAACCTTAGTCAGGGTGGAGTAATCTCAACACACCCAACGTCGAAAACAACTTTAGTTGGGATGGAATAATCTCATCATACGCAACGCGAATAACCTTTGTTGTGTGGAGTAATCTCAACACAACAATGTCGAATTTCCCTCTATGTGCACATAAGAATTTTAACCCAGGCTGCCTGTGTACTCCTCTAGTCCTTCAGTATTGGGATCCCAATATTAAGGCTGCCCATATACCTTCTCTATATCATTCGACATTGGGGACTATCTACTGTATTTAGGCTGCCCATATGCCTTCTCCATGTCCTTCGGCATTGGAGATCATCTTTTTGAAAATAAAGCATGCTTCTAATAATTATATCATTTGTAAATAGAAGATAAACAATTCTTTAGAATTTTCAAAATATTTCTCAGTCAGCATGCTTTCACAAAGCTCAGTATCATACACAAGTCATGTAAAAGCATGTTCAAAATCATATGAAAAAATACATACTTTATCAAATTCAACTCACGCTAGAAATCTCATATTTTGCAAACAAACTGATCATATTAAAAATATTAATAGTATAAATCATAAGTCACTCATAACTTGTCCTGGGCTCTTAGTGGGTTATATGTTTCCCCTAGCTCTTCCTTGCCTGACATAAGTGAATTCCTTGGTCAATATCCTTAAATTTCTTTTCATGGCATAATTTAAGTCATATTAGCTCAAAAAGGCTCACCCACAAGCAAAAACTAACCAAAATGTCCAAAAGTTGCAGCTGCTTCTAGGCGTGTCCAACAACCCTGGAACACGCTCACCCAGCCTGCCTAACCTCAAATGTGTGGCAATCCTCACACATCACACTGCCTCGCTTGCCCAGCCACTGTCTGGCACACACTGCCCCTCGTGGGCGGCAGTCCCTACACACACACTTCCAAAATAATCTCCAAAGAGGCAGGGTGCGTGTGTGTATCTGCGTCGACTGCCTACGTTGTGCGCCTCAGCTAGACCAGCGAGACTTGTCTCACTCAACTTCTGCACGCACGCAGCGCCACCTCCTACTCACCAACAAGACCTATCTTGCCCCACAGCCTGTACATCAACAGCAGCACACCCCGCTCAGCTAGTGGCATGTTGGCCTACCTCCTGGACGTCCAAAACACGTCAAAATAACCTCAAATAAATTCTCACCTTCGGCCGCTAATAAGCGCTTGAAAAGTGCTTTTTATCTCTCAAATTAAGGGAGTTTATATTAGATTTCACTTGTTTCCTGGTGGTTTTCAGGTTAAAATAAGGAGAATTAGAAGAGAAGACCAAAAGATCAAAATCGAGCAAGAATACAACGAAAAAGAGATGAAAAACTCAAGTTCGCCAAAATTGGGGAAGCGCCGCAGCGCTAAAACCCGAGAGTAGCATCTGCCGCAACACAGCAGCAGCGCCGCGGCGCTAGTTTCCATAAATGAAAAATTGTGTATTTTTGGTAAGTTTTTGGGCTGCCAACTCTATAAATTTTGGGGTTTCCAGCAGCTCTAATCATCAAATTAACCATCAATCTACAAACCAAAAGAGACACAAAAAGGAGAGAATTGATTGAAAGTTCATAAAAGAGCCTCAAATAGTGAGTTAGCTGCAAGGAAGAGGAAAAGAGTTCGAGAGAGTCGTGGTGCCGTTCAAGTTTCGACGTGAGAGCCAAGGAGATTGTGATGGTGCCACCTCAATCAAGAGCCTCTTTTCAGTAGAGTTTCCCTTTCTTTACACTCTTTCTTTGTTTATATTATTTGAACATGTTGCTTCAAGCTATAAGTGGCTAAACTCTTTAGTTTTAGGGTTTTGATGAATTGTTTATGAATTCATGTTGATATTGTAGACTTTCATGGTTTTGTTAGAATGATTATGCTTTTCATTGTTATTATGTTTAATTCTTGAGGATTGGTCATTTTCACATGTTTGGTTAGATATATGATTAAGAGATTATATGTTTAACTTGATCTATAACAATGAATTATTGTTAATCTATCACAAGAGTAGTTAGGTTGACAATAAAAGTTGTTAAAGACCATTCTTAATGCCATGTAATTTTTATTGGTTTCAAGAGATTAGTAATCAATCGAGTTGCATAGAAAGGGTTGTTTTTTAGTGAAAATAACTTGGAATTAAGTTTCCAGACTTAGGCATATGAATTACAATAAAATCCATGTATTCTAGAATATTGCATGATGAAATACAATGATTCATTACCCTAGAACTCTCTTTGACTCTTGTGTTTCTCACTTTATTACTTTCCTTATTTAGTTTATATTTTCCATAATTCACAATTTCAATTCCACTCTTCAAATAAAATTGATTTAACTCTAGAATAGCTAAGTAACTTTAACCTTTACAATTGGATCCTCAGTGGAATGATATTCGGACTTTACTGTCTTATATTATAACTTGATCCATACACTTGCGGTTAACACTTAAAGTGACGCAATCAAGTTTTTTGCCTTAGCTTGTCTGCATGCACAGCTCCTTCAGAACGCACCCGGCAATCTCAAAACATTGTCTTTACTTCCAGCTTCCAAAAGTAATGTTTCTAGCCAAAATTAGACTTTTCTTCCTCCTACAAACTTGTAGATAATTGTCTTGGCTAGCTTACCTCAAACTTTCAACCTCTAACTTCTCTTCTTCCGCCAGATATCTTTAAATCTTCCCATTTTGCTTCAGTTTACCTGATAGTCGAAGCAAGCTTGAGTTCTTTATGAAATTCGAATTCTTTCTCATGGAGTTTCTTTTCAACAACTCTCTCAGTGAAACTAGACTCAATTTGGTACAATTTGGTCAAAGAAAATCACAAATATCACGAGTAGTTTGCACACACCAACTTCATCTACCGGACCCTTCTACTTATAGCCTTCACAGAAAACTGCATGCAAACTCCTAGCTTGCCACCTCCTACTTGCATGCAAGCCCATGCCACACTTAACCCCATTTTGCCACCTAATCTTTCTTGCTTAACTTGCTTCACATTTAAGTATCAATTTTGCTTAATCAAGAAGGAATGATGGATGCATCCTTGGTAAGAATTTCTCTATGCATGATCAAGCATTCTTTTGAGGTTAGTTTGCTATCCTTCTCGGCTACCCATGCACCCAACCCCCCTCGACCGATGGCCGCCTAGCTTGGACGCATAGCCAATATGCATCAGCCTCATAGGCCTCCTTAGATGCATAGCCTCAACACACCAAACTCCCTCTACTAACCTCAACCAACGCATAAATGCCTAGCCCACTTGCCCAATAAGCAACACATCAAGCCTTCAACCAAGCTTACCATCATGGACGCATACCTCACCAAACAAGATGCCTCACACACACTCTTGATGGCTCGGCTACTCAAGGTCTCCCACACATGCTCCCACCTTAGCCACCTTTCTTGCTGGCCACACACTATCCGACTACCCATGTCAAGGGCTCTCGGCCATCTCCATCTCGACTACCCGTCTACTTATTTGTCATCTTTCCCAAGGATGTTGAGAATGAAAGTAGGGCTTACACGATGAGCCACTCTACACCTTAGATGACGATGCCTCGATACAATGAGGGAGTTTTAGGTTCCCCTCTCTATCTTTATATGCTTTCATTGAGATAGATTTACAAGTTTTCTTACTTCATTGCTTTCTGATGTTTTGCTTGCTTAGATGTTTTGTTTTAGTGGTTTTTAGAACATGAATTGCTTTTTGTTTAAGAATACTTTATGACTCTAAACTTGTGCATATTTGAAAAATAAAATCTTTTTAGAAAAAAAAAAAGATAAGAAAAGAAAAGAAAAAATGTGTACAAAAATGTTTCTGTAGTTTGGTTAAAAAGATCTTTATGGTGCCACCACACAACTTGAAGTTTTCAAAGATCTCTATTGATGATTACTAGAGCTTTCTCAATGACACCACCACACAACTTGAAGTTTTCAATATCGTTTAATTTGCATGATTCTCTACATAAACATTTAAAACCAAACTCCTCTTGTGCTTTCCTTTTCTTATTCAAGCTTACCCCATATTCTTCATTAATTTTTGTCAATGGGGACATTGACGACTTTAAATTTGGCAGTGGAAAATTTGTATTGTGATGTTATATTATGTTGTATCTTGTACTGCTATTGGGATTTATAGAAAAAGTTACTCCTTCTAGACATAACTTAGTAACTAGTGGCATTCATGACACTCGTGTTTTCCATTGCATGAAAGGTTAACTTAAGAAATGAGTATGTGAAAACAGTTTTAGTGGTTACTTATGCTCATAGTAAGATTTTTTTAATGACACTCGTGTTAGCAAGTTGGAACCAAGGGGCAAGTGCTAAAAAAACTCTCTTAAAAAAGGAGAAAGAAAAAAGAAAAAAGAAAAATAAAAAGACATAGCCTAGTAGCAGTCTGAAACAAGTTTGAAGAGATAGTGATAGAGTAATGCAAAACTAGTATAGAAACCCAAGAGGGAGTTCAATTAAAAAAGAAAGTATGGAACAACAAATTCAATCAATTTCAATAAAAAAAAAAAAAAAATTTAAAAATCTAAAGCATGCAACTAAAATTAATTGCAAAATTAAATAGAAAAGAGTTAAAAAATAAGACATTGTATTTGTATAGTGGTTCACTCAAACTCGACGTACTTCACTTCTCAAACTGCCTCTTTAGAATTTGAATAAAAATTTGCTTTGATTCTTTATCCATGAATTAGAGTCAAACTGCTACACCATGCTCCTCTTCACTAGTTAAGATCAAATTGTTACAGAGTTTGGAAGCTTTAAAAAATAATTTTATCAAAAGGTTAAAAATATCCAAAAATATTGCTAAAATCTAGTTATGAAATATAAGTTTAAAACATTTGTGATATATTAGTTATATAGTAGACAAATGGCTTAAATTTTTCTTTTAAAAAAGTAGTTTTGACCTACTTATGTCCAGCATAAAATTATTGAAATGAAACATTGTGTAGCTCTTTTGGGTTTAAGTTTTTTTTGCTTTGCTCTCTCTTTTCATTTGATCTCTCACTTTTTATTTGGTATCTTGTGCTCGCTCTCATTCTCGTTCTCATTCTTGTTCCTTTCTTTTCATTAAAAGGAAACAAATAGCAAGGGTGGCAAGAATCGAAAGTAAAAATTGAAAGCAAAAATATATAACGTGAGAGTAAGAGACGAGAGCTGAACGTGCATGCTTGGTCGTTTTGCCAATGATAACGCAAGTAAAATGTCAAAAAAAACTTGGGTTAATTTCATTTTGAGTCCAAAATTTAGGTGAACGATACAATTATCTCCACTTTGTGGTGCTGACGGCTTGAGTGGTACTGGGCAGACTAACGGCTTGAACAAGAAGTTGAACTAGCTCTTCCCATTTTATTTCTTTTTTGGTTTTTTCTTTTTAGGTTTTAAATTCGAAAATTTGAGAGTGAGAAGGATTGAATGAGGGGTGGAGGCAAATCATTGTCTTATCCTCAAAACAATAGAATCAAATCCAGCCAGAGAAACAGAAGCCATGCCCTTAGAAGAACAACCCCTCAAATCCATTGCCCTTTTAATCCCACCACCAAACAGGAAGACAAAGGGTTTCTAAATGGGCATCATGGCAAAGCCAATGGCTGCTCACCACCAAAAATTGCCTTCATTCTCTGTTCTTCCTTCTTCTCTTTCCGACTTCAATGGCGCCAGACTTCACGCCCAAGTTCAGGTCCATTTCTCTTCTCTTATCCTTATGTATCTTTCTGTTCTGGATTTTGTTCTTCACTTTTAAATTTTGATTCTAAGTGGAAATTATTTGAGGTGTTTTTGTTGTTAAGGCCTCAAAATCAGTGGAAACTGAATTGGGTTTCCCATAAATGGCCATTGTAATTTGCGAGTTTCTTTTCCCCTCTTATTTGATTGGATTCACATATGTATTGCCACTAAACACAAAAGCTTAGAAGAAATAGGATACATCGAAGGTTAATTGGATTCACGAATCTCAATGAACATGAAAGCTGTTAATAAGAATTTGAGGGTGAATGAGGTTGGAAGCTTCCAAACATTCCGCTTTGATACCATGTTAAACACAAAAGCATAAACAAGTTAGGATATGCTATGCGATGACTTGAATATTAATTTAATGGACGAAACCGATTAACATGTGAGGCTAACACGAATGAGAGGGGAAATGAGGTTTCGAACATGAGTCTTTTTGCTCTGATACTGTGTTAAACTACATTACATTAGGAAGTATAGGTTGATGGATTATGGTGCATTTAGTCCTTTATATGTTTTCTCAGTTGGGTTTGGCCTTGGATTGCAGTATAAAAGGAAGGTTATGCAGCCAAAAGGAGCATTACATGTTACAGCAAGTGCCAAGAAGAATATTCTTATAATGGGTGGCACCAGATTTATTGGTATATTCTTGTCTAGACTCCTTGTCAAAGAGGGTCATCAGGTTTTGCCATTCTCTTTCTTCTTTCTTTGCTTGCTACATATTCCACATTAGAAGATTCATGGAACTTGCTAATTTTGGCAGGTGACTTTGTTTACAAGAGGAAAAGCACCTGTTACACAACAATTGCCGGGCGAGTCGGAAGCAGATTATGCTGATTTTAAATCCAAGGTCTTCTAAGCTTCCATTTAAGCGTAAAATCTGGTGGCTTTGATTGAAAAGAAATGTGGTATCATGGTTTTATTTTTAAGCTTATTACTTGTGAGTTTTTTGGAGTACAGATGATAAATTTGTCTATTTGGTTCTCATTTCCCAGATTCTGCATTTGAAGGGAGACAGACAAGACTTTGATTTTGTGAAATCCAGTCTCTCGGCCGCAGGGTTTGATGTAGTTTATGACATAAATGGTGAGTATGATTTCGAATAGATCTCTTTTTGTTTGAAATGCTTTGCCCTGATTTGTTTTAAAACCATCATATCTAATCATTTTTTCGGTCTACACACTGTTGCATGATTTCAGGGCGAGAAGCTGTTGAAGTAGAGCCAATTTTAGATGCTTTGCCTAAGCTAGAGCAGTAAGATTTCCTAAATAATATCTGCTTTCTTTTCACAGCAATTGGTGTTAGTCATTTGCATCATGTTTTCCAAAGCTAGAGAAACAGTTTTAATGTACAAAAGCATTTTGGTCCTTTCAAAGTATACATTAAGCCATTGCCACTGGCAATACGGGATTGGTTTGTTGAGTTTTTGTGCTGATAGTAGTAGGATTGTTGGACTTCAATTCAGAAACGTTGCTGATATTGTTAATTTTATAAAGATACAATATTAAGCTATCAAGTTTAATTTAGATGTTTCAAGGTCAAGTATTCAAATCATGAAACAGATCATAGATTCTGCAGCGTCTGATAAATGTGATGTCTCTAATTATTCTCAGGTTTATATACTGCTCTTCAGCTGGTGTCTACCTCAAGTCTGATCTCCTACCTCACTTTGAGGTACCTTTTCTTTCCCTTGTAAAGAAAAGCTTTCAGTTTACCTTCATTGTCCATTACCAAATAAGTGGTTCACTCAAAGCTTGACCGCCCCTTTTCTTTCATATCGTAGGTAGATGCAGTTGATCCAAAGAGTAGACACAAGGGGAAGCTTGAGACGGAGAGCTTACTGGCATTGAAGGGTGTTAACTGGACTTCTATAAGACCAGTCTACATCTATGGACCATTGAACTACAACCCTGTGGAAGAATGGTTCTTCCACCGGTTAAAAGCGGGTCGCCCCATTCCAATCCCCAACTCAGGCATTCAAATTACACAACTTGGTCACGTCAAGGTCAGTGCTGTTAAGTACTATTTTTGCAACAGGAACAAATCATTAAGTCTGTTGTAGGTGGCAGGTCCATAAAGATCCTAATTAGAAAGCATTCACTGCCTTAATGTGGATAGCTTAGGAAAAGGATTATAGGTTCAAACATTTCTTGACATTAACAGAGCAATCTAGATCGAGTAAATAATTGAACTTTCTTGACAACTGCAGGATTTGGCAAAGGCTTTTGTTCAGGTTCTTGGTAATGACAAGGCAAGCCAGCAAGTATTCAATATCTCTGGTGAAAAAAATGTTACATTTGATGGGTTAGCCAAAGCTTGTGCTAAGGTACGCTCTTGAAGACATAATCAGGACATCAGGACACCATTGTATTCATCATTGAGATAACATCTGAATTGGCTGATTTCTCCTGTTATAAACTTCACAGGCTGGAGGCTTTCCCGAGCCCGAGATTGTCCACTACAATCCGAAGGAGTTTGACTTTGGAAAGAAGAAGCCCTTCCCTTTCCGTGATCAGGTAATCTGGTCAATGTAATGATTAGTATGATGCAGCTTATCGGATTCTGATTGCTGAAATAACACCTTGGTTGTTGATATAAATGTCATGCAGCATTTCTTTGCATCAATTGAGAAAGCGAAGAGTGTGCTTGGGTGGAAGCCTGAATTCGATTTGGTGGAAGGTCTTGCAGACTCCTACAACTTGGACTTTGGCAGAGGCACTTTCAGGAAAGAGGCTGATTTCTCAACAGATGACATAATCCTTGGCAAGAGTTTGGTTCTTCAAGCTTGAGGCATCCTTCTTTTTCATTTTTTTCGTGGCTGTTTTAACTCATTTTCTACCCAAGCTGCAGGGGTTAATCGACCGATGTTGACTTGTGAAATCAATTTAGGAATGTTATATATGTGTATGTATGAGATGGAGATTGTTTGTGTTTTGGCTCTAGTTTCTTCAAGTGGCAAGCAATTTAGAGAAGCACTAGAACTAGGCCTTGTCAATTCATTAGAGGCCTCCATCAACCATAGATAAACTCAAATGTTTGTGATCTGAAAAATGCAGTAAAATGTTTCTTCTTGTTTATTTGTTCTTCATATTTTGCTAACTCATAATCATATCAAACTCAATGTAGGATACTACTGTTGAGCATGCCGATGTTATAAAGTTATAAGGGTTGAGATTTAACAATTATTTTCCGAAAGTGACTTGCAAACTTAAGAAAAGTTAGTAAATTATCTCAAGTTATTTAACGTTAGAATTAATATGGAAGAAATAACAAAAAGTTGGTTCGATGAATAGGAATAAACATTAAAACTAGCGTGTAATCCAATTTGAGGAGTTGTGTTCTTCAACTATGTCCTTCCACAGAAAAAGGATGGTTTGATATGAGAGAGACTGGCCTAGTGAGGGATATCAAGGATCTTTCTCAATTATATAACTCAGATAAAGTTCTAGAGTCATTGCTATGTAATAACGAGGGGTTTTCAAGCAAGCTGGAATAACTTATATATCACATCAAATAACAACTCTTAGCGACACAAATCCTCTTCCTTTAATAGCTCAGTTAATAAGACAAATTATCATCCCAACCTTACTAAAGTGAGCATAGTTAAGGTAGAATATAAATGTGTTAACGACTAAGAAGTATGTGGTTCATATCCATCTACCTCTATTACACTAAAAAAAAAACCATCCAAATGTTGATAGCTTGATCTCCTATCTTTCCATTGTCAAACTCAAAAAAATAAAAAATAAAAAATAAAAAATAAAAAAAAATTGATGTTAGCAAAACTATTAATTTAAAGTTGATTTTGATTAACGACGTTGACTAGATGGATTCAATCTATTTGAAATAAGATTCAATAGAATATTCTGTTGAAATAAATGGTATGTAACTCTTCGATAAGAGTTGCATTCTTTGGTTTTCATGAAGTTACATTCTTCCAAATTAAATAAAGGACACGACTATTCGAATGACCACAAATTAGTCTATAAATATGGTATTTCGTTAAATACGTTTTGCATATTTTTTCCATTTTAGCAATTTGTTTTCATTAAAATTCTCTCCATTTCAAATTTGTTCAAGTTCGGTACATCCACAAAATGCAGTTAGTTGATTTTGTGGACGGGGTGCTACTTCCAGAAGAAAGGTAATCTATTCTATCCTGGGAGACAATTATTCTCAAACTCAAGCACTAGAGTGAGTAAATTTGTCTTAAGAGACAGCGTGAATTTGTTGGGCTCAAATAATTTTTATATATGAATTTGAGGTTTTATGTGTTCAACTTATTATAACATATTCTCTCAAGAGAAGGGAGAAAAAAAAAAAAAAAAAAAAAAACAGTTGGGATTAGGTATGTTAGTTACCTTCCAAAAAGTGGGAAGAAAGGAAGCTACTATTTTTCCTCCTAAACAATAAGACCAACATCCAACAACCTTATCCATATTGATTGAAGGTTTGGTCGGTTTGAATCCAAATTCCAGAGTAAAAGGAATTTTATATTTTTCTTAAAAAGGAAAAAAAAAAAAAAAGTGGAATTTGGTTAATTTAATGCAAGATTTGTTGTAAAATTTGTATGGTCCTCTTTTTGACCAACCGACATGATAATAATATTCTAAATATTTGATGCGTTTGTTTTCTCAGTTTTTTTTTTTTTTTTTCCTGTTTTAAATTGTAGGTTGAGTGTAAGAGAAGTTTCTTTTTACTTTTAAATATTGAATTTATTTTATAGTAATTACTTTAAATGACAAAAAAGTTGAATATATTTATAAGTAATAATAAAATATTATAATTTGCCTGTAAAGATTGCTATAGATCACAATAGAATGATATCTGTGTTTATCACGATATAAATAGTAGTCTACTGCAGTCTATCACAAATAGACAATAAACTTTTGTTATATTTATAAATATTTTGATTATTTTTTTATATTTAAAAATAGTCATTTATTTTAAAGAAATTACATAAAATTATTTAATTTTCCTAATTTAACATCAAATAACTTTTTGGTGGAAAGATGTATGTTTTATCCGGTCGTAATCATACTTTTTATTTTAAAAATTTATCAATTTCATCCCTATGTTTCTAAGATTTAGGACCAAATCAATTTTAAAATAATGCATTATATGAATGAGTGTCTTTTAAAGTTAAATATTTCATTATCTAATTTAAAATAATCCAATTTTTGTTGAGAAAATCTAAAATTCTAACTTATGAGTTAAAAAATTATTTTGTAAAATTATTATCAACAAATATATCTGTCTAAATTAGTAAAAGATTTTTGGTTATGGTAAGAATTTAGAAATGAGAATTGAACTTACAAATTATAAAGTGATGATGATGTGTATATATAGAGCAGTTAACTTAGGGTT
This sequence comes from Citrullus colocynthis, assembly GCA_031780015.1. Classification (NCBI taxonomy): domain Eukaryota; kingdom Viridiplantae; phylum Streptophyta; class Magnoliopsida; order Cucurbitales; family Cucurbitaceae; genus Citrullus; species Citrullus colocynthis. The sequence continues at coordinate 591,277 of QLSR01000100.1, read as the reverse complement.
CCCCTTCTCCTCTTAGAATCTAGACTATCTAATCATGGACCCCATTCAATTCAATGGCATCGCCTAATATTTAGGAAAATCAGGCTTTTAGCCCAGCTTTTACCTTTTTTTGACAACAACCAAACACCTTCGACCTGTAGAAGGAATTGAGAAAAAGGTAAAAAAGAAAAATACAAAATAAAAAGAATAATATTTTGATTATGTGGACTCCTTGGACCTATACAATTACAACATAAAAAAATAAATGCGGTTGTTAGCTACATTAATGCTCAAATTCCTTCTGAGTTATTGCCCAAGTTTTAATGATCAACCCTCGGTGAATGCACACCCATCGCCCTCATCCCAGGTTGAGGTTGAGGGTGACTCCTCATGAGCCTCGGCTCATGGCTCACTTGGCCCAAGGTCAAGCCTTGGCTTAGGTATTTTAATGCTAAGGTTGTACCTTTGTTGCTCATTTGAGGCCAATATATACTAGTGAATTTAGCCTAAACCTTCTTGAGTCTAAATCTACCCATAAAGAAATAGAGCAATACTTAGGTGCATCCCAAGATTCTTTGTGCATCCTACTATCATCTCACACACACACAAAATATATATATTAAGAAATAAGTAAGAAGAATTTTCCACAAGTCAAACACTTATCAAACAATCTAGTGGGACGATGTACAAAGATAGGTATAGCCTCAAATAGATCTAAAACATTGACACTTCAAATATTATCCAATCAAAATATAATACAAAATCTCACATCATCATTTTATTATTCAATTTCAACATCGTTATCAATTAGAAATATAATTAAATTTATTAAACATGGGAGACAAAATTAATGATGATGTGTACTAAGAATTAACTGGATCACCTTTAATATTAATATAAACGTAACACGGTTTTTTTTTTTTTTCTCTCTTTATAAACTAAAGATAGATATTATTGTTCTTTTACTTTTCTAAAAACAAAAAAGAAAGAATGATATTATTCTCATCACATTTATGTTTCTGTTAGAAGAATTTGAAGGGAATTAATCTTATATTAATATTACAGCTTTCAAACCCTAAATTTTAACTACTCCACCCGTATTCATTTTATATTCAACCCCGCTCCAATTAATCAACTACTTGGTCTACATAATCAACTATATATAGTGATTAAATTCTAATTTAATCAAAATGAGTTTGGTTCTTTCTTTACCTACTTTATTTATCACCCCAATATCTCAAAGGAAGAAAACGATTAAAAGACTTGGAGTGATGTATCTGCTATTGATCTTCATAAAAAAATTAATTAAAAACCTATTTTTTAAAGAAAATGTAATCAGATCTTCATTAAAGAAAAGAAAAAATGTAATAAAGATCAAGAACTCAATTACTATAAATATATTATTATTGGCTAAAAAGTTAAAGCTTCCAATTCTGTATCACGACTAAACTTTATCCAATATTGTTTTATTCATTCTCTCTCTAACTCCTTTTCTTTTCGGGGACCTCGTCGCTTGTATTTGAATTCTTTAATTTTAGGTCACAATTTATTATTATTATGATTTTTTTTTTTTTTTTTTTTTTAAAAAAAAAAGGTTTATTCATGTTCCTAACTAAAGGTACATAAGAGATTTGCTTTTGAAGTCGATTATACTATTTTATCAAAGCCCCTTTTGGATGACTTTCCTTATGTACTCCATCCCAATTGATATATGATATGTATTAGGAACCAAAATGTTTGTGGTTTGAAAAAATTATAATATTTGTTTGTTAAGTAATAAAAATCCAAATTTGCTAATTCATAATATTTTGTTGAGAGAAAAGTATGTGAAGTTATGAAATTGCTACCAAATACATATATGAACACGAAAAATACCATTGTTATAAGTTGAAAATATGGGGACTAAATTATTACAAATTTAGAAGTAGAAAGACTAAATCGTTACAATCAAAAGTACTTAGACAAAATTGTTATTTTCATGAAAGTTTAGAGACCAGAAGTTATTTTTAATCTATTTATTTCTACCAAAGTATAATTTTGGATTGATCGATCTTTGATTTTATAATTGTTGAAAATTAAACTTATAAACACTACTTCCATTTACGAGTGTGTATATTTTATTATCCACTTTCTATTTTTTTTCAAAAACCAAACTCCATCTTTAAAACTTAAACGAAAAAATAGTTTTAAAAAACTTATTTTGTATTTTTAGAATTTGATTAGGAATTGAAAAGTTAGTTTTAAAAATGGTGAAATTTATAATAATAATAATAAAAAGTAAAAAAAAAAATATATATATATATAAAACTTAAGGAAAGTGAAAAGAATGAATTGGAGCAGATGTGTAGCAGTTAATGTTAGAAAAAGACATGGAGAGGATGGGTAACATTAATTAATATTTTGGAGTATTTGATTAAAAAGAAATGTGTAGTGATGTATATAATTAAAGAGACTCATAGGATTTTGCACAAGTGGAAACTTTATGATAAATGGATAAATACCCCTTCTTCCTTGCTTTACTCCTTTACAAAATAATAATAATAATAATAATAATAATAAATAGAGTTTTTGAGAGATTGTGGACAGACCAAACGCATTCTGTATCTTGTTCATGGATTCTTAAGGGATAAAACTTTTGAAATCTCTTATCCTCATCTTTACTGACTACAAAACAGTAATTCCTTCCTCCCATCTAATTAAACATAAACCCTCGACACTTTCCTTTAAATCATTATTGGATTTCAAATCCTAACGCTTTATTATGTCTTTAATAAAATATATTTTAGTCACATCTAGCAAATAAATTACGATTTCTAAACACACTTTATTTCAGGTTAATCTTAGTAACTTTTTTATTTTATTTTATAATTAACTCTATAAACACTCATTCTACTCCTAAATTTCTTACATTTTTATCTGCATTTCACTAATGTTTTGAAATTGAGAGAAAACAGGTTTAAATTTCAAAAATCAAAAATAAAAAATGAAATAATGGTTTGCATCTTTGGAAAATTAATAATATAAATCAATTTCTTATCCTTTTTTACTTGAAATAGTTATAATTATTTGAAAAGAAAAGAAAAAAATAGAAATTTATAAGATTTTAAAAGGCAAAAGACGTAATTGTCCGTTCAAACGTATCTCCACTATTAAATACTAATGTTTTATATTTGAATCACACCCATACATAAGATACACTATTTCGACCTAAATATATAGTTGTAACATGACAAATGATGTGTATAAACATATTGTTAGATCGTGTTTTTTCATTTTTATGATCTAATTAAAGCACACTCATACATAAAAAATATATATATAGACTACTTGACCCAAATATTGTAACCGAGAAAGTACATGATTGTTTGTTCAAACAAGTCTCTACCGTTAGATCTTGATGCTTTATATTTATGATTTAGATTATACTTGTACATAAAAAAATTACATCATTTTACATGTAACCACCTCAACTCAAATAGGTATGTCAAAAATAAAATATAAATTATGAAAAATTATAATGATAAAATAGGGATGCAAGTTTTTTCTGCATTTTTTATATATAGAATAAATGTAGATTTAAAGTTTAATTCCATAAAATTGAGAATTTAGGGTTTAAATTAGGAAAAAATAAAAATAAAAAATGTAGGGTCAGAGTGCACCGGGTTGGAGCCACCGACCAAGAAAAGGGAAAGCGCAGAGTGGTTCGAGAGCAGCGTTTTCCTCCACACGGAATTGCTGATAGGACGGCCACGTCCAGATTAGTGGACACGTGGCGGTTGTACAAACGGCATTACCGGTTCGGTAAGGGCCACTGCCACTTGGTCCCTGCGGGGTCCACGATTTTGGTTTCAGCACGTACACAAATCCACATCCACGTGGCGCTCACTCAGAAGTCAGATATATATCTATATTTCGTTTTCTTTAATTAATTTCATTTAAAGCATGGGCCCTTCTCGCATTCACTGTATCCATTTTCTTCATTTTCTAAAACATTTTGACGGTAATAATTAATGCGCATCCCAAAAATATAAATAATAGAATATCAAATTTCTAGATATTAAATTTGTAACTTTATTAGTTTGACTAATGCTTGAATTTCCCACGGCAACATAACGCCTATATATTAGTAACCACGAACTCGGTATTTGAAAACTCCCACCTTTTATTATACTAAAAAAAAATTAAATATTTGAATTTTAAAAAGTGTTTAATAGGTATTCAAATTTTCCTTTTATGTCTTATTGATTGTTCTTAAACTTTAAAAATGTCTAAAATATTAGTTGTTAATTTTATGTCTAAAGTCTTTGGCATAAATTCAATATTTAAAAATATTAATCAATCTATTAGATTACGATTTAAATTTTATGTGTAATAAAAATTTAAACTTTCAATTGTATGTACATTATGTCTTTATAGATTTTTAAAAAGTGTCAAATAGGTTAAATACTTTTTCTTTTAAAGAGATAGGCTAAATACTTAATGCACACAAAATTGAAAATTCGTAAACACATTGAAAGTGGAGTGAGAATCAAGAATCTATCCTACACTTTAGTGAGATTAGAGATCTTTTTAAAAGAAAAACTTTGAAATTTTAAATATTTATTATGCCTGTGTACTAAAAAATTTCTTAATAGAACACTTTTTTTTTAAAAAAAAATGTTTAAAAACTAAATAGATTCAAAATTTGAAAGCCTGGGATCTATTTGAAAATCATTTGGTTTTTTGTTTTTATTTTTTAAAATGAAAGCTTATAAACGTCTATTTCATCTCTAAATTTATTTTCTTTGTCATTTACTTTCTATTAATATTTTATAAAACTAAGTCAAGTTTTGAAAATTAAAAAAATATTTTTTAAAAGCTTATTTTTGTTTTCAAAATTTGGCCAAGAATTCAGTCGTTGTATTTAAGAAATATACAAATTATTATAAAAAATTAAGAGAAAATAAACTTAATTTTAAAAAACAAAAACAAAAAACGAGATAATTTACATCTATTTTCTCTTCAAATAATTATACTATTCAAGTAAAAATTAATAATAATAATAATAAATAAGAAACTAGTTTATATATTAATTATAATATTTTTAAACCTAAATAAGTATTACAGTATCCCTCACCATATTATCTTTACTACGTAGAAATATTTATAAATTCATTAGTTTCATTAAAATAAAATATCGTACAGATATAAGTTTGACTAATAATATACTAAATCACCATTTGAACAACTTTGCCAAAATACTTAAATTTCAATGGAAAAAAAAAAAAAAAAAAAAAGGCTAATACATCATGCATGGTATTGGTAAAGCAAGTTAAGGAAGACACCCGTAATTAATTGCTTCGTCAGTGTAACAGGCGCAATCTCAGCCGTTGATTTTGAACTCCAACATCACAGATGACACTTAGCCTCAAATTGCAAAGGTATTTACAATCACACCACACGTTTACACCCACAGAGTTAAAAAAAAAAAAAAAACTAAACCCACCGTCCAAATCCACAACCCCTCGTCCTCCTACCGTTAGATCAGAACCTCCTCCACACGGACGGTGAGATTTCGTCAAAAATATAAAATAAAAAAAAAATTCAAAATGGCTATAAAAAGGCATGCACTCTGCCACTTAAGTTTGTCACAAGCAACGTAGCAATACACTAACACAACACAACAGTTTGGTGTTATAGTAAGAAGAAGCAAAAGAAAACGAAGAAAGTGGCAATGGCTCCTGAATTCAGCGGTGGTAAGTGCGGATATGTGACGTTTCTGGCTGGAAACGGAGATTATGTGAAGGGAGTGGTGGGACTGGCGAAGGGGTTGAGGAAAGTGAAGAGCAAGTATCCGTTGGTGGTGGCGGTTCTGCCGGACGTGCCGGAGGAACACCGGGAATTGCTGAGGTGGCAGGGGTGCGTGGTGAAAGAGATAGAACCGGTTTACCCACCTGAGAACCAAACCCACTTTGCCATGCCTTACTACGTCATCAATTACTCCAAGCTGAGGATTTGGGAGGTACGTTTTTTTTTTTTTTTTTTTTTTTTTTTTTTTTTTTTTTTTTTTT
>QLSR01000100.1:573346-585218 GCA_031780015.1 Citrullus colocynthis | reverse complement strand
TTTTTTTTTTTTTTTTTTTTTTTTTTTTTTTTTTTTTTTTTCTATCTTTATAATGAATTATATGCTTGAACTTATTAATTGAAAATAAAAAAAAAATTAAAAAAAAAAAAATGAATTGGTGTGTAGTTTGTGGAGTTCAAGAAGATGATATATTTGGATGGAGACATTCAAGTGATGGAGAATATAGACCATCTATTCCAGATGGAGGAGTCGTACTTTTACGCAGTGATGGATTGTTTTTGCGAGAAGACGTGGAGCCATACGGCTCAGTACAAGATTGGTTATTGCCAGCAGAGGTCGAACGAAGTCGAGTGGGGTCCCCAGTTGGGGCCGAAGCCTCCTCTTTACTTCAACGCTGGCATGTTCGTTTACGAGCCCAATTTCCAGACTTACCGTGCCCTTCTCTCCACTCTCAACTCCACCCCTCCCACCCCGTTCGCCGAACAGGTACCCTTTTCACTTGTTACTATTACCATTTCAAAACTGGATTCTGTAATTTCTGATAAATAAAACCTTTTTGTTATTGGACAGGACTTCTTAAACATGTTCTTCAAGGAGAAATACAGGCCAATTCCAGCGGTTTACAACCTGGTGATGGCGATGCTATGGCGCCACCCGGAAAACGTGGACCTCCACAAAGTCAAGGTGGTTCACTACTGCGCTGCCGTAAGTATATTATAATTTACAATACTAATTCATAGTTTAATTAATATTCATTTTCATAATATTTAATAATTAATTAATGAGCTTGTTGTTCAGGGTTCGAAGCCATGGAGGTACACAGGCAAGGAGGAGAACATGGACAGGGAAGACGTAAAGATGCTGGTCAAGAAATGGTGGGAAATTTACAACGACGAGACCTTGGACTTCATCAATTATAAGATCGATGATGGTGACACCGACGCTCGACACCCATTCATAGCGGCGCTGTCGGAAGCTGGTGTTGTTCACTACCACAATGCCCCATCCGCGGCTTAATTTCATGTCGGACCTGACTCAATAAGACTCATTATCAAATACATAAATACATTGCTGATATAGTATATACATGTGTTTATGGTTAATTACCTGAAAATATATAGCTCAACTGTTTGAGTTTGAGTTGAATTCTTCCATTAAGAATCAAAAAGAGAGAGGAGAGAGTGTTGTTGTTATAGTAGGAAATTATTAATTTGTGAGTTTTAATATGTAAATTATCAATTTGTGAGCTTTAATAATTAATTCTCATTACCATATACTCCTTTTGTAGCCATTCTATTGATAATCTAAACCCAAAGCCCAAATTAGTCTAAAATCATCAAAATTATTGGGCCAGACTCAAGAAAATAAGTAATTGGGCCCAAGTCCATTATAATTTTTTTTTTTTTTTTTTTTTAAAAAAAAGGACAAAAAAGAGAATTTCGGCTCAAACAAAGCTTCATCCACATAGGATAGGACTAAAATGCAATTTGTTAAACCCGTTTCATTTAAAGCCTGTAACAACTTCGAAGATGAAGACCTAGATATTCAAGAAGCTACAAATTGAAGAGCTTGAATAAGGTAAAAGCCGAAGACATTCAAGCAAGTTAAAAGACCTTCAAGAAGCTAAAAGTTAAGGAGCATTAATAAGCTACATGTTGAAGATGAAGATCGACCTTCAAGATACAAGTGGAAGACCAGCTCCTTCAATAAGCTATTATATGTAAGTCGAAGATCTTCAATAAACTAAATGTCAAAGACCTTGAACGATAACCTCAACAACCTAAAAGTTGAAAAACCCTCCAAAGAACCCAAGAGTCGATTTGGCCAATTTCAATTTCTCAAACAAATTAAAACTCTTTCTACTCTGTTTTCTTAAGTTTGTTTAATGGACGTTTTGATGTTTTTTCAGGTTTGGGGGAATGACGCTGGAAGAAGGGGAGGAGAGATATAAAAATTACTTTTATTTTTATGATTTTTAAAGTTTTTTTAAATAATATAAGAATATTTAACTCATATACTAACCAACTTTTAAACCTAGTTTCATAATATTTTAAAAAATAATAAACTATTTATAAATATAGCAAAATTTCACCTCACTCTCTTACCTTCTCAAAACTCACCCTAATAAGCAGGTGAGTTTTATTCTCCCCTCTTCTCTTTTCCCTCATTTTAGGTCTTTTGGTTTCTCCTCTCTCCTCTTTTCTTTCAGTCATTTTTCATTCTCTCTACTTCCGACACTCAATTTCTTCTACAATCTCTGCTATTTGGTTTCTTCCCTCATTTTCTCTCTTTTTTCGTCGCCTCTCTTTTGATTTCTATTTCTTTTTTCGGATTGCTGTATTTTTTTTCGATTTCTTCAATTTCTTTTTTAAGTTTTGTTTTTTTTTTTTCGGATTGCTGATTTTTTTTTTCAATTTCTTCAATTTTTTTCTTTTTCGATTTTTTTTAATTTTTTGAATTTTTCCAATTTCTTTTTCGATTGCTGTTTTTTTTTTTCCAGATTTATGTTCTCTTTTTCCAAAGAGCGAGAGGGAGAGAGCGATAGAGCGAATGGGAAAAGAAAAAAAATGGGAAATAGATAAAAGAAAAAAAACAAAAAATAAAACAAAACCAAATAGAAAGAAGAAAGCAAAAACAAAAACCAAAAAACAACAGAAAAAATATGAAAGAGGAAATAAATAAATAACAAACAAATAAAAATACAAAAAAAAATAGCAAAAAGACAAAACATTAAAAAGAAAATAGATAAAAATACAAAAAAAAAATAAAAAAGAAAACAAGAAAAAAAACTGACTGGGCAAAAAAAAATAGCGAAAATAAAAAAGAAGCGGAAAAAAAAGTAGAATATGCACTCCAAACACACAGTTTCAAACTCAACGCAACAAAAGCAGACATTCCAATTCAACTCAATCCAACTCTACACCCCAAACACAAACGATCTAACTCTCCTATAATTATTACCAACTCAACTCAATTTTGTGCAACAAACACCCCCTAAATGTTTACACTTTTTTATTTTTAAGATCGGATGTTGATAATATTTAAGTTGAAGAATATGTTGATGTAATATTGAAAATTTCACTTTTAAACATTATGAGGACCGAACATTTTTATTATATTTTTTACCAAAAATATTACTACTTTTATTTGAAAATGTTATAATTTTATATTGGGGAATTTTTTCTCAACAAGGAACCATTATCGCAAAACGAAATGGAAAATTTTTAGATGAAGAGAATTGAAGTAGGATGCATGATCGAGAATAGGGAGAATTTGCAGGGTTGTGAACATCTCTACCAAGACAAAAATTTCTACAAAGAATTTGTAGGGTTTGGATTTCCCATGGAAAATTATTCAACGTTGAATTCTTTTAAAAGATATTAATGAAATGATTTTTTTGAAAAATTTTTAAATACATACTCAATTCTTCCCCTATGAATCCTGATTTAAATGATCAAGTCTTTAAAAATTCTAATTTAAATAGTTAATTTCTCATGAAAACTTCTTAAACTTATTATATATGAAATGAAATAAGATTTCACATTAAGTTATTTAACTATCCATACTTGAGCTGAAAATGGTATAAATATATCAAATTATTCATACAATATCATTATTCATATATAAATGATAAATGTTTAAATTGATTCAAACATATACAACAATAATAACCAAGTGTGGGGAATAAGGAACTAGGATTGTGTATGTTATTCATTCTCGTCCTTATTTAGCTGGTGGAGATTTTCCTCATTCTCACCCCTATTCCCTCCTTAAATAGAAATTCTTACCCCCATTCATAGTTGGAAAAAAAGAAAAAGTGAACATCTTTAATAATATCTATTACTAAGTTGAGAATTAAAAATAATTTAATATATTAATTTAAATAATATTTATAAACCTTTTTATTTACAAAAATATTTATGGATACCAATATTTTTGATGTGGTTGAATGAGAAGTTTTCATCAATAAACAATTTTCACCTATGAGTTAATGATGAAAAGATGTATACGGATAAATTACAAATTATTGGTGTATTTAAATAAAATATACGAATAGTCCAATCAAGTGTTGCTACGTGGTAATTACCGACGTCCATATTACTTTGATATAACGGCCTATTAGCTCAGTTGGTTAGAGCGTCGTGCTAATAACGCGAAGGTCGCAGGTTCGAGACCTGCATGGGCCAAGTAATTCCAATTTATTTTTTTTGTCTCCTTTCCTTTGAAAAGTCTGGATCTGCCAAAGCAATGGCGGTTGAAGAATCGAGTGCCTGAAACAATGCCACGCCTCAGTTCGTCTTCTTTCTCCATCATCCACCAACCCAATTACTCAATTCCATCTGTTTCTCCTTCAATTCACTTTTTAAATTCCACTTCTCAGCCCCCAGTTTCAATCCTCCACTCTGCAAAATGCCAATCATGAAGCCTTCTTCTGACCCCACCATCGTCATCGACCGCCTCCGATTCACTTACCCTGGAATCGACGGCCACCCTCCTCCCGGTTCCAAGCCTCTTATCCAAGATTTCTCCCTCACCCTCAACGCTGGTGATCGTTGCCTTCTTGTCGGATCCAATGGCGCTGGTGAGTCCCCGTTGTAAATAGTTCTCTTCAAATGCTGGACCAAATATTGAGGAGGTTTTTGTTACAAGTTTTTGAGGAGGTTTTTGTTACAAGTTTTTAAGATTTGTTGTTGATCACAGGGAAGACCACGATCTTGAAGATTTTGGGAGGGAAGCATATGGTGGAGCCTCATATGGTTCGTGTGCTTGGAAGGTCGGCTTTTCATGATACTGCTTTGACTGTTTCTGGTGATCTTTGTTATCTAGGAGGAGAGGTTCATTTTATTCTTTCTCCGTTTTTCTTTTCTTTTTGTTTATTTGTTCTCATTGCTATTTGTTTCTCTGTGTTTTCTGAAGCTGATTGTGGAATCCAGAAATGTTGGAATGTATTTTAAATCTCGTTTTTTTATGCTTTGGAACAAGAAAGATTTGTAAGAATGTAATGGAAAAATTTTGTGGATAATAAGAATTTTACTAGAGTAGCTCTTTCGTCATAATTTGTTAGACGATTTATCATTACCCATCTGCTCGAATCAATCCACGAGTTAAGAGTAGGTGATCTAGGGATGTCTGCTGTTCGTACCCCTGCAATGCTAATTTCTTTTCCCATTAATGTTGATTAACGTTGATTTCCAATGTTGGGTCTTCTACCTATTTCAAGCCATATTTCAAGCCAACAAGTGGAGGAAAATGTTGGATGATATAATATTTAATTTACTTTCACCCATCAATTTAAATTTTTGGTTCAATCGGCGATTTAAAGATAATTTGTCAATGGCAAGTTCATTATCCATTAACTCTGAAACCATACAAAATTTGACCATTTCTGACTGAAAATGCTTTTGAAGTAATAACATAGCTACGACTGTGTTGGTGTTAAATATAGGTGGTTGCTTTCTGAGTTTATTGGGTTTACAAAGCAATATCAGCTTGATTTTGAGGAGTTGTTATCAATTTTGCCAGCATTTCTATTCTATTGATTTTTCGTGCCTTGAACTTTTTTCTTGCTTTACTCCAAAATAATTTGCTCTGTTCGTCCAACTGTTATCTTTCCAAATTTTGTATCAAATGAACCTTATTGTGGCTGAACATGAATGTCCAAGTCTAGTACCTTTTTTTTTTTTTTTTTTCTTCCTTTTTCCTATTTGCTTGTGTGAATGAAAAAGACGGCGAAAATTCTGATGAGCCCTTTTCTGCAGTGGAGGAGAGACGTGGCCTTTGCTGGATTTGAGGTTCCCATTCAAATGGCTGTATCTGCAGAGAAACTAATTTTTGGAGTAGGTGGGGTTGATCCGAAAAGGAGAGATGAACTCATTAATGTAAGATGGTCTTACAATTGCATGCTTCACTTCTGTAAACTTAGATTTCTTGGCTCCCATATTGTCTTCTTCAAGACGGTTCTGCTAAAATCATTTATCATTCAGAAGCAAATTCCAGATTGCGCTGTTTTTTCTCTTTGATATATTCATCTTTAGTGAATTAATGGTTCCCATAAAGTTTAAGTATGAATGCCAATTTCTTCCTGTCAGCGCACAACTTTTTCTTTTTCTCTTTCTTTTTTGGCTCTCTAGATTCTAGACATTGATCTATCATGGAAGATGCACAAGGTGTCTGATGGTCAGAGGAGACGGGTGCAAATATGCATGGGTCTTCTCAAGGCATACAAGGTATTTTACTTTTTCTTCTTCTCCTACCTTATCACGCATTTCTTACAGTTCCCTTACATTTTAGGATCTTGTTATTATAATTACATGGAAACACATTTGTTATTATAATAGGGTTACCTTTCTTTTTTTTCTTCTTACTATTATTATTTTCCCCCCCTAATGAAGTATTGATATTGCAATGTTATATAGTTAAACAAAGTTGATTTTGCTCTTTTCTTTCTAGGTTCTTCTTCTTGATGAGATAACTGTGGATCTTGACGTGCTGGCAAGGGCTAACCTCTTGAAGTTTCTTAGAAGGGAATGTGAGGAACGAGGAGCTACAATAATCTATGCCACACATATATTTGATGGTCTTGAAGATTGGCCATCACACATGGTATGCTTAGTTCTTCTGTCTTTCTTGTCTCCCTACAGCTTTTGATGTTATATTATTTTTAAAAGACTACTACGTTGTTGTGGTAGGTCTATGTGTCGCATGGGAAGTTGCAGATATCCATGCCAATGGATAAAATTAAAGAGATCAGCAAATTATCTCTTATGGTTAGTACAGAAAACTGAACGAATTTAACAAGTGTTTGATTCGTTTAAATTTTAGCTTCTAACAATGTCTTGTTAAATTTTACTCTCAGAGAACAGTTGAGAGTTGGCTAAGGAAGGAGCGGGATGAGGAGCGACAGAGGAGGAGGGAAAGAAAGGCAAATGGTCTGCCTGAATTTGAAGAAAGAATAGAGGAAAGCCGTGTGACTGGGGACCCAGCCCGCTCTGCTGTTCGAGTAATAAACAATGGTTGGGCAGCAGGACGGCTTAACTCCACTGTTGCCGGAGAAGAGAACTTCTTGTTCAGCTCAAACAGAGTTCTCAGGCAGTAAGAAGTCTTCCTTTTCTCTTTGAAAAATTTAGAGAAAGAGCCAGAAAAGGCTCAAAGCCTATCATAATAGTCAGACGTGGAACAAAATTCATGGAAGATTTAATTTCTACACTTATTTTGGAGCTCTTATTTTATTTTATTTTATTTATTATTATTTTTAGTAAAATCTTATTTTGATTCATGATATAGATTTTTATACAATATTACCTTGAATAGCAAGTGATCTTGTTAGATCCAGTGTTGTAGAATTGCTATTAAATGAAGAAAATTTATTCTTATGAAGTTGAATGCTTCTTGGGTGCCAACTGTTTTTCATTTACTTCTGTATGGTTTGAGTTGAGACAAGCTGGATCGCATTCACTTTGGAAAACTAAACGAGACGTCCATGCAAAGTGGAAATTCCATAAAATTGTTATCTTCTACAATTGGGGATATAATTACCTGAAAATGTACGAAGTTAACTCTTAGTCAAATAAAAGAAAGACGTTGCCATCTGCTAAGATTACAATATATTTCTTATAGGTATTGTAATTGGATAGATAATTAAATCGTAATAAATTCAAAAAGATTAAGACATAAAATAAATAAAAGCAAAGCAAAGGAAGAAGTCTTCTAAGGAAGATTTCTAACTATTATTGTTTGAATGCCTCATAGGTCTTGTTTACTTCTCGATTTCGTTATTAAAGTTGAACCTAAAATTTCTTTCTTGCTAATTGTTGGAACCTAAACAACCAAGGATCTTACCAGTTAACGCAGAATTATACTCCATTTTTTGCACGATCTGGTTAAAAGACCAAAATAGGAAGGGGAAGTCAAAAGGTATTAAATTAAAGAAGCAAATAAGATCCATCATAACTCTATATGACGGTTTCAATTCAACATAAAGATCAAATAAATTCTAAACTAATCTAGAATGGATGAACTCAAAAGGAAAAAAAAGAAGAATCTACAATGGATGAAGAGAAATAGAAGAGAGATTTCAAATAGATGTCATCAATTTTGATCGGTCCCTGATCAATGCCTCTCCCATTCTTTACCTCTCTTGAATTTTACATTTGAGGTCTCTTTGATGCCAGAACTCCTTTTACATTGAAAACTGTGGACATGTAGGAGGCTCCTCTCGGACTCTGTTGAATGTATATACCATATCTCTTTGATGCATCCGAGTTACCTGTTGGAGAAGTTGCTTCTTCTCTAATACTTGTCCAAAGAATCATTTAGCTGAATCCAATGTTCTAGTACCCACTACCCTGAATCGTTGAACTGGCTCACATATTGAAGCCGGACTGGTGCTCTCATCATGCCTGTACTAATTGAAAGTAATGCAAGTTGTTATCAGTTGCCAGTTTGCAACTTGCAATGATGCAGCTTCTTGTTCTTTTCTCTCTCTGTGTGGCATTCTTGTTGAGGGCACTTAAAAACTGTTGCTACCAATTGCAAGTAATGCAGTCTCTTGTTTGTTTCTCCCCGAGTTGTTTTTCTTCATCCAGTAGAATTACTTCTATTTTGATCAATCCTCCATTTTCCTTTACACGTATCACCCGAAAAGCTCATACAAGGTTGGAGTTGGATCCCCTTTATCGTTATCTTCTTTACTTTAAATTTCGGTCGCAGTATCAACTCTATAGCTATGCAAGCAGTACAATAGTGCACAATTCCTAGACCGTCGATGGAATTGTAAGCACAGAGTCCTGGCTCTAGTAAGAGCATTCTAGGTGGATGAGATGGAAAAGAGGATTTCCATCATCCATCGAGTTTTGGCTTCTTAAATGTTGACAAATAGATTTCTGCCAAGCCTTGCTTGGCTAATATAGGCCGTCTCTGGTTTCTCTTTAAGTAATGGCTACTTCTCTTTTGCGTTGCCAAAAGCATCATAAAGTTGACTCTGGGAGTAGGTATAGATGTGAAAAGTTTAACATTTATGGTTGGGGAATGATTTTGGAATCATTGTCTTTAAACAGAACATTTTCATTATCGATACTTTTGCAGGAAAAAGAAACATTAAATTTACTGTTTTTCTCTAAAATTTTTAACTTATTGCAGACAAAAACAACTCAAAGAAATATATTCTCTGTACAGTTAAATGACTTTGATTCTATTTCTGCATCCTTCTCTTGGTATTTGATTAGTTAATGATTATGATCTTGATGATGCATTTTTGGAGGACAATAGCTATTATTGTAATTTGATAAGCTACAATAAAGTTTTTCACATGATGATTTTTCTTCTACAGATTGTATAGTGAATATTGAGACTTTTTCTTTGGAGTAAGTGAATATTGAGACTTGAACAACGTAAAATTTTCATTCATAAAAAGGGATGCATGTATCCTTTAAACATGTTCTGAACTCTATCTGTTGAAAGTGGATGGATTTTGATCTGTATTCTCAGCACAACTCTCAAATATCACACCATGCTATATTTAGCTTTCGTACTCCTTTCTCTGAGCTATTACTTATGGAGAATAGTGGCATTTGAAACCACATAGGACTGTTCTTCTAAGTCTCTGTTATTACAGTCATCTAGCTTTGCCTCTGTTGCCGCCACCATTTCGATATGTTGTTGTAGTTTCACCTCCTTGGTCTTTCCCCATAGGACAGCGTATAGCCCAACAACAATCAACAATGACCCTACAACACTGAGAGAAGCCAACAAAACAAAAAATACTGTTAACAATATGCTTTTGGTTGGCATTTCAACACAAGCTCAATATGTAATGTAAACTTATGGATCAGAAGTTGTAGGTGGAAGTTTGTACTCACGTTCCAACATATAATTTTTCTTGAAAAAAGGCCCAGCTGAAGATAGCTACAATAACGAGCAAGAAGGGGCTGAAAACTGAGGCATAGAGAGGACCTTTCTTTTGGATGCTCCAGGAGGTTAGGCAAAATGCCACCCCAGAGCACGCCACTCCCTGAAAGTGTAATTGGTGTTGCCTTGTAAAATCAGTACAACGAGGTCTTTAGGGGGAGGGGGAGTATTATTGTATATAGTATTAAGCTTTTTGTGTAGGTTCTAACATATATGGACAACATTACCGTTGTGATGTTAGAATCTTATGTATTGTTAAGAGAAGAGGAATCAGGAATTGAGGTTTCTTCATCAGATTCTTAATTTTAGACATTCTCAACTCTTTCTAGATGAAAAGGTTAGTTGGAGAACGATCATACCGCATAGAGAGCGCCAACAAGCCTGATTGAACTTTTCAATGACCAAGCTGCAGCCGTCTTGTGCTCAATGCCAACTGCAATTGCTCCACATTGAATGGTTGCCATGAAAGTCATGAGAGCTGTGCTCGTGTAGGGTGCTGGAAACTTCTCATTCACTCTCGCCTGCAGGAATTAATAGTAGTCTTAGATTTGGCTATGGAAAAAACATGGCCTCTGAGGACAAGAAAGTCAAGGGAAGGAAAGTTGAGGACACTGACTTGGATGACAAACCAAGCCGCCCAAGCGACAGAGCTTATGATCAAGCAGAGGGAGCCCCAGATGCTGCTGCCTTGGTTGGTTGAGCTTCCCCCCCTCATTAACTCGGCATACTTCCATTGAATACCAGATTCACCAAGCTGGATTGTTTGTCCACGGTAGAACGACAGCAACATTGCCCCTCCAACACATACAACGGTCCCCATCACCTTAGCTGCACCTGGGCTTGTTTTGATCCCCACAGATTCTTGTCTATCAAACAGAAAAAGATTGTATGAACTTTGGATCATAGGAGAAACAGTTGCAGAAATGTCTGCCACTGTGTTCAGAAAATGGTGAAAAAAGAGGATTTTTAGGTACCTGAAAAGAACAGCGAGGACAAAAGTTGCAGCAGGCAGAACATTGGTCAATGCGCATGCGATGGTGGGGGTTGAGTATTTCAACCCAACGTAGTAAAAGACTTGGTTTGCTGTTGCCCTGCATATAATATTATAATTAGAGTTTTACAAAGTTTAGCCAGGGAAACGAAATGAAAGTAGCTTGGCTTACCCAGTTAAGGAACAAAGTAGAATCTGAAACAGGATAGGCTTTGTAATCTTGGGTCTCCCTTTTCTGCACAGTGATTTTGTTTGTTATTATGATATCTGTTAGTAACAACTTCAGAAGTTGAAAACTTCATAAAATGAAGAAGGTTCCTTGTAATCCATATGGATTTTGAGTTGTGAACATGTGGTGTATTAGAGTAAAGGAGCTCAAGGTTTCTTTGAATTCTCAATGCTCGCACCACTCATGTTGTTGATAATATATTAAATAGTTAGATCTAAATTTTTTAATCATTAATATAGAGATTAGGGGAGGACTATCTAACATATGTAACAAAAAGTTGTCTTGTATCTCATGCTGTGAATGTGATAGTTAGATCCTTTTGTGTCAAATGAAATTCAAGAGGGTTCTGGTCCTGATGGATGTATTCATAGTGGTCAACTAAAATTTCCTTTTGAAGAGCACTGTTTCTTGGTGAAAGTAGAGGAAGAAGGCATATTATTTATTTTGGCTTATGAAGTCTGCATTTTTCTTAAGAACCTAACTTGGCTCTTTATTTGTTACCTGAAAACTTTTGTCATTTGAACTAGAAGATGAAAAATTGTTATTATCATTGTTTGTGCCTCTCACCTCTAAATCTAGCTTAAGAAGTTATAAACCAAAGTCTAACTCCTTCCCCACATGGATATAAGAAAATCCAACAATCCCATTTTTGGATGTTAGGCTTCAAATTAGATTTTAGGACCATCTCATGGCTTGTTTGGTAGGTTGTTACAACACTGGCTTTGAGACTAACTTGTGATACTAAAGGGATTTTTTTTTTTTTTTTTTTTTTTTTTTTTTTTTTT
>QLSR01000100.1:444655-563742 GCA_031780015.1 Citrullus colocynthis | reverse complement strand
AAAAAAAAAAAAAAAAAAAAAAAAAAAACATTTATCCATTGTCACACAAGTTATATCTAAAAGAAGTCATATCGATCTCCAAATGAAAATTCAAAATTTATTACATATCTAAAGCTAATCAGCATAAGCAATTAGCAATGAGAAACTAAAAGGAACTCCTCAAGAGGTAAAGAGAGAGCTTACTTGAGGAGTGAAAATCAATGGCGATCGAGTGGCCGTGGGGCTTTGTTGAGGGGACTGACCGCCCATCAACTTTGAACAAACACCTTGCGGGTGGCATAGAATATGAGCCTCATCAGTCATGGCGACTCCATCATGCACAATTAAACCTTCTTCTTCTTCTTCATTTTCATCTTCTTCTTCTACAGACCCAGATGGACTCTCCTGTACATACTCTCTCCCATTCACGTTTCCCATTTATTTATCAGATTAAGTAAAACCCAAAACCCCTTTTCAGAAGAAAAGAGTAAGAACAAAACAAACCCACTTGCAAACTTTCAAAATCAAACACAGCATAAAAAAAGAAAAAAAAAAGAAATCGCTCAACAGAAATCCATATGGAAGGAGAATCGCTAAACCTTAAAAAAAAAAAAAAAAAAAAGAAAAAAAAAATTCAAGGAAGGGCAAAAGGAATCAAAGCTGAAAAAGCAGTGAAATGGAGCATAATAAAATTCTCCGATGACTTGGGAAGATCCAGAGGTGGCCCAAGCGAGGTGCGTTGGGAGAAGAAAGTGGGGATTGTCCTCCTTACGTCATCACTGAAAAAAGGGTTGAGTATTTCCGAAATTCTTTTTGGCCTAAAGAAAAATTTGTTACAGTTGCCATTGACGTCGGGTTCCGGTGTGTGCGGGTTGCTTGGAATTGATTCAATGGAGGGTGGAGGGCCATGGACGGGGCCTCTACACCAACTCCATTGCAGGCTTCAAGGTTCACCCCACACGAGTACAAAAGTGAGTATTAAGGTAGAGAAAAGGAAAATTAAAAAGAAAAGAAAGTGAAATTGTTCTTGTTTTCTTCCCCTTTTATCTCTCTTTATCTCTACTTAAAGCAAGATCATCATTGAAGTTGGGACTTATTAAACAAAAACTCTTGTACCTAGTGTTTAAAGAAGAAAAAAAAAAAAAAAAACAGATATTTATTATTATTATTCTTTTAAAGTAACTTCAATGGGATGTATAGCATTTTTAAGATTAATAATTAACTTTATAATAATATCTTGAAGAATGATAAATATAATACAATTTATCTGTGAAAGCTCTTATTAGTTAGTGATAGACTCTATAAGCAAAGCTTCAATAAATCGGCCGCTTCCTGACAGAACTTCAAACAAAGAGGTTAGGTTGTTCACACTTGGGCAAAAACGACTGACTTTCGATGTGGAACACAAACCTATTTACGCTATTTCGTGTTCTTATTGAGCGTAGCGAAATCAAGGTTTATGATATAGTCAGCGAAGTTTCGATGGTGTTCTACCTTTGCGTAGTCTCAGTCCACAGTGGAATGCTCTGCTGTTAATAGGCTTCTAGTAGTGATATAGTTTATCACTAGATTCTGTCTAAATTATGCTAGGTTGGCAAATTCTTATAGATTGTGTTATATTTGCAAATATTTTAGGTTTGATTGTTATATTTACTACTATCCTTTTTTTTTTAAGTACAATAAAAAATTAGAAAATTAGAAAATTCGAATCACAGGTCTCTTGGTCACTAACACAAAGATGTAAGTGACTTCATAATTTTTGTATCTATTACTTCTTCCTTAGTTGAAAATCAATTTTTTTTTTGGGTCTTTTCTCCCCATTTCTTTAGTAGGATTTAAACAATTGAATTCCTAATTAAATTATAACATTAAGGAGATTATGAGAAAACAAAACAATTAACCAAAATTGTTATCAAACACAATTCATTCTCTCCTGACCAAAATTTGGCATCAATAGTTGGTATTGTTTGGGGGATGAAAGTAATCAACCAATGCAAACTCAAGAATCTTTACAAAATTAAGAAAATTAAGGCTACAATGACTTAATCTTGATGATCCTGTTAAAGAAGAAGTTTGATGGCAGAAGCTATGAGCGAATTATATCTCCATGACCAAAATCAAAGAAACAATGGGCGAATTAAATACCTGTGTCTCTAATTCAAGAGGAAGAAATTCATATGATAACAAAGAAAAATGATTCTACAAAGAAATTGGGGGCTTAGTTAAAAAGAGAGAGAAAAAAGTAAGAGGACAAAAAGACAAAATAAGGATAAAGACAACAAAAGGGAAAACCCTAAAAGGGTAATCTCCTTCCCTCACTGTTTCTCTCTCTTCCATGAAGAAGGCAACCACGAGTTATATGCGGTTTTCTTCATGGGTGCACATAGTTAAAACAGCAGCCCTACGAGCTTCCCTCCAGCTATGACGACAGCAAGCCACTCTGACCGGCGACGATGAGCGGTTTCAAACGACAACAACAAGTGTTGGCATCAGACGACGGTAGCAGCGAGTGTTGGCTACAAATAGTGACGACGAATGACTCCAAACGATGACGACAAATGGCTTCGAACGACGACGGCGAATGGCTTCAAACAACGACAACGAGCTACTCCAAATGACGACTATGAGTGAATTTGAATGGCAAGGCAAGAAGTTTGGAATGGCTCTATCTGCGGCAAAGTGCAGCAGAGACTTGCAGCCTGAAGACCCCTCTATTCAAGCAATGATTTCCTGTCAGTGATGGCGTTTTCTTTGGCATCAATCCACTAATTTCAGTTATCATGAAAATAGAGACCTCCGGCAAAGTGTTCCTCCAACAATGAAAACCAAATTGCTTGAATGACACATTCCACTAATGATTGTCTCTTCTTCAACAAGTATACTACTCTTACACAATGTTCACCAACAAGGACAGGCAGAAAACTTTTGGGTATCTACAAATGTGAGCGTCCATAAACAACCATCTATTGTAATGGCTCTCCATTGATATGCTTGAAGTAACGAGATTGCTTGGATGGACCAGTTGATGCAGTAGTAGCATGGATAACACCAGTGTCTTTTGACTGAGTTAAATACAATTGACTGTGGATGAACTCGTGAAAGCCACTCCCCTACATTTCTCAATTCGCTCATATTTTGCCATTGGCAAGGAAAGATTGCAATTTGTTACGAAATCGATAATTAAAGAATACAAATGAACGTAAAAATAGAGAACATCAACACACATATTTATGTGATTCACTAACAGTAGTTTACGTTCACGAGACAGAGAGAGAACAATTTTATTACAGAGAATGTTACAAGATTGTAAAATGAACAAAATCTACAGGGTAAGAGAGTTTATATAGTGCACTACTCTAAACCCTTGGTAATGTAAATAATTAAATATAATCAAATACCAATTCTAATTAGGTCTAGGATTCAAGAGATTCCAACAAATCTCTCACAGATAACATATCAAATACCAATTCTAATTAGGTTTAGGATTCAAGACATTCCAACAAATCTCTCACAGATAACAAACGTACTAGATGCAACATAAATAACATTGCTAGATGACCTAGACTTCTCCCTCATGCCTCAGAGTTTCCCAGAAGGGACCATTAACAATTCAAAACATTCAGTAAGTCCAAGCAATATTGGAACTTGCCATGTGGAATCGGTTTGGTAAACATATTCATTCATATCAAAAATACATGTTTTTAGGCCTTATTTTAGTAGTGTTTCTTGAGAAATACGGCCTTGTGCATGTTAAAATTCTCCATAATATCTGCTAAATAGATTAAATAATGAAGAGTAGGGTCTTTTGGATTCGTAAAGTGAATTTTTGACATATTGAACATGTTTTAGAGGCTTTTACATTGATGCGCCTGCATCAAAACCCTAAGTTCCAGAAACTTTGAACTAGTCACTATAGTTGCAGTTTACTCGACCCTCAACCGTTCTTTAGTGCCAATTTGATTGAGAAGCCTCCAAGACGTGGATTTCAGCCTACCTAACCTCTCTTGAAGCCTATAAAAGGGATTGAAGTCGTCCTTTCAAGGGAGAGATCCTCCACCGAAAATCAGTCCACTCCAAGAAGAAGTTCCATTAAACTTGCCAACCTTACTCCGAGACGAGAGTCCCTTTAGAGTTCGTAGGTTTTAAGGTTCTCCCAACCCTTTGAAAACGTGTGCAGAGTAAAAGGATTAGTCCATATGAGAGGAGAATCATTTTCTTGAGTTCTTTAGAGAGAGGAAGCATTTGAGGAGTGTTACTATATTTTCCAGTACCCATGTCCATTTCTCTTTTTCCCTTGCTACTTTTGCACATTCAATCTGTACTTATGATTGTGAAATTAATGAAAATGATTCATTTCTTCTTCATAATGAGTTAAATTCATTACGGGGTTTAGTTATGTGGATGCCCTAAGGATTCATGGCTTGAGCATTTGCCAAAGTGTTATATATCTTGCATTATTTACACTTTTCTCTTATTGATTGTATGGAAAACATTGTTATTTTGAACTAACCATTTAAGTTATCAATATAGTCGAGTCTTAACACTGAGAATGTTAGGATGTAAGTGGATTTCACAAAGATATATGAGGTTTAGGTCTAGAAATAGGATTACCATGCAACCTTAGAGATAAGGAGCATCATAGGGTAAAGAATATGTACAAATTAATCGAAGGTTTAGCTAACCATAGAGATATAGGATTAGCTCCTTAGGCTCCTAAAAGTTCTTGAAACAAAACTGAATAGGTGAAGATTCTGCCAATGTGTAAGGTAATGTGTCGACTTAATGCAGCTGCATCGTTCAAGTTTTCATGAACTTAGACAAAAGTATAGTTGATATCCTACGTCCATCGTTGTTAGTCTTTATCTTTTTTAAACTTTATTCACACGAACTCACAACAATGTTATATTGGTTACAGGTCACTTGATTGCGTTGCTTTAAGCCAAACCCAATTAGATAGCCAGTCATGAGATTTGGCTCTTGAAATACTCTAAGATTTATTACTTCATCGACAGTGTATGCTTGCACTTAGACCATATTATTCTCATTTTTATCACACATACACATTTGGTAGGTCAAGTTTTTAGTGTCGTCGCTGGGGGCTAGTTAAATCCTTTTGTTTTGTTTAAAATGTTGCTGGTCATTGCGATTGCATCAACTCTATCTCAAGGAAAATACTAACTCTCTTCCTTTGTGTTTGTTTCGACAGTTTTTTAGGTGTTAGTGCATGAGAAGAAGGTCTTGCCTTTTTAAAGCAGATCTTGAGATAGAAAGGACCTTACATAATAAAAGGAAATAACAAAGACGAAAGAGTTGTGAGGAGAAAGAGTTGAGCGCGCAAGTTGACTTAGAGGAAGATGTATTTGTGCAACAAATCCCAATGAATCTGCTTGGAGACGATCCTCTTATTCCTCCTAGGAATAATGTCCAACAAAATGGAGATCAACAACCACAACCACAACCTCAACCTACCGTTCAACCTCAAAATTCCAACGACATTGTTAAAGATAGGGATAGAGCAATTAGAGATTATGTAGCACCCATGTTCTGAACTCCTGACACAAGGATTATTGATCCCCCAATTGAAGCAACAACATTTGAAATGAAACCTTTGATGTTTCAAATGTTAAATTCTTTTGGACATTTCGCTGGATTATCCCATGAAGACCTTCATAAACATCTCAAACTTTTTATGAGAATTTGTCGTTCCCTCAAACTTAAGTTTTTAAGGAAGCCCTTAAATTTAAATTGTTTCCTTATTCCTTGCAGGGCAATGTTGAAGCATGGCTAGACTCACTCCCTCCAAATTCAATCGCGGGACAACCTCGTAGAGAAGTTCTTGGGAAAGTATTTTCCACCAAACAGGAATGCTAAATTTAGAGGAGAGGTTGTAGCATTCACACAAACACCTATAGAATCAGTAGATGAAGCCTAGTTATGCTTTAAAAAGTTGGTGAGAAATTGTCCACACTACAGACTCCTAGCAAGCATCATTATAGAGCAGTTTTACAATAGACTTAACCAAGCTTCGAAAATGTTAGTTAATGCATCAGCAGGAGGATCATTGTTGAAGAAATCTATAAACGAGGTAGAAGAATTCATGGATACAATAGCCAATAACAATTGGAACTGGGGTGATAAGAAGACATTGAAAGTTAAGACGACAACAGCAACAGAAGTTCAAGAAGGCCCCACATTGGCAGCTATGAACCAACGGTTTAACTACCATTAAGAGCACAATTTTGTGTTAGAACCTCAATCATTGGCTGTTGTGCAAGCAAAACCTACAATAATCACTTACAAATTTTATACTGCAAATCACTTAACCGATAACTATTTGTATAAGCCCCATCTACTTGTTATATAGGCTACCAGAAGGCGCAAAAACATTGGAATCTCTACTAAAAGACCTATAATCCAGGTTGGAGAGCGCATCCTAACTTTGTGTGGATAAATAATGGTAGTAGCGCATCTTGGCAGAATGATGAACCAGCACCACTCGCACCACGGTTATTTCCAAAGGTGCAACGACTAGTACCATCACCTACCCAAAATTCGAATATGAAAGCTCTGCTGAAAGAACATATGATACAAAATGACGCCACATTGAGAAACCTTGAGGTTCAGGTAGGATAACTAGCAAAAGAGATCAAGAAAATACCACATGACTGTTACCAAGCTCAATGGAAACCCCTTAGAGAAGCAAGAGCAGTGCCAAGCGGTTACACTCAGAAGTGGGTGGAATATGAAGGCCTTAAGAAGTCGGTCAAGTAGGAACAATAGAAAGTGGAAAGAACCAACACAAGTAAGGAGTCAACATCCATTAGTCAAAAGACGATTGTGATAGAAAGAAAACAAATAGAAGGAAAAGATGAAGCACTAGTAAAATCGAAGGAAAAAGGAGTAGTTCCACTTTATTGTCCGTCAATCCTATTCCCGCAGAGATTTAAGAAGGCCAGTTAGGATGTGCAATTCGAAAAATTCCTTGACATGCTGAAACAACTCCACATAAATATTCCATTAGTTGAAGCTCTCGGGGAGATGCCGAACTATGTCAAATTCTTAAAAGACATCCTGTCTAAGAAGTGAATGCTCCTGAAGTTTGAAACAGTTGTACTAACATGGTGCTGTAGTGCATTGGTTAGTAATAAAATTCCCCCAAAACTTAAGGATCTAGGAACTTTTACAATACCATGTTCTATTGGAGGGAAGAGTTTGGGAAGAGTTCTCTGTGATTTAGGAGTTAATATTAATTTAATGCCTTACTCAATATTTGGACAATTTGGAATTGGAGAAGTAAAGCCAACTACGGTCACATTATAACTTGCTGATCGATGTATTGTGTGGCCGATGGGAAAATAGAAGATGTTCTCATCAAAGTAGACAAGTTCTTATTTCTTGCCAATTTTATTATCTTAAACTATGAAGCAGATAAATAAGTGTCAATCATCTTGGGTAGATCATTCCTTGCAACAGGAAGAACATGAATAGACGTGCAAAAAGGAGAATTGACGACGAGGATCCATGATCAACAAATCACATTCAATGTGTTGAATGCCCTTAAGTTTCTAGGAGATATGGAAGAATGTTTGTTTCTTAAGATTACTGATGAATTTCTCAATGTGCAAGAGTTGTTAAAATAGACAGTGAATGATGACGATTATGAAGAAGAAGATAATGTCGAGGAAGAGTAGCTGACTGCATGTAAGCCCCGTACCTGACATTGGGAGAAGACAAGTAAGAAGAAACTATGAGACGGGCATTGAGTAAAGAAAATTGGCCGAGTTATGTGGAAGCAAAAGTGGCTAAGTGTTGGCCATGCGTTGGGTTGAGAGTATGTCTGAGGCTTGACGAGAGTTGTCGCTGGTAGCCATGCGCTAAAGAAGGTAGCTTGGCATGGACACAGATGTGAAGGAAGGAAGGTGCGATTGGCGTTGGTGGAAGTATGCGTTGAAGGCTACTATGCGTTAGAAGGTTAGTATTGCTATGCGTTGAGATGACCTATGCGTTGAAGGTTGGTATGCGTTGGTGCATAGAAAAGGGGCTGAGAGGACAATGCGGTAGTTGGCTATTCGGCGATGGGGCGTTGGGCAATTAGTAGCACAGTAAGTTGAGGCTATGTGCTGCCGAAGCTATGCGCAGAAGGTTTGCGTTGGCCAACCTAAGTACGAAAACGATGGTAGTGTTGGTGAGTCGGTGATTTATATTGATATATAAGTGAGTGCACAGAATAATTAAACACTTTGGACATATTTTCGAACTCAGATTGATTCCATTTCGCAGACGAACAACGAGGAGAGGTAGAAGAAGGTGTTTATATCGAATTTAAATAGAAACCAGATCATTTTCATGGTGACATTGAAGCTGGAACCAGAAGCTTGATTGTTGTTGATAAATCTGGACGTCATTCGGTATTTGAAGAAGAGTGAGCTGAGAAAGTTGAAGCTAGGACTGGAATTTTGAGGTTAGTAAGTTAATTTAATTCTTAGCAACTTCCATGAAGGATGTTTAAGCTAAATCCGAGCAAAAATATGTTAAATTCTAGGAGGGAGTAATCAGAGTTAAACTGCTAGATGATTCAAAGCAGCAGAAGTCATTTGAGAATAGTTCTCAAACGAAGACGAGTTATGGTCTGAAATTTTGAGGTAAGTTAGAAAGCTCACTTCTTTACAAGATTGTAGAAGAGAGGAAGTTCTGAATTTGGCTGAAATATGATTTTTAGCAGGATAAAGAAAGAGTTAGAAGGGAAGAAAGAAAGTAGTGGTCATCAGGTGTCGTTAAGACAATGGTATTGCGAAAAGAGCTAGAGAGTGAGCAGCGGAATGAGTGTCGCTGATAACGCAAAGGGCTTTGGGTCTCACAACTCTCGCTGAAGTCTCGCTGGGTGTCGCTCCTTAAGGTAATCTTGCTAGTCTTGTTCATTCCGGTCTCGCTGGTGCAGTGTCCTGTGGTGTGATTTCGCTGGTAATCTCGCTAATGACATAGAGTATTGCTAGTTATGAATATTTTGGAAAAAAGAGAGTCTCGGTGATGGAATGAGAATGGAGTCTAAATATGCATACTTAATGATCATGGAAAGGAAGTTCAAAGAAAACCAAACGTGAGAAATGTGTATTTACAGGCCAAGAAGAGCTCGGAAAGGCATATAATCCGCTCGGGGCCTAAGACAAATCGTGAGTGACTTTCTATATCATACAATGACTATTTTTAGCAATGTGTGAATGGAAACTATCATGTCATATGGAATCCTGTATGTGTATTATCTAAATGCAACCCACAGCCAAGGGACCATGTGTGAAGGCTTATGGGGAATATGATATATGATACATAGTGATGAGGAACCATGTGTGAAGGCACTTGAGAAATTGATTGAAATGGATTCCAATGCCGAGGGACCTTGTGAGAAGGCATATGGAAAACTAGTACATGATAGCTCAGTGCTGAGGGACCTCGAGTGAAGGCACCTGAGCAGTGGATTTATATGGAACTCAGTGCCGAGGGACAATATGAGAAGGCACTTGAGGGTTTGAAATGCCGAGGGACGATATGTAAAGGCATTTGAATACGTGAATGATGAGTATTGATACACGAGGATGAATGCGTTGAGCTTCGCTCCGCCTCAGCTGAAAAAAAAAAGGATAAGTGTATCACTTATGCTTTCATAGTATTGATGATTTAGGAATTCTTCTATGCATATATATGTGGTAGTTTTATGGTGATCCATGTTAACTCAAGGAAGTCTATTAGTAATTAATTAAATTCAGTCACTCACTGGGCATTAAGTTCACGCTTTCTTGCTTGTTTGTTTTATTGTTTTAGGTAGCAAGCGTGTCCGGGACGCCTAGCCTACTAAAGATTCTCGTTTGGGCTTGCTTCGGATCAGTCCTCTTAGTTTATGTACATATTTTTGTCATGCATGTTCCTTAGAGTATAGTGAAAGAGGGTTTTTGTGGTGTATAGAACGAATACTTGTTATGATGATTTATGGTTTAAGTATCTGGGTTGAGCAGTTATGTTTAATTTATGGTGTTCAATTGACATATAGCTAGAAATAAATGATTTGGCGTTGATTCATGTTATAAGTTACGCGGGAACATGTGTGTACAGGTTCACACTCACTTCTAGGTTAGGAAGGGAAATCTGGGAGGGGGTGTGACACTGCAGCAGTAGCACTGACAACATTTGAAAAAGTTCCAAAGCCATTAAAACCATCAAGCAAAGAACCACCCCAATTGGAATTAAAAATATTGCCAGCTCACTTTAAATATGCATATTTAAGGAACAACCAAATGCTACCTGTAATCATTGTGGTAGAGCTCATTGAGCAGCACAAGATATCTTTGTTACAAGTGTTGTAGAAGCATAGGCAATCGATTGGTTGGACTATTGCAGATATCAAAGATATCAATCCATCGTTCTGTATGTATCCAATCAATTTGGAAGAAGGAGCTTGAAATTCAATGGAAAACCAAAGGAGGCTGAACCCGTTTATGAAAGGAGTGGTGAGGAAAGAAATCTTGAAATGGCTAGATACAGGTGTAATATATCCCATTGCAGACGGTACTTAGGTCAGTCTAGGTCTAGTGTGTTCCAAAGAAGGGTGGCATAATGGTCACCAATGAGAAGAACTATTTAATTCCAACAAGAACAATAATGGTGCGTTTGCATGGATTATTTGAAGCTGCCACCAAAAAGGATCACTTCCCGTGGCCATTCATTGATCAGATGTTGGACACGTTGGCAGGAAAGGAATATTATTGCTTTTTAGATGTCTATTTTGGCTATAACCAGATTACTACCGTACCAGAGGATCAAAGTAAAACAACATTCATGTGCCCTTATGACACATTTGCTTTTTGAAGGATGCCATTTGGAATGTGGAACACTCCAACCACCTTTCAAAGATGTATGATGGCGATATTCTCGAATCCTGTAGAACGAACTATAGAAGTCTTCATGGATGACTTCTCAGTGGATGTTGAAACATTTCAAGTATGTCTAGGGAATTTGGAGCAGGTATTGGAGCAATGTGAACAAACAAATTCGGTACTTAATTGGGAGAAATGTCACTTTATGGTGACAAAAGGTATTGTATTAGGGCATAAGATTTCCAAGCTATGATTGGAAGTAGATAAAGCAAAGGTTGAGCTTATCTCAAAACTCCCTGCGCCCACAACTGTAAGGTATGTAAGAAGTTTTCTCGGCCATGTAGGTTCTTATAGAAGAATTATTAAGAACTTTTCACATATTTCAAAACCCTTATGTAAGCTTCTAGATGATGACAAACCATTTGTTTTTAATTAAGGTTGTTACAAAGCATTTGAGACTTTAAAGAAAACATTGTCGACTGCACCCCTTATGGCTGAGCCAGACTGGTCATTACCATTTGAATTGATGTGTGATGCTGGTGACTTCGTGTTGTTGTTCTAACGTGCTATATATATGCAATGTTAATTTGTCAAGTTTTCCTATTCTTCACCCAAGTATAAGTGTAGAATGAGGTTTTCTCGGTGCGTCCGAGGGAACATAGGGACTATGCAGATTCTAGAATTCGTTGGATTATCTAAGTTATATGCGTCACAAGAAAATAGGGAGAATTGATGTGTTTATGAAAATAAAAAGCAGTTTTACTAAGCTAAAGTGATGGAGTGGATAGGTATGCGACACAACAAAGTTCAGCTAATGGAATTATATGAATGGTAAAAGCAGGGCTGGGGTTGGTCATCATCTAAATTCAGAAACGCATAGTGTGATCTATTTCATACCAGCAACTCTGGACTGCACCTCTTGGTTGTCAGCCGCTATGCTTTTATCTCTATAACGCATAAGAGAGTGTTAAGTACCAAGGTTATTTCTATGTCTAGACAACACTTCTTAGCCTTATCAACTGAGTTCCACAATCACTTACTCTCTTGAGCAGTCTGATTATTACTACTTATATCGATTAGCTAGATGAACATAAGCATTAGATTAAAGTACAATCGACAAGATGGAACAGTCAAAACTATGGTTCTTATTTAGATGATAACACAACCCGTAACCTTCAAGAGAGTTAGTTACTCATAGATGATAAACAACAAATGGAGAAATGGATAGCCATGGAAGTTGTATAAATTAATGAATGGAACAAATGTTTTAGAAAATACAATCTCTTGTCAATAAACTAAAACATAAGTAAGTAAGAAAAAAATAGAAATCATGAAATGGTGTGGCTGCTCAATCTCTTCAGCTCGCTGAGGTGGTAGCGTGAATTCTGCTGTGAAGTGGTCAGGCGGAAGGAAGGCTCTTCTCTCTCAAGCTATTTGTCTCCGGTTGTCGTCTGGAGCGAACTCTACTGTCACTTAAGAATTCTTTCGAGAGATTCAACAACCTTTTCAGCTTTCAAGTCTGCCCTTTTATAGATGTTGCGTTACAATCGTTGGCAAATCTACATGATTGGAGGCTGAATTGCTGCCTTGCGTCTTTCTCGCCTACTCGCATGATTTTTGGTTCAATTCAGATCAATCACTTTAACCACAGATCAAACACATCAATCTCCTGACAATCTTTCAAGATTCTCGTCTGATTTTCTGCTGGCCTTACATTTTAGATTGATAATGCATCCATAGGTTGCTTGTGTTCCTGCGTTAAAGCATGCATTTTAAGTTCAAAAAGCTTCAAAACAATTATCTTCATCAATTCACAAGAGTAAAACGCATAGGGATATTTATCAATGGAATTTAACCCAAACTACCACATGATTCTCCATTTAAACTCTACTTTTCTAAAAGAAAGACAATAATAACTTGTATTTCTACAAGTTATCACTTCGCTATAAGTGTAGTGCTGGCACAAAAGAAAGGCAAGATGATCCATCCTATATACTATGCAAGTAAGATGATGAATGAAGCATAAGAGAATTATACAACCACAGAAAGGAGTTGCTTATAATAGTATTTAGTTTCGAGAAATTCAAGTCCTATTTGTTGGGACCTAAAGTCATTGTTCACACTAACGATTCTGCACTAAAGTAGTTATAAAAAAAGATGCTAAGCCAAGACTTATTAGATAGATTCTTCTTTTACAAGAGTTTGATTTAGAAATTGTGGACAGAAAAGGAACAGAAAGTCAAGTTGCCGATCATTTGTCTAGATTGAAAAAGAAATTGAAGGAATCAGATCAAGTTAGAGACGCCTTTATTGATGAGCAACTACTATCTATTAACAGTATGCCATGATATGCAGATTTTGCAAACTATCTATCGATAGGAGTTGTTCCACCAGAAGCAACCAACTATAAGCTTAAGAAGTTTTTCTACGATCTCAAATATTATTTCTGGGATGACCCATATTTATTTAAGCTACGAGCAGATCAAATCTGGAGGCGGTGTATTGCAAAGGAAGAAATTTCAACAATTCTTAAAGCTTGTCGTACCACCCTTACACAGGATATTTCACAGGCGCCAAAACAGCTGCAAAAGTATTACAAAGTGGATACTTTTGGCCATCCTTGTTTAAGAATGCTCACAAATTTGTTTAGGAATGCAATATATGTCAAAGGACAGGGAACCTAATAGCTCGTAGCAAAATGCCAATGAATTACATCTTCGAAGCCGAAATTTTTGATGTATATGGAATTGATTTCATGGGATCCTTTCCTCCTTTATTCAGAAACTCTTATATCCTACTGGCAGTGAACTATGTACCTAAATGGATAAAGGAAATAACAACTACTTCAAATGATGCTAAGGTAGTAAAGAAATTTATTCTTAAAAATATATTTTGCGGGTACGAAACGACCAAAGATTTGATAAGTGATGGGATGCATTTCATCAATAGAACCATGAAAAAGTTTGTTGCAGAAATACAATATGAAGTATCGAATCGCCACTACGTACCACCCATAGTCTGACGAACTTGTTAAGCTCTCTAATCGTGAGATAATTAGGAGTATTCTTGAAAAGACAGTGGATCCAACAAGGAAGGATTGGTCATTTAGGCTAGATAAAGCCTTATGGGCCCACAAAAAAGCCTTCAAAGCATCGTTGGGTATGTTTCTGTATATGATTGTATTCGGTAAAGACTGTCATCTACCATTAGAGTTGAAGGATAAGGCATATTGAGCAATTAAGAAACTAAAAATGAACATGGAGCTGGCAAAAGAAAAAAGAATGATACAGTTGAATGAGTTAGAAGAACTTTGCTTCCATGCATATAAAAATGCTAAGCTCAATAAAGATCAAACGAAAATATACCTTGAGAACAAGCAAAGGCTTTAGTTTGGGGGTGTGATTCATGTAGAAAATACATGTTTTTAGGCCTTATTTTAGTAGTGTTTCTTGAGAAATATGGTCTCTTGCATGTTAAAATTCCTTATAATATGTGCTAAATAGATCAATAATGAAGAGTAGGGTCTTTTGGATGCATAAAGTGAATTTTTGACATATTAAACATGTTTTAAAGGCTTTTACATTGATTTTTGGCCATTTTGTAGAAATTGCTGCAATGTGCCCGCATCAAAACCCTAAGTTCCAAAAATTTTGAACCAGTCGGCCATAGTTGCAATTTACTCGATTTTCAACCGATCTTCAACACTAATTTGATTGGGAAGCCTCAAGGACGTGAATTTCAGCCCTACCTAACCTCTCTTGAAGCCTTTAAAAAAGGATTGAAGTCGTCCTTTCAAGGGGAGAGGATCCTTCACCCGAAATCAGTCCACTCCAAGAATAATTTCCACTCAACTTGCCAACCTTTTTCCAAGAATGAGAGTCCATCTGGAGTTCTTAGGTTTTAGGGTTCTCCCAAACCTGTGAAAGTGTATGTAGAGTAAATTGATTGGTCCTTGAGAGAGGAGAATCTTTTTCTAGACTTCTTTAGAGAGAAAGGAAGTCATTCGAAAAAAATGGTGATATATTCAAAGTTAATGGACAATGTTTGAAGCCCTATTGGGGCAAGATGGTAAACAAGGAAAAAGTTTAATCTCCTTTGTTGAATTAAGCTACAAGGGTTAAGTTTAATGTATAGGTACGTTGTTTTTATTTCTTTTATTCTAGATTCATTTATCATTTATTCAAAAAAGACCTCGTACTTTAGTTATCAACCTTGACCAAAAGTCAGGGAACTCTGTCTAGGTTGGTTTTGTCTAAGGAAGAGGTACTTAAGATGACCATAGGGAACACCTCGACTTGGAAACCTATCTGGGAGTTGCAGGATTTCAAAATCGTTCATAACTAAAGTGATGTTTAAGTTGGTGAACTTTTTAACTCTCTTCCCTAAGTGTTTTAGGAAGCAAAGAATCAAGTGGGAGAAAACTAATGCTAGAATCAAAAATTTTGAAGCAATGCGCCCGCATCGTGTATACCTGAGTGTCTGCTTTGCCTCCAAAACCCAGATCCTGATGACGTCTTCAAGATCTAGTGGGCCATTTGAAAAACCTATAAATAGGTTGACCGAAGTTATTTTCTCCACACTTTGACCTAGAAGAGGAAAAGTCTCCCCCTTTCTCAAGCCTGATGTGCAAATCCTGCAAGTGTACATGTTAAGTTATAATATAGTTAAAATGACTTATAAGGCCGAGTATCGTCCTCAAGGAATTGGATTGATTATTCTTTTAGCTATTCAGAGATCTTCCCAATTTTATCTAAGGGATTGACTTGTAATGTCACTTAAGCTAAACTAATCTAAGAAAGCAAATAAAAGTGATCAAGATATGGAAAATATCAACTAAAAGTCGTTTTAGGTAATAGATTTCATCAAAGGTATTATTAAACATAATTGCTTGACTCTTGAAGTAATTAACACAACACCAAGATCTAGAAGTCTTTTATCCGGATTGAATCTTTCAAAAACAATCTTTTCTTTTACTTAAACCCAAATTACTAAATTCTTGAAACTAAGTGATGAAGCAAAGCATTAAGAACCTTCATCAACAATCTCTACCGTTATTCAACTATGTTCTGTGTTTTCAAACGATAGTTTAGCATGCATGATCTAACTTAAACATATTTTTTTCAAGCAAGATTTAAGCCATAGAATCATTCAAATATCGATCAAACATTCAAAAGCATTAAGAACGGTCATGCTAGAAAGCATAAATGCAAATTAACATTCAAGAAGCAAAATGTTCAACAACTTAAACCTAAGAATTCATCTACCTCTAAAACTATGAGAAGTTTAGCCTAACATGACTTCCATAGACAAAACTCACAGTAGAATCACAAAATACAACAAATAGACCAAGAATAAAGAAAGTGAAGAAAATTTATCTGGCTTCCAAGCTTGTCTTGAGGATGAATTTGACCTTCCAACGATCCTCGAACCTTTGGACATCTAGAATCATCATATATTGCACTAAACTCTCACTCTCGGTCTCTAATTCTCCAATTCTTGATGTGTTTTTGTGTGTCTCCTTTTGTGTATTTTCTTGTTTTTTTTAGGGTTGGTGAGGACCACTCAATATATAGAAGTGGGCACCCAAAATATTTTCCAAATTTGCAAAATTTACAAAAAGGAAAGCTAGCATTGTTGCGCTGTCTGTTCGTCATAATATGGGCAATGTAGTGACACTCTTGGGCAGCGTCGCACTGCTGTCCAACATTGTAGCCCGGTTTCAAGTGTTGCGACGCTCTATCCCAATGACGCTACGCTCCCCTAGCTGCCAATGTTTTATGCTATCGGGTTTAGAGCACAGTGAGGCAGCACAACGACACTCTTGACTGTGCTACCCTGTTTTTAGGGTTTTCTTGCATTTTCTTCTGTTTTTCGCTCGATTTTGGCTCGGTTTGGCCTTTTTAGCCTTTGACACTTAACTTTTGCCATAATCACCTGATAACTACTAGCAAACACGTGAAATCTCATAAAAACATCCCTAATTTAAGAGGATAAAAACTACTTTTTGAGTGCTTATCACCACCCAAAACTTAGAATTTTGCTAGTCTCGAGCAAATGAAAGAATTAAATATAGGGTGATTTAAAATATGTGTGCTATTGATTTATGCCTCAGAGAATAACATATTAGGATCTTAAGTATAAACATTCAAGTATATCTATATTGTCAAGATCCTTGAAGGCCAAATCTTGTTATCCCCCATGTGCGTGCGTGCAAGCTTCCTTTAATTAAAAAACAAAAACTAAAATGAGGACTTAAGAGAGCTTCTCTAGTTTTTCCTTACATGGAAAACATGAGTTGGATGCCCAGTGAGTGACATAGTATTTTAAGCACAACTCGTAAACCAAATCATGCTCAATAATAGAAAAAACATTACTTTAGCATAAAACTCATGTTAAGCCTTGAAATAAAACATAAGCCAGGTCTTTTACATAAATAAAGTTTACAAACTCATCAAACCTTCTTTTGCTTTAAAATTCCCTTAGTTAAGGCGGAGCAAGGCTCAACACACTCAACGTCGAAAACAAACCTTAGTTGGGGCAGAGTAATCTCGACACACCCAACGTCGAAAACCTTAGCTGAGGTGGCGTAATCTCAACGTCCTTTAACATTGAACTTCTTTAAGTCACAGGATTGCCCACATGCCTTCTCAACGTCCCTCAGCATTGGGTCACTTAGGAAACATTTTAGAAACAGGTATGCTTTGCACAAACAATTCATTGTAAAACATTTCATGAACAATAGAGCATTTCTCAATAAATAACATCTTATATACATGCTTTTCAAAAACTTGTAGGAAACAGATAAAACAGGCATTTTATGCCATAAAATCAAATATAACCAGCCATCATGCTTATCATGTAATAAATCATCATAATATCACATTTTATAAGAAAGCCTGGCTAAACATTTTAAATAGAATTGTTTTCAGAGAAAGAAAGGTGTCACTCACAATCCAAGCCTGTTCCTCAAGGTCTATAGGCTTTTCCAACTTCAATATGACCTGAAATATCAATTACGAGCCATTAGATCCTCTCTTTGAAGTCTTTACAAAAATCATTTAACCACATTTCATCCAATTGTCCATATCAAGCCTAATTTCCACCATTTCTATCATTTTTACCCTTTTAGAGACCTTTTTGCAAAATTCTCAAATTTTCCAAAAATGCTTAAAAATCAGCTTAAAATTCATATTTTTCCATTTTAGGCCAATAATTCAAGAAAATATCAATTTG
Source organism: Citrullus colocynthis (assembly GCA_031780015.1). NCBI lineage: Eukaryota > Viridiplantae > Streptophyta > Magnoliopsida > Cucurbitales > Cucurbitaceae > Citrullus > Citrullus colocynthis. The sequence continues at coordinate 545,665 of QLSR01000100.1, read as the reverse complement.
GGTAAAAAAAATGTCCAAAATTACCCAAAATGGCCGTAGGCAACCTTGGTGGGAAGTAGCTGGGCGAGGGGGGTATCAGTAGGTGCAGGGCGTGGGCGCTGGGCATGGGCGCTGGGCATGGGCATGGGCGTGGGCAGCTCTGGCAGCCTCTTCGGCCAGTACTGTCCTGTTTTCAACCTGATTTTTCAGAGCTCTAAAACATCATTTCTTTTCAAATAAAAATCAAATAAAAATTATGGGTTCAAGTTTAACCTCTTAACCAGCTTACCAAGAAAATTCAGCTCCAAAAACCTTCCTGAGCGCCCTTGAAAAATTCCAAAAAGCTAACTCGTCTGATTTGCTCAGTTTCTGCAACAACCTTAAGTATTTTGACGATTTCTCAAGCTTCCCGACCTCAAATCACTTCGGCAGCCCTAGGACGTCTTTCTAACTTACAGAGCTTCCTCTGGTCCAAAAATGGTGAAAATAGCATGAGGGAATTAGGAGAACCATCGGGTTAATTGAGTTGCTTGCTTAGAGTTCGAGCTGCTGCCCATACCAACCAATCAGCTTTAGCCACGCACCAGCTTGCTTCAACGTGTTTCCTCTTCATTTCTCCTTATCCTAAACATTCAAATTAAATATAATTTTTATTTAAATAATCATTTTAATTTAATTTAATATTTATTTCCTAATTTTACATTTTTCCCAAATAATTTCCAAATAATTTCCAAATTTTGACCTTTTGACTTAAGCTTCCCTTCATGTTCCACAAACATTTCCTAAGTCCAGCCCTCCTCCTTGTACTACAACACCATTACCTCCATCCCTTTTATTTCTTAGCAAAGGTTAATGGAAGAAGAAGAATACCAAATCATAATTACCTAAAGTGCACTAGAATTCCACATGCTTTCCTACTCATTCAAGCCAACCCTAGCCAAACTTTTAACCATGACTTTTATCTTTTGCTAAAGCTAAGGAAAATAGAGGTTAGGGCTTATAGCAAGTGTACAGGTCAAGTTATAATATAGTTAAAACGGCTTGTAAGATCGAGTATCGTCCTCAGGGAATTGGATTGATTATTCTTTTAGGTATTCAGAGATATTCTCAATTTTATTTAGGGGACCAACTTGTAATGTCACTTAAGCTAAACTAATCTAAGAAAGCAAATAAAAATGATCAAGATATGGGAAATATGCACTTTTTGAGTGCTTATCAAAGTCGTACACCCAAGTTTTCTTCTTCTTCAGTTAACTTCACTGTTGATCACTCCCTTCCGACGTTGACGCTGGTGCCCATGCTACCTACTCTGTCAACTGCACGTACCAGAGGAGAAGAAGTGAGTGTTAGCCACACTCGATGCCCACACTGATGAAATCTCTACGGCACTCTGATCTAGTTCAGGCTTTGCCGTTGGTCGCTTTTGAGGGCCAATCGGAGCAGTCTAAGAGGACTCCACGAAACCCTAGCCATGAGAGGGTGTGCGGTGTCACAATCGCTTACTTTTGAATACGGGACGGGCGATTGTGCGGCACTGCTCTAACCCGGCGAGCAAGTCAGCCGTACAAAAACCATGGGTCGCGGGTAAACTCGGGGTATGATGTAGCCTCTACTCGCATTTTGAGAGAAAATGGTTTTATAAAACGAGAGAGAGGGAAAGCTTTGAAAACATCACTAAATAAAGCATTGAGGACTGACAATTGCAAAAAAGCTTGTATGCAAAGAGTACAACAATACTTGGTCGGGGAGTCAACTAGTGGGGTTCCCCTATAGTACATTTTAAGCAAAAACTATTATGCCAGCCTTGCATATCAAAACTGGCGAAACGTCACTCGAAAGGAAAACAACATGAAAATGAAAACAACTTCCTAAGCTACTTACAAGACATAAATACATGGTGGTTGAGGGTGGTTTAGGCATGCGGCTATAGGCAAACACTCCTTGGACAAGCATGCTCAAGACACTCTCCCCCACTTAAACAGTTGATGTCTCTGTCGACTGGCGGAGCTTGAACTCTTCAATCTTCGGCTTCCATGCTTCCAAATCTTCAAGACGTTCCCAACTCGTTTCTTCTGCGGGCAGATTTTTTCACTTGACAAGGAACTCGAGGACTCTCTGAACATGTCTTCCAACTTTTCTGACTCTGTCTGCGAGGATCTCTTCAACTTCCTTCTCGCATGTGTGCTTGAGGTCGATATCTGACCGAACAGTGACATTGCGGCTACCATCATTGGGGTCGGGGTGATAGGGTTTAAGGTTGCTTACATGAATTACTGGGTGAATTTTCATCCATGTGGGCAACACCACCCTATATGAAGCGTTCCCGACCTTCTTTAGGACTTCTACTGGACCTTCATACTTCCTGACGAGGCGTTGGTCCTTCCGGCTTCGGAATTGAATCTGTTCGGGTCTCAGCTTGATCAGAACCTGATCCCCTACTCGAAATTCAAGGGGACGTCGCTTCTTGTCCGCCCATTTCTTCATGTGCTTGGAGGCTTTTTCCAAGTAGGCTCGTGCAATCTCAATGGTCTGTTTCCACTCCTTTGTAAAGCTGTGGGCTTGGGGGTTCTTTCCTGCGTACGGATGATCAATAATGTGAGGCAACAAGGGTTGTCTTCCGCTTACAACTTCAAAGGGACTCTTCCCTGTTTATGAGCTTGTTTGGCAATTGAAGCAGAAGTAGGCCACATCTAACAACTGCACCCAATTCTTTTGCCGGGCGTCGACAAAGTGACGTAAATACTCTTCGAGCAGGCAGTTAAACCTTTCTGTCTGGCCATCTGTTTGGGGTGGTAACTTGAGGATATGTTCAGGCTTGTCCCTAAGAAGAAAAATAGTTCGGTCCAGAAGGTGCCTATGCACCTGCCATCTCTGTCGCTGACAATACTAGCTGGAATTCCCCATAGCTTCACCACGTGTTTGAAGAACAATTGGGCTGTCATTTCGGCAGAGCATAGTTTTGGGTAGCTATGAAGGTAGCGTACTTCAAAAATCGATCAACGACAACTAAGATGACTTCGTGCTCGCCCACCTTAGGCAGATGGGTGATGAAATCCATGGACACACTCTCCCATGGTCTGGATGGCACTGGTAGGGGTTCGAGGAGCCCGACAATTTTCGCTTTCTCAACCTTGTCTTGTTGGCAAATGAGGCAGGTCTTGGTGTACTGTATGACATCGTCTCGCATACTGGGCCAGAGATAGCCTTTCTTCAATAGTGCATAGGTTCTTTGCCATCCTGGATGGCCTGCCCACAAGGTGTCATGACATTTGTGTAACAACTTCTTCCTCATGTCTCCTGCTCTAGGGACATACAACCGGTTCCCTTTTGTCAACAGCAAGTCTCCCTCGACCCAGAATTGTCTGGTCTTGCTAGCTTTGGCTAAGGATACTATGGCCTGAGCGGAAGGGTCTTTTTGCAAAAATTCTTTGATGATCTCCCGCATAGATCCATTGACCTTGCTTGATTGAATATGGCCCAACACGCACATGGCTGCATGCTCGCCTTTTCGGCTAAGGGCATCGGCAGCTTGGTTGCTTCTCCCCGTCTTGTGTTCGAAATTGAAGTCAAATTCGGCTAGAAACTCTTGCCACCGCGCTTGCTTTGATGTTAATTTTGGCTGGCTAAAAAAATGGCAGATCGCAGTATTGTCGGTCTTAACTACGAAACATGATTCTAGCAAGTATTGCCTCCAGACTCTTAGGCAGTGGACCACGACCAGCATTTCTTTCTCAGAGACAGTGTATCTTCTTTCTACGCTATTGAGTTTCTGACTTTCGTAAGCTATCGGGTGGCCTTCTTGGAGAAGGATGCCTCCGAGGGCATAATTTGAAGCGTCTGTCTCTACCTCAAACGGTCTAGTGACGTCAACCAGACCGAGGACAGGGCCCCTCGTCATAGTCGCTTTAAGCTCTTCGAAGGCCGACTGACATTCGGCCAACCACTGCCAGGTGGTGTCTTTCTTCAACAACTCAGTTAGGGGGGCAACTCTTCTTGAAAATCCTTCGACGAAACGACGATAGTAATTTGCTAGACCCAAGAAAGAGCACAACTCAGGCACAGAGGCAGGAACTCTCCACTCCTGGATGGCTTTCAACTTGTCACTGTCCATCCTGATCTTCCCATGTTCGATCACATGGCCCAAGAAGTTAATACGCTTTTGGGCGAAAGCACACTTCTCTTTCTTCACATAGAGTTAATTCTGCCGTAGTTTATCAAAGACTAATCGGAGGTGAACCTTATGTTCTTCCAAAGTGGGACTATAGACAACAATGTCGTCGAGGTAGACCACTACAAACCGATCGAGATATTCGTGGAATACTTGGTTCATCAGTGTACAAAACGTGGCTAGCGCGTTGGTGAGTCCAAAGGGGATCACGAGGAATTCAAAGGCCTCATATCTAGTCACACAGGTGGTCTTCGGTTCGTCCCCCTGGGCGATGCGAACTTGGTAGTACCCTGACCTGAGGTCAAGTTTTGTAAAGTATAGGGCTCCGTTCAACTGGTCAAATGGATCAGTGATGATCGGTAAGGGGTACTTGTTTCGAACTGTTACTTTGTTTAGAGCCCTATAATCGATACACAGTCGTAGTATTCCGTTCTTCTTCTTCTGGAGCAACACTGAGGCCCCATATGGTGCTTTTGCAGGGTGAATGAATCCTGCATTCAGCAACTCATCCAACTGCTTTCTGAGCTCAGCTAGTTCCCGGGGGGGGGGGGGGGGCATCCTGTATGTGTTCTTCGCTGGAGGTTTGGCTCTAGGGACAAGTTCAATCTCGTGATCAATCCCACGTCGCGGAGGTAAAGACTTTGGTAAACTTGGTGGCAGAATATCAACATACTCGTTTAGGATCTCTTGGATTTCTAGAGGGACGAACTCGGTTCCGGTGATCTCGTCGACCACTGGGATAGCCATAAAGGTGGGTTCCTCTCGACTGAGACCTTTCTTCAACTGCAGGGCAGAAATCATTCTTACTCCACTAGGCTGCTTTATATCTACTGAGACCACTGTGGGATTACTGCTGGTGACAATTAGGCACTTGGCCAAGGGCATGGGGATGACTTTGTGTTCCAAGAGGAACTCCATTTCGAGCACGACGTCAAAGTCGTCCATGCGTACCACGACCAGATCAACATTCCCAGTCCACCCAGCTAGCTGTAAGGGCTTCCGAATTAACGACTTTCATCTTACCCGTGTCTTTCTCAAATTTGAGTTCTAAGCAGTGAGCTTTCTGTTCAGAAATGAAGTTGTGTGTTGCACCAGAGTCTACCATGGTGCCTCTAGCAGGTTTGGAGTTGATGCTCGCGTCAACAAACATAAGTCCCTTTTCTACTGTATCTTTTTGGTGGGAAGTTTTCTTCTGAATTGCGGATAAGAGCTTTAATGCTCCCATTCTAGGGGTTTCCTCATCTTCTTCTCTTTCCACCTCTGCTTCTGTCTCAGGTTCGTTACAACTTTGAATTGAGGCCTGTAAGGCCGTCAAGGCGCCCTGATTTGGACACTCGGCTACTTGGTGGGGGCCTTTGCACCCGAAATCAGTCCACTCCAAGAATAATTTCCACTCAACTTGCCAACCTTACTCCGAAAATGAGAGTCCCTCTGGAGTTCTTAGGTTTTAGGGTTCCCCCGACCCTGTGAAAGCGTGTGTAGAGTAAAAGGATTAGTCCTTGAGAGAGGAGAATCTTTTTCTAGACTTCTTTAGAAAGAGAGGAAGTCATTTGAGGAGTGTTACTGTATTTTCCAGTACCAAATCCATTTCTCTTTTCCCTTGCAACTTTCACACATTCAATCTGTACTTATGATTATGAAATTAATGAGATGATTCATTTATTCTTTATCATGAGCTAAATCCATTAAGGGATTCAGTTATATGGATGCCCTAGGGATTCATGGCTTGAGCATTTGTCAAAGTGTTATGTCTTGCATTACTTACACTTTTCTCTTGTTAATTGTATGGAAAACATTGTTAATTTGAACTGACCATTTAAGTTATCAATATAGCTAAGTCCTAATATTGAGAAGGTTAGGATGTAAACGAATTTCACAAAGGGATCAAAAATAGAATCACCATGCAACCTTAGAGATAAGAAGCATCATAGGGTAAAAAATATCCACAAAATTAATCTAAGGTTTAGCTTGAAGGGATCAAAACCTTAATGCAGCGGAAGAACACAAAACCGATTTTGATATTAAATCTATAATTTAAAAATACGTAGAAAATTAGGTTAAGCAAGTAAATCAGAAAAGAAAAACTCATACATTTTCTAACGAATTTTTAAGAAAATCATTTTGGGTTTGGAAAAATACACCGCCACGAAGAACCCTTCCCATTCTCTAAGATATTAGAGATATTGGATTGTGGGAACCAACTTTGAAGAATTGGAAAAGTTTGAGAGAAAATTTGTGTGGAAAAAATTGGCAGAGCCTTTCTGGCAGTTTCATCGACTTCTCCCAAACCTCTAAGAATCGAGAACTTTTATCGATGGAATGAGGGAGAGAAAAATGGTAGACATGGAATCATTCCACGTCTCAGATAACTCCCCTATATGGGAGTTATCTAATTTTATTTATTTAATTAAATAAAAATAATTTTTATTTAATTAAAATAATAAAAAACTAATTTATTTATTAAATCTAAGTTAATTAATAAATTCATTTAAATAATATTTAAATGAATATCTCTCACATAACCTATAACTTTAATTCAAAAAATTAATTAATTCTCCAATTAATCAATTACCAAAGTAAATGTCTGACATTTAATTTAATTTTTATTTGAATCAAATTCAACTATATATTTCCCATAATATATAATTTTTAATGCCCATCTTATATGCATTAATTATTACTTATAGTTTTAATATGAATATAATTCATATTGAACTAATATCTTAACTATTTCAAATATTTAATTCTCTCATAAATTTAATTTTTGAATCATGTCTAAAATAAATTTAAACTATAAAGTTTAATTAAAATATAAACTTTATATAATAATGTATCATTGTACATTATATTATTTTCCTAAGTGAATTTGGACATTTCAAATTCTATTGAAGACTTAATTACCTCAATACCTTTTACGAGTTAGGAAGGGGACCTAATGGACCTACAGATAAAAAACTCCAACGATATGAGAGTAATTGGCTAAACTCATTAATCATATTAATCAATATTCGTTAACTGTGGGTATACTCCACTAAAGACCCATAGCTTTACACTCTTCTCACTTTAGATATATTTCTGTGTCTACGGATAGAGACCAATAACAACAAATTAGTCCTTCAGAAGTGTTCGTAACACCAGCTGGGTCAAATTACCGTTTTACCCCTAGGTTACCTCTAGATCCTTAAGTACCAGTACTCCTCTAATGGACCTGTTTATGGTTCAACCACTAAACAGAAATCCATCTTGGGCCAATGAGAGGGTAGGGCTCTTTGTTCAAGTCCCAAAGACACCACTTAAGAGAACAAACATCTACTTACCCTAAAGTCGGGAAGGAGTGAAATCCATCTTGTATAATTATGTTACCAGCTCTCCACTAGGTTTTGTCCCCAAAATGGTAGGTATATTGAGTCGACAAACCGGTCACTCTCACCCATACAAATCAAAGGACAATCCGTCGTGAACAGGAGTTCATAAGTTGCCTAGGTCATCCTATTGAAATGGACACCAAACTAGTCAACAGAGTTACATCTAATGGTTACTATTTTGAGGTTTGGTCTTATGCAAATTCATTATATAGGATACCCCCACTTGCATGCCACCTACATGAATGCGTTGGATCACTGCCTTTTATCAAATACAATGTGGGTCGTATCCATAGTGTTACCAGGATAACTATACTATAAACCTTTTAGGCTGTATCTTGATCATTGATCCCTATATGTCTCCACATACTGTTCAAGACTCATAAGACAGCCTAGGATGTTAATTTATTGGATTTTAAGGCTATTAAGACAAAATAAATACAAAATAATTAATAATTAATAAAACTTATTGAAAGATCATCAATAACACTTCATTTGTACAGTCAATTATTGACATTTACTATCTACGAGTTTTAGGGCATAAAACCCAACATAGCTAACCATAGAGGTATAGGATTAGCTTCTTAGGCTTCTAAAAGTTCTTGAAACAAGACTGAATAGGTGAAGATTTTACTCATGTGTAAGGCAATGTGCCGACTTAATGCGGTCGCATCACTTAGATTTTGATGAACTTAGGCTTAGTTGAAACCCTATGTCAATCGTTGTTAGTCTTTATTTTTTTTAAGCTTTATTCACACAAACTCACAACAATTTTACGTTCGTTACGTTAGGTCACATGATCGCGTTGTTTTTAGCCAAATCCAATTAGATAGCTAGTCTCATGGGAATCGACTCTTGGAATACTAAAAAAAATTATTACTTCATCGACAGTGTATGCTTGCAGTTAGACCATATTTATTCTCATTTTTATCACACACACATTTGTTTGAACATATCAACAGGATTATCTCATCCCCTGTAGCAGCAAGCCACTAAGCATGCTCATTACACATGAAAGACATCCAACCGAATGCATCCTTTAAATATGCATAAGCTTACTCACTCTTAAAGACTTATTTATACAAAAGACACGAAGGAGTAATCTTTGTCAATTTTTTTCTTTTTCATTTTTAGACACAGCCAAAATATAAGTGATTCTTTAGCAATAACATTCAATTAACGAAATCTCAGAACCATTTGAGGAGACAACAAATCCAATTTAGTACAAGTAAAATACTAAGTTCAAGGCTTTAAAGTAAAACTGACTTAGTGTTAAAAAAATGCAATGGATCAAAAGAGGGATTCAAAAACTCTAATTTAGGAATATGCAAACTAGTTTCCACCAAAGAGGCACAACATATAACCAGATTGAATTGTTGGTCATTGATAGCACCAAAAAGGTGCTACTTTTCCTGGCTTAATTCGGGCTCGTTTTAAGATTTTACATGTTTATTTCCTATGATTGTGTAGGTTTTGAGCACAAGAGATAGAATTGACCCCCATAGCAAAAATAGAAGGAAAACAAACCAAAAAGAAGTTTCAGAGCATCAAAGGTGAATAAAGAGAAGAAAAAGAAGCAAATTGGGGCAACTACGGGCGCTGTGCTAGGCGCTGAGGACCCCGAAGCAAGGATTAGGCAAGGGCCTATGCACTCTGAAGTTTGACAGGAAGAAATAGCCGTGCACGCGAGTGATGCGCACTTTGAGTGTTAACTGCAAGTGTACGGGTTAAGTTATAATATAAGACGGTTAAGTCCGAATATCGTTCCACTGGAGATCCAATTGTGAAGGTTTAAGTTACTTAGCTATTCTAGAGTTGAATCAATTTTATTTGAGGATTGAATTTGAAAATTATGAGTTATGGAAAATAAAAATCAAATAAGGAAAATATTAAAGTGAGAAACACAAGAGTCAAAGAGAGTTCTAGGGTAATGAATCCTTGTTTATTTCATCATGCAATATTATAGATTTCATAGATTTTATTGTCATTTATATGCCTAAGTCTAGAAACTTAATTCCAAGTTATTTTCTCTCAAAAACAACCCTTTCTCATGCAACTCGATTGATTATTAATCTCTTAAAACCAATACAAAATTACATGACATTAAAAATAGTCTTTAACAACTTTTATTGCCAACCTAACTACTCTCGTGATAGATTAACAACAATTCATTGTTATGGATCAAGTTAAACATACAATCTCTCAATCATACATCTAACCTAACATGTGAAGATGGCCAATCCATAAGAATTACACACAATAACAATGAAAAGCATAATCATTCCAACAAAACCATGAAAGTCTACAAGATCAACATAATTTCATAAACAAATCATCAAAACCCTAAAACTAAACAGTTTAGCCACTCATAGCTTGAAGCAACATGTTTGAGCAAAATAAACAAAGAAAGAGTGTAAAGAAAGGGAAACTCTACTGAAAAGAGGCTCTTGATTGAGGTAGCACCGTCACGATCTCCTTGGCTCTCACGTCGGAATTCGAAGGGCACCACGACTATCTCGAACTCTTTTCCTCTTCTTTGCAACTAACTCACTCTTTGAACTCTCACTCAATTCTCTTTTTTTTGTGCCTCTTTAGGTCTGCACTTCCTTGATTTTATTTTGATCCTTAGGGCTGCTGGAAACTCCCAAATTTATAGAGTTTGGCCGCCCAAAAATTTACCAAAAATAACAAATTTTCATTTAAGGAAAACTGGCGCCGCAGCGCTGGTCTATAGCGCCGTGACGCTATTGAAAAATCTGGGACAGCGCCGCGACGCTGTTGGAGAGCGCCGCGGCGCTAGGGCTGCGATCAGAAAACCAGCTCTCGGGTTTTAGCACCGCGGCAGGGCTGTTTAAGCACCGCGGTGCTTTGGGTTTTTCAGCTCTTTTTCGCGGTATTCTTGCTCGGTTTTGATCTTTTAGTCTTTTCTTCTAATTCCTCATTTTAACCTGAAAACCAGTAGCAAACAAGTGAAATCTAATATAAACTCCCTTAATTTGAGAGAATAGAAAGCACTTTTCAAGTGCTTATCAGCGAGAGCGCCCAGGCGCTTTGAATTCTCGATGAGCGCTTAGGTGCTCTCCCTAAGCGCTTAGGCACTCCGACCAGATTTAAATGCAAAATTTTGCTGAATGAGGTCATTCTATGCTCGATTTTTTAGCCTCCACACTCAAATTCTCTATATTTTTTTCTTCCTAGCCATTAACTCTTGTATTTGGCATTAATTTTCATGCTTGGACTTCATCTCAGCACATTACGAGTGGCTAAGGTAAGTAGTTTCTAGCTTAGAGGTAGGATTAAACTCATGTATCTTGGTTGAGAAACTTGTTTATTTTGAATTCATGCTGGATTTTATTAATTCTTGAGGTAATTTAATGTTTTATGCTTAGAGATTACTTTTGACTTGGTCAACAATTGTATTTTCTTTGCTTCGCTAGAGAAAGATGAGTCTATGCTTGTTAATCTAGCTTAGGGCTCAATTTATGGCTCACTTGTAACTAAGTTCCAAATTGCCTTAGACAATTTCTTTTGTTCATTTGAAAGTAATCATTCAAGAATCTAATCATTTGGTAATTTAGGCTATCCAAATTGCTAGTGACTTGGTTTATTTCCCTAGACTTAATGTGAGTTTAATTGATTAGGTCGCTATCGAAACCGGTTAATTGAATAACAATGCTGCTTAGTTAACTAATTAGTGCATTAAGGTGATAGTTATGGTCTTCCATACTAACGAACCAAGAATAAAATCTAGCATGCAATTAATCTTTAGAGTTCGATGAACAACAAAGAGCATGAGTAAAGTTCGAATTTCCTGAGCTAGGTTCCTTTAATTGAACTAAATTTTACGCTTTTACATTCACGCTATTTAAATTCCATTGCAATCGAAATACTTAAAACCCTCTGGTGACTGTTCAAATTCTATAATTGGCTAAAATACTGAGATTCCCTGTGGAGACGACCCTGTCTTGTCGCTTATACTACGTTGTAGTGTAGGTAATATAGATTAGAGTTACAAATTTATTTTATTAGTAAGGGTTTGTGGGCGATAGCAAATTCCTACTGTCAGTCATCCTAATCAAAGCATGCATACAAGAACTTCTAAGTTATTCAATCTTACATTGTTCTCAAGCCAAAAAAAGAAAAAAGAAATTATAAGATTTTCAAAATTTCTCATCCTATTCACATTCAACAAATTCTTAACCTTTCCAAAATTTCTCAAACCTTTTCACATTCAAAAAATTCAATCTACATCCATAACACATATTTTTCCAGCTAACATGCATAACAGGAACAAGAACACACAAAAGTATAAAGTACATCTCCCACCCCAAATTTAGAATAATGCATTATCCCCAATGCATGAAAAAGTATAGGACAATCACTTAAGGAAGTGATACAAGCATGAGTACTTTGTGAGGGATAATGCTCCTGAAATTCAATATGAAACTAGTGAGAGCAACTTTATTTGAAAAAAAAAAAAAAAAAAACAACAAGCCAATCAAATAACAAAAACCAATAAACTTGGGTTGCCTCCCAAAAAGTGTGGTGTTTAAAGTCTCTAGTTAGATAGAGCCAACAATCCTTGAAGTAGAGATTCTTCAGACGTCGTTACTCATCACCACAATAGTGCTTGAGGCTATGACCATTCACTTTAAATGTAGACCCATTATCTGCCTGCAGCTCAATTGCTCCATGGGGAGATACCTCTTTGACTATGAAAGGACATAACCATCTTTCCTCAATTTTTATTTGGAAATAAACATAAACAAGAGTTAAATATTAAAACCCTCTGATTAGGTAAAAATGACCTTGGAATGATTTCTTGGTCATGCCATCTCACAACATGCTCTTTGTAAATTTGGGTGTTCTCGTACGCTTGAGTATGGAGCTCATGCAACTCATTGAGTTCTAAGAACCAGTTCTCTCTCGCCTTCCTAGGGTCCATGTTCAACGTTTTGATAGTCCAATAAGCCCTATGCTTGAGCTCTAGTAGTAAGTGACATGTCTTTCCAAACACCAACTTGTACGAGGAGGTACTAATTGAAGTTTTGAAGGCTGTTTGGTAGGCCACAATGCATCACCGAGCTTACTGGCCTAATCTCTTTTGTTTGTTAGGACTGTCTTCTCAAGATTTGCTTTGATCTCTCTGTTAGAAACTTTAGCCTATTTGCTAGTTTGAGGATGGAAAGCTAAAGAAATCTTATGCTTGACACCATACTTAGCCATCATACACTAAAACAGTTTATTACAAACATGAGAACCATCATTACTAATGATAGCCTGTGGAGTGCCAAATGTGTAAATACATATTTGTGCAAAAGTTTCAACACGGTCAAAGCATCATTATTTTTAGTGGCTATAGCCTCTACCCACTTAGGGGATGTTTGGGGTAAGGAGTGGAATAGTAAGCTCCAAGAAGTTGTGAAGTCTTGTCATCTCTACGAATAACACTCTTCTACTCTTTAGATTCTTCCTGGAAATTCTGTTAATCTCAAGATAAGAAGGTAAAAAATTAGCTCATCTAGTGCGTCACATGCACCAGAGTACAAACAAATAAACTCAAACAAACAAAACAAATAACATATACCTTGAGTTTAAATCTATCCAATTCTTAAATATTAAAGAAATTTGTTCCTCTGATCCCCAACAAAGGCACAAAAAACTTGATGATATAAGCACATGAGTAAGTTGTCCTGGTGGTCAAGAGATCGAATGTCGTCCTCAGGAGATACAACTCACGAATTGCTTTAGCTATTTCAGAATTGTCGTTGATTTTATTTTAAAGTTGAAAACAAGATGCATTCATAATTATGTAATGTAAACTTAAAGAAACAAATGTTTAATTTTAATGATGAAAACATTACAAGGTGTTGATTTTAATGTGCAATTCTTAAAGTCATTCATAAGTTCAATGAATTCTTGTATTCATCGACATACTCAAATTTAGAAACTAAGGTCTGGATTGCTCTATTTTAAAGAACAATCTTTTCTCATGCAAGCTAACCGATTTCTAATTTCTTGAGATCAAATTAAGAAATAGGACAATAAGCAAAGTCATAATCAATTTTCGTTATTAGTCTAACCTTTTCCATGAAAGTTTAACAATGATTCAATATTATAAATCCAAATAAACATATAATCTTATATGATTGAACATTCAATCTCAAAACATTGATGGTCTGATATGAAAACCCTAGAAAATTGAAGATTAGGAACTTAATTGATGAACCCCTAATAACAAATTAAAAAACTCTCAAGTCAATTGATGCCAATTCAAAGGGAAAAATTAGAATTAGATTATCTTTTGAGTGAAGACCAAAAGATAAGGAGAACTAGTCCTCTACCCAAGGTTTGAACACTCCACATATAAGTTCATCAATCTTACTTGAATGCTCAAGCATGCAATCCTAAATCAAAAATTGCAGAAATGTTGGTGATGAATCTTTGATAACTTGTAGGAATACAAGCTATTGTAGTTCTTTATTTAAATTAATTAAGGTATTTTAGAAGATAATGCATTAATTTGAAATGAATATCATGTAAAAAAATAAACTCTGTGATCAAATGTTTACAAAACCTTTTATTCTAAAAATTATATGATTCACATCTTCTAGACACAGGATTTCAATAAAGAGAATCTAAAAATAACAAAAGGAAATTAAAGATGTTGCAGTTAAACGCATGCAAAATTAGGCCAACTACAATCTTGTACACATAGAAGATCCCTGCATTGAGTAGAAACATGAAGACATAGCCCAAAGTTCAAGTGGTTAGCTAATTTGACACAATCACGACAGAGCCAATGAACCTGTGATGCAAAGAAGTCTGCGCAACACGACATGGAATTAAATGCAAAGGTGTCAGATCATCATTAGAAAGAGGTTGAGAACCTTCTTTTGAACGCCTATAAATAGCTCAAAGTGCTACAATTCAAATGACAACCTTTTGTCAAGAAATTGGTCAAGGCTCTGTCCAATTCTCCCCTCCTCTCGAGCTTCTCTTTGAGGAACTCTGAGTCTCGCTGAAAGTGAAGAGAGCATCACTAACTCACCGTGCAATCACCTTGAAACAGCCACCATCTAAGTCAAAGGAAGTAAAACGTTGCAACTGGTGGCTTGACACACTCATTTCTGAACTTTACTTCATTACATTGTTATTTCGATTTGTACTAAGACCTTGAGATTTTAAAACTCATTAATTCTTAATATGAATCTGATTTCCCATTTCTTCCATCTATCCATGTCTTAATTATCACCCACCATGAGTAGCTAAACTTTTAATGGGTTGAGAGGATCGAACTAACATTTTCACAAATTTTGCATAAGTCAAAGTTCTTGTTTAATGTGTGTTTAATACCTTGCTTGAATCCATCTAACGAATTGATTTAAGTAAAAAGAATCAACTGCTTGAGAGAGTAAGTGATTGTAGACTTCATTCAACAAGAAAAGAAATAGCTTTAGAGATAAAGTTAATCTTTTGTCCAAGAATTGACTCGAGCATGCATCTTAGAAATAAGATAAATATGGCATGAAAGCACTTAGAGGTGAGTTTTTAATTTTTATGAGTTAACGACATGATAGCCTACTTATGCATTACTTAGTAAAATGTTAGTAACTCCCCTCAATCCTACTTTCTCTATTGGTTTTTTCTCGTTTCAACACACGCTACTAGATTACGATTGCATCTCACTTACATTAGCCATTCCAACCGTCACCACGATCAATGTATCATCACTCCACTCACTTTCACCCTTTATTATCATCCACGCTTATCATTATTTGTAATTAATTTGTTAATGTAGATATACATATATTCACCCAATGCATTCATTAACATTCATTGCGTTAAAATCATTCAAGTTCAAACATATTCTTAGCACAAGTCCCTGTTTTCAACCTTGTACTCTCCAGGAAACTCTATTTGGACTTACACTTGGGTTTAATAGATAAAACTTGTGTTTAATAGTAGATTACTCAACTCATTTCTCGTTAAGGCACGACATAAGGCTAATATTGAATGATCATGCACACAACAATCTTCGTCATCAACATAGAGGAAAATTATCCTTCCCAAATTCAAAATCCAAAATTATTTTGTACAACCTAATGGTTAGGCTTTATATAGCCGTCCAAAACCCCTAATGCGAAATAGGAGTAAAATGACAATATAAACCCTACTAAAATATCATAAAAATGATAAAAATTAGAAAATTCTAAAATTACATCAAAATTATTAAATAAATAATAAATAATATTATGATGTCTAGGACGGTTCATATCATCATTTCCTCCTTTTGAAGGATTCGTCCTCGAATCCAAATCAAAGCCTTTTAAAGCAGTTTAAAATCATGAGAAGAAATTGATGTCAATTTTCTAGCATTTCTCTTGGATGTGGTCTCCCTTGTAAAGTAACATTGTATTCATGAGATGTCAAAGGTCGGCATTGTCTTGGAGTCCCTCTTTTTTGGAAAGAATGTTCCTTCCAATCCTCATTCAATTTGTGACCACTAAAGGAATGAAATATAATCTTTGAGCTTTGATTCAAAATCATTTTAACATCCTGCAAAAACTCAAAAGGAAAGCTTGGCAAACTTGGTTGAAGTTCACTTGTTAGAAAACAAACTCTTTTGTGAAAAATGTCTTGAATGTTTTGTTTCATAAACCGGAAGGATTGTACCTTACAAATTTCAAAATGCACATTCTTGGCTTTTCTCTCATTTTTATCTGTGGACCGAGTATTCTTCACATGCTTTTCTCCTTCATCTATTTCTATTGTTTTTGTCTCGGTCTCATGCCTTTTGTTTTTCAACACACATACATCAAATTTTACTTCTCTCGGAAGCAATGATACAAGAGTAGAATCAAATATTATTTTGGCCTCTAATAGACTAGCAATATTGGCACAAAGTGTTCTAGTTTCAAATTCTCTATCATCTACTTTTTCTACCCTACTAGCATCATCACATGCTTCTTTAGAAATAAATGGTTCAACAACTGTAGTAAGATTACAGTCATATGAGTCCTTGTAATCTAATGACTTACTAAACAAAACATCATGATCATGCATAGGTACAACATTATCAAGCATCTCTTTACTACTTCCTACTTATCAAAAATCTGGTAGGTAAACTAACATTTTCCACTAATATGTTCGCATTGGAATTGAGCTTAGATTTAATGTACCTTGAAGATCTTATTTGGAGTTGTCTTTCTATCTTGTTGGCAACGTGCACCATTTCTTCCAAATCCTCACAATGTCAAATATCTTCTTAATCAGCTAGCATATCAACAATCTCCTCATTAAGTCCTCTGTAGAATTGATTCATGATAGCTTCTTCATCCTCATATATGGTCATCTCCTCAAATAATAGCAACATCTCTAAATAGTACTTTTCCATATTTTTGCTCCCTTACTTCAAAGTTTGCAATTTGTGGAAAGCCTTAGGAACAAAACGCTCTCTCATCAAAAGCTTGATTTCTTTCAATGATGGTTTTGCATGATTCCCACTTCTCCTCCTTTTTGATGGCATATTATTCCACCATGTTAGGGCATAATCTTCAAATGTTGAAACAATAAGTTTATCTTTCCCTTTTCACTATAGTGGTGATGGTCAAATATGACATTGATTTCCTCCTCCCAAAGAAGATACTCCTCAGGATTTGAAGTACTTCCATAGAACAATGGAGACATGTTTTAGTCAACATAATGACCATTTCTTGTTGCTCTTCTTTGTGTGCACATGATTGCAAAAAGATTAGCATTAAAAAAAAAAAAAAATTGGACCTCACCATCACTCCCTCACATATTTCACTCGAAAAGTGATGTTCACTCATATTTGCTATCTTTAGTTTAGGCGCTCTCTCATGAAAATAAATGCTCTCAAAAGGATGATATCCAAGATTTTGCAACAAAGATCAGAGATGCAAGCCAAAAATAAATCTAACAAATGATATGAAAACCCTAGAATTGTGCAAATTAGGAACCCAAATGTTGAACCCCTAGTATCAAATTCTAAAACCTCCAAATCAATTTGACAACAATCTGAAGGGAAGGATTAGATCTTGGATTATCTTTTGATTAAAGACCAAGATATAAAGGAGAACTAGTTCCTTACTCCAAGTTCAAACACTCCACATCTGACTTACCTGAATGTTCTTGGGATTAAACCCTTATTCAATAATTGCAAGAGGATGGTGACGAGGCTTGTCATCTACTAGAGAATTTTCATTCAAGAAAATAGTATAACTCAAAATGTCAAAAAAAGTCAAAATGGTGAAGAGGAAAAATTTGCAATCAAGATCAGAAGAATAAGCCAAGAACAAACCAAGCAAGAATGATTGTAAAGTGTCAAACTCAAGCAAAGAACCAATAAAGTTCCACAAAAACAAAAACTAGAAATCAAGAACCTAATGTTCAAGCTTCAACAAACTAGACAAGAAAGCAAGAAAAAATAAGATATCTAGAATCAAGAATTTAAGATTCAAGATTCAAAGAGTGATGCAAGATGAACAAAGATGACAAACAACTAGACAATATCAAAGATAAAAAAAAGGCAACAAATAATAATAAATAGGAACAGAGACACTAATTTTAGCGAACTCCAATTATAGAATTTAATCTTGAAAGAAAAGAAATATGTATGTCCTTTTAAATGACTAATCTCCTTATGGAATTCAACATCTTATGGCTTATGAAAATTCAGCTGCTTTATTGACATGCATGCTTCATTGACATTCCTGCTTGATTTACCTACTTCTTCCTTTTAGAATTACCCTCCATTTTTTTTTTTTTTAAAAAAATCAAATTGAATCCTCCTACTACGTACTTCAACAACTTTTTTCCCTTTGATTTTTTGGGATTTCAACACTTCCACCCACCTTCTTTCCTCTATTTCAAACCGCCCCAATTTAAGTTTCATTTCAAATACCCAAGGTTGCCCATAGCGTTCCACCAGCGCCACAAGGCTGACGGAATATAAATCCTCGTAGCGTTGCAACGCTACTATTTTCACTGCTCTCTAGTGCTTCTTAAGGATTTTGGTCTTTTTCTCCCTTATTTAAGAAATAGCCTAGGAGCCTTTATTGGGCACAAATAGACCATGCTTACACCGTTGAGCTCCAAATCTCATTCTTTAGCTCAATTCCCAAAAATTACTAACAAACATCCTTTTAACGCTAATCATATTTATCGAAAGTAACTCTAAATTAAAAGCAATTAAAGTACTTTTCAATTGCTTTTCACTTCCCAACAAGCAGAGAAATAAATAATAGTAATAAATAATAAAAAAACAAAAATAAAACATAAAAAATAAATAAAAAGAAATTAAAAAAATACAATTTTGCTACAAAGGCGCCAACAACTTGATATGTGCAAGTGCACTTGTCAAGTTATATTATAGTAAAATAGTGTTGAGAGATCGAGTGTCGTTCTTTAGATATCAAATGCACATATTGATTTAGTTATTTTAGAATTATGCTAATTTATTTAAGGATAGAAAACAAGATAGGCGATGATTTTGTAAACTAATAAGAAAACTAAAAGAAAAAGGTCAGATTTTTTAGAATAAAAGCGTTTCAGGATGTTGATTTCATTGTTTACTTCATTAAGTCACCCGAAGGTTCTATGGAATCTTGTGTTATTGATATGCTTAAATCTAGAAACTAAACTCGTAATCATTATCTTTCAACAACAATCTTTTCTCATAGAACCCTAATTGATTAGTAATCTCTTGAAACCAAGTTAAGAAGTACGTCATTAAGCAAAGTCATAATCAATTTTCATTATCAATATAACTATTTTCATGATAGATTAACAATGATTCAATTTTATAGGTCTAGTTAAACATAGAATCTACCGAATTGAACATTTAACTTAGCATGCATTGACGATCAATCAATATAAAAGAAGTACAATAACATTGAAAATATTCAATCCATAATATCCATAAAAAGCTCTAAATATTAACTTAAATCCATGAACAATTTCATCAACGCCCTAGCCACTCATTATTGTCAAAAACATATTCTCATACACTTTTACAACCATTCAAAGAAGTATAAATTGAAAAGAGCAAGGAAAAACTACTATCAAAGTGATTCTCGTCAATGAAGAACGTGGGTAACACCTTGATTTGGACCTCATAATCAATGAATGACCCTTAAGCACTCTCCTCTTCTTCTGACCTTTTCTCTATAGCTAAAACACTCTCTAAAGCTTCAAAATTTGAAGGTTGCAAAACCATAGACTTATATGAAAAAAATTTTTAAAAAATCACTGGCCTAGTGGTGTGGGGCAAGGCCAGCTATAGCACCTCGCAACACTGCAGGGTTGGGCAACACCGCCTATAGCACTCACAACAATGTAGCATTACTTAGACAGATATGGAAACATTTATGCTGCAGCATTGCTTGAAATTGATCAAATCTCAAGTTAGGGCATCACATCTAGCATCATGCATGGAGCATCGCAGTGCCTCTTTTAGGGCAATTTTGGCCTTCTTTTCTTCCCTACTTTGGATAATTAGTCCATTCTAGTCTTTATTGGGAAAAATGGTTCGTTGTCACTTGATCGAACTCCAAATCCCATTTTTTTGCTCAACTCCTAAAAATCACAAGCAAACAACATTAAATCTTAAAAATTAAGTTAAAACAATTCTAAATGAAATGCAAATAGGGCACTTTTCAAGTGCATTTCATGCTCCCTCATGTTCTCCAAGTCAGAAAAGATGAGTAGAGATGAAGAGCCAACCCCAACCCTGAGCCCCGCTAGCGAAGTGTTAGTAGGACACCAAACCATGTTACCTTCTTGAAGAACGACTATGAGAGAAGGAAAGAATTGAAAACCAACCAATGCTCTTTGTCGGATGCGAGAAAAGTGAACCTATTGCTACGACCAAAGCTCGCTATTTAAAGAAAACCAATGATTGACAAAGATCATTGGATGGATGACCATATGACGACCTACAGGCTCAAGCACAAACAATGCTCTCTAGAAGCAAGATTGACACAACTACCTATTGACTCTTGGGAAGCATAATCAATGTGAAGAGTAATGATTGCAACATTGCCATGTGAAAACACTAAGCCGCCCCTCAAGAAGCTGACAACCTAACCCTTAATACTAGGTCAATTCACCAAAGGTTCAATGTTGAGGGTGGACCAAAGCAAGGCCCAAAGCCTACGAGTGGGCCTAAGTCTAAATGGAAAAAGAAGGATGTTAGGATTTATGTTCTAAATCTCGTAGTTTGTATTGTATAAACAAAATTCATTTATTTAATAAAATAAGAGGGTATTGTATTCGACATTTAGTCTTGTGTAACTCAATATAATAAACTAAGATCTAATGTTATTTTATGTAACTCGAACAATATGTGGTAGAAATACAGGAGGATCATGTTCAAGTAATAACCTAAATGATTTGTAGTATATGGATAAGATTGGATGCCTTATCTTGGTAATACTACGAATATGACCCACTTTGTAAATGTTACAAATGTTGTAAGTGTTACAAACAATTTGATCCAAATCGTTTATGTGGAGACATGTGAGTGGAGGTATCCTATACAAAGAGTTTCTATAAGATCGGACCGCGAAATGTTAATCTCTCTTTATAACACCAACTAAAGAAATCAACATTTTATAGGATGACTATATGTAACTCGATCTCAATCTTGAGTGAGTTATGGACTCTTGTCTATGAGGGCAACCTTTGATTTATATGGGTGAGAGTGACCCGTGTCGTCAACTCAATAAGCCTACCATTTTGGGGACTTGTCTAAGTAGAGATCTAAGAGCATAGCCATTTTGATAGCTTTTTTTTTTTTTTTTTTTTTTTGTGTCGTTTTAAACCCCAAAAAGAAACCCCTATCAAAAGAAATTTATAATATTGAATCCTACTCCTATTACTACAATGGCATAGAATAGTGGCAAGTTCGGGTCAAACCACAGGGACAATAGTCTTTGTTTCCTTTAGCAAGTTTCCTAATTAAAGCGATGAACAAGGAGAGGGGGGGGGGGTTGGTGTGAATTAGAAATAGGCATGAAAAAGAAATTAAAAGCAACGGGGTAAATGTAAACAAGGATAAGATTATCAAATTCTCAGAGCAATTAAATTCCTATGCACGTTCTATCATCGACTTACTTTTGATTAATCACATATTCGATTGCTAACACACCGATATTTTTAACCTAATTAAATTTGCCAACTTTACAGGCAACCAACAAATCGAATTAAGATAAACAAGCACCCTAATTATCAATTAAAGCCTAAGCCTCAATCAAACTACAAGTCTTGAATCCTAATTGGGTTCGATAGTGATCAATGAAGGCCAAGAACATGTGCATTAAGCTTAAGAGTTTTATTCTACGATTAATTAATGGGAAAGCCCTAACTTAATTAATCTAATTTCCATTGAACCTAGGTTAAGCATACATCCTAAGCTCATGGACAACCAATACCCCTAGCATGCATACTAAGACTCTTGGGGAGCGTAGGGATGCTCTAGGTAGAAGCCGAGCGCTTACCCAGAGCGTAATGACATTGCGTGTTGCGTTCTCGCTCTCTCGCGCGCCTCCACTTGTCTGTCAATTTTCAGAGCATAGCTGTGCTCTTGGCATTTCTGCTCTCGAGTCTTCAGCATAGCTGTACTCTCCTAGGTCTTCAGCGTCGCTGTGCTCTCCTTTTTTGCGTCCTTGAGCTTTGGGTGTCCAATTTCACTTCTGATAGCTCCAAATCAACCTCGAATGGCACGTGACACTCTGAAGTACATGATTTGCTCGAATTCCTACAAAAATAGGCATTTAAACACATTATACTAAGCAAGCAAGCAAGATTAGAGACATAAAAATAGCTCTTTTCCAGAGCTATCAATAGCAGCACAAGATGGACTCCACTAATTCTCGTCTTTTGGGTAAGTAGATAAATTTCTCCTTTAAGTGCTGACTTTGGGTCTTGAACAATGGATTCTCTCCCTCTTATTGGGTTGAGAAGGATTTTGTTTATGGTAGGACCATAAACAGATTGTTTAGTAGAGGATCAGTGAGAGTTAAGTATTAAGTAATTACAATGGTAAAATGGTAATTTGACCCAACTGTAATTATGGGCAATTCGTGAAGGGTTAACTTACTTGTAATGGTTATATCCATAGACACAAAAATATACTACAGTGCAAATAATGCAGCTGTGGTTCTTTAGTGGAGTGACCCATAGTTAATGAATGTTGATTAATTTAATTAAAATGTTTAATTAATTAATCTCAAATCATTGGAGTTTCTAATATGTAGGTCTATTAGGTCTTCTTACTAGCTTACTAAGAGTAAACTATGGATTAAGTAGTTTTTGAAGAATTTGAATTGTTGAAATTAAATAAGGAAAGATGCATTGAATGTATAAGATACAATTAATATAATATATAAAGATACATTATAATATAAAGTTAATTTTGAATGAGATTCAAATATTAAATTAATATGAATAATATTAAGGGAATATATGTTAATTTCATTTGATACAATTAATATAATGTGTATATTTTGGATGAGATTCAAAATCAAACTATTTAATATGAGAGAATAATGTATTTGAATAAGATTCAAATATTAAATAATTTGAATGAGATTCATATTAAAACTATAGGTTATGAGAGGGAAATACATTTGAATATGATTCGAATGTAATATTAATTAAATATAGAGAAATTATTATAAATAAAAAAAATATCAAACTATTTACAAATATATAAAATTTTCACTTCACTTGAGTGATAGAAAACTATCGCTCAAGCAATAAAAGTCTATCGTAGTCTATCGCTAATAGACAGTGAAATTTTTCTATATTTATAAATAATTTGACTCATTTTGCTATATTTGAAAATATTCCTTAAATCTATCATATTTAATTAATTAAGATTAATTAATTATTAAATTAAATTAAATTAAATTAAATATAACTTCCCTGTAGTTTCAAGCGAGTTAAAAGAGAGTGGGTTGGGGGAAGTTAACCCCCCTCTCTCATATGGAGAGATTCTCTGCTGTCGCGGGAGGAAAAAGAACACAGAATCACTCCTACTCTCTCTCAGAAATCACTCTCATTCTTTCATACTCTCATACAACAGAGAAAAGGTTTTCTCTACAAGAGTTATTTTTTCCCCTTGATCTTCCTAAAGGTTGTTCCCACAAACCAAATCTTTGCCCAAGAATAGTGAGAAGCCTTTGTGGTGGTGTCCAATTCGACATCGAAGAACAGAAAGAGAGATCATGTTAATTTGGAGAATTTGAGAAGGTTTGAAGAATTGTCTTCAAAGGTAATTCCTTATGCTTGTAATTCTCCTTTGTAAAAAGCATGTTTAATTAGTTGTTCGTCTCTTCTCTGCTTTTCTGTAAATTTCAAACCAAAGTTAATGGCACAAGACGTTCACAAGCTTTCACGCGAGATTCAATCCCTTCAGAGGAGACATGTGGAAATGCACATCACAAAAGGGAAAAGTTAAAGCTTCGTGGTTTGGGTTGACTAGTTAAACCAATAATATATACCAATAAAAAATAACCGACTTGTGCTTGATTTAGCACCCTATAGTTGATGTGCACGCAAGCGCACGTGGTCAAGTTATAGTAAATGAAAATAGCATAAGAGGCCGAGTATCGTTCTTAGGGATCAAACATTATGGATCAATTTATCTATTTTAAAATTGTGTTAACCTTATGAGGGATGAACAGTAAATGATTGAATTGAATTTGAAAAGTAAATAAAGTTAAGAACAAGATTGAACTTTAAGAGATAAAAGCATCATAGGGTGTCAATATCATTAATTACTTCATTAAATCATATAAAAGTTGTATGAAAACTTATAATAATGAGATTTTTAAGTCTAAAATCTAAACTTTAGTTCACTATTTTTCAACAACAAACATTTCTCATGCAAACTTAAATGATTACTAATTTCTTGAAACCAAAACAAGAAGCACAACATTAAGCAAAGTCATAAACAACTTTCGTTATTAATCTAACTATTTTCATGAGAGATTAATAATGGTTTAATACTATACATCCAGTTAAACATGCAACCTATCTAATTAAACATTAAACCTATCATGCATCAAGGGCTAATCAACACAAATTAAGGGCAATAGTATTGGAAAAACATTCAACAACACTACTTCCATAAGATTTGAATGCATTAATTTAATTCCATCAGAAAGTCCATCAACACCCTAGAATTAAAAAGTCTAGCCATTCATAGTTGTCAAGTATGTTCTTTCATACAAATTTAGCAACATACATAGCAAAGAGAATGAAATGCAGAAGAATATTGTCGAAGTGATCCTCCCCTTGTCGAATGTCATCAAAATCACCTTGATTTGCACCTCGGGATCTCGAAGGGCCTCCAAAATAATTCCCCCACACTCCCTACTCTCTTTTGTAGCGTAAACTCACTTTAGGGCTCTCTGTCTCGTGATTGAAGGCTGTTGTGAACCCTTAAATTTATAGAAAAAAGTTGGCTTGTTCACCAAGGATTTTAAAAAAAATACATTGGTGTTGCGACGCTCTAAGGTAACACCACGGCGCTGCCTATGGTCAACTGGTCAACGAGGCTCTATGAATTGGAGCACCACAGCTCCACAATTCCTTGAAACCTTGCATTCTTTAAATGGCACTAAGGTCAGCACCATGACGTTGCCCTATTTTCTTGGCAACTTGACTTCTTTTTTTATTTTCTTAGGAAATTTGGCCCAGTTTAGTTCTTTCAACTTCCAACATTTGTTTCTTGATAAATATCTGAAAATCACTAGCAAACATATTAAATCTAATAAAAACACTTTAAATAAAAAGCAAAGAAAGCACTTTTCAAGTCCTTTAATTTTCAGTAGCCTCGAGCCTCAGAAACAACCTTGACATATTGAATGTTACGCATAATAACAGATTACTGTTAGAGGAAGGACATTATAAATAGCCACATTTGACAACCTCAAAGGGGAGGAGTAAGTATTCTCCAAAGGAGAATCCTGACACTTCTTGTGTGCTTAGCTGAACTATATACCCTCTATTCTAAATTAAGCATCAGAATGTGCGAGGCTTGACACCACATCGATGCGAGGATCTCTTACGTAGGTTGGCTTGAAAAGTGCAAAACCGAACAAGGAAAAGCAAGTCGGACAAAGTCCACAAAGGGCCCTCAATGACAACAAATGAGTGCGAGATCCAAGCGCTAACAAACTTAATTTTGTAACTTCAATTATTTTGGGAAGGGTGTTCCAAATCACTTATGATTAATGCATGAAATTACTTATAAAGAAGGTAAGATGTATGTTAGGATGAATCATTTATTCTTCTTATTGTTGTTATGGAATTTGAAAAAATTAATAAACACACTAAAAAATTCGTGGCCTCCTGCTGTTGTGCTGTGAGTTTTGGTGGGAGTTTAGTTGATCTAAAAAATTGCTTTAGTTAGTTGCCTTTTGTTGACCAAGAAGTGATTTGATCTTTGCCTTTCAGAGCTCAAAATCTTCGTTACCATCAAACTTCACACTGTCATATCTTGCTACAACCATTTTCAAACCAAAAATCTGAATCTTGATCTTTCAAAAACTAAATTTCTTTTAAGGATACCAATTTAATGGGCTTTACCTTTCAATGTAGAGGTCCAAATGAAGATTAGAATCAATAAGCAAGGTTCGCACATAAGACAATTATTCTTTGCTTAATTAGCAATGAGCACATGAACAATGATTGACACAATTTATGTAAAAGGGAAGATGTCTATATCACAATGGTTCTATGAAATTTGAAAAGATTAATAAACATACTAAAATAATATAAAGATTTTTGTAATTTCTTAAAATATCTTCCAACTTCTATACACACCCACACATTAATATCTATAAATTAAAACCCACTCATCAGTTGTAGAATTTGAAAAACAAATCCATTCAATTTCTTAATCGTTGTTTTTTGCCTTAAAAAAAACCATTAAATACCTGAGGTCGAGTGTTTTTTTTTAAAACTTTTAAAATAATTTATACAAAAGTGAAAACATTGGGAGTCATCAAAAGTGAAAAAAATTAACTGAAAAATTAATTGAGCACATATTTGAAACTAAGAATTAAAATTTAGACTTAATAGTCTAAAAATGTTTCTGTCAAGCTAGTAAGATTTTTCGAACTCCGAAATTAAAAGTGCCTTATTTGAAATTTTAGGATCCAAACAGATACCAACCTCTTCATAGACAATAAGTATATTTTGTCCTATAAAATATGAATTGAGATAAATATAGAATTATTACATTGTTTTAAATATTTAAATATATTTAATAAAAAGATTGTAAGTTTTTTACGTAGATGGCATGTTATTTAACATTTTTCAAATCAAATCACACATTATCAATAAATGGGTAAGTTCATCATGTTTTTAACCCTTATTTTTTCGAGTTCAAGGAATAAAAAATAAAAATGAGAGAATAAATTTTGAGACTTGTGCTTTAAAGCTAAAAATGTTGCTCGGTAGACTTAATAATTAGGAGATGGAACGCTAAAAGTAATCCTTTCTCCAATATTACATCCCATCATATATCAAAATGCATCTTAAACATTTAATAAGACTACGATAAGCAAGGAACAGTCGGAACAACAGATAAAGATTTTCCATCAACATTTTGGCAAATAGCTTTGGCTTCTTTTCCTGGATCTGTTGTTTTAATGTTCACATTATCCAATATAATATTTGTGCAATGAGCTCCAGAGCAGTTCAAAGTAATTACATCTTCATTTGCAGATGTTCCATTAACTTCACGATATATCACATCACTCACTTTTATGTTCATTCCCTAAAAAGTTAGGAAAATTTTAACATTAAAATCAACATTATAAAACTATATCAACAAAATGTAATAAGACTAATGTAGGTGTTGGTTTTCATTTTTGTTGTATACCTTATTTTTCCTTGAATATGCAAAAGATGTGTAGTATTGATCAATAATGATTGGATTTTTTGCATTCTTGAGTGTTATTTTCTCAAATGTGATATTTCGTGCATATCCATGTCCACTCTGTAATTACATTCAAGAAAAATCAATTATCTATAACAATTTGTATAACGTGCATTAAGACATTAGTTGCATATAAGAAATAAAAAAAGTATTAGCACCTGCCAAGTCTTGATTCTAACTCCATTTTGAGTGCCTCGTAAGAGGCATTTGCTTACATAAACATTTTCAACAATGTTATATTCACCATCTTTTCCTAAGCTCCCAATGCTATATTATTCAAATAAACACCACAATATATGTAGAGAAGAAAAAATGACAATGGTTAATTTTTCTCTATTTGAGATGGAAAATTGAAACTTAATAAAGCTTTAATGAAATGATAATATGGAAAAGAATTACATGTAAAGACTAGATGTAATGTAATGTAATATGATTTTTGTAAAGAGTTAAAAGAAAAAATGTCATTTTTACCTTATGCCATGGCCGGGGCCACAAGTGACACCAATTATATTGATATTGGAAGATCCATTATTAATGGCAATACAATCATCACCTATATTTTTACAATGAAGTTAAAAATTAAATAAAAATGTATAATTATGAATCAAACTATACGAAATACAAAGAAATAATAATAATTATAACTGTAATAATGCATTTACCTGTTGCTATAAAAGAATCTTGAATAAGAACATTGTTTGATTTAGAAATATCAATTCCATCAGTGTTAGGACTTTCTTCGGGAGCACTAATGTGAATGTTAGAGATAATGACATCATTGGAATCATTTATGGAGATGTGGTTCCTGCCACTATTAATGTGTTTCATTTCTTTGACTTGAAGTTGGTTGCAATTGTGGAAAAACAATGCCTACAAAATCATACATTATAATTATAATTATAATTATAATTATTATTGACAGTATAAATTAAACCATCAAAGCATAGTTATAAATCTGAAATCAATCATGCAAGTTACTGAAAAATATAAAAGTTGAAATGGAATTTAAAACGCACCGTTGGTCGTTTACATTGTTTATGATAACAATCTTTCCACCAAAAAGAGCCTTCACCATCAAATTGTCCACCTCCTTTGAGATTCAAACCTTCTATGTTAAAAAATTGGACCCATTTATCTTCACTATCACTTGGCCATTCATCCTTGCTTGGAGCCATTATAGTTCCACTAAGCTACAAAAACATAATACAATAATCACTTCTAATGCAAATTTTATTTACATAAATGTATTCTAAATGAAGCGTAAATGTAGCTTTTTTTTTCCCTTGGAATATAGGATAAGATAAGCTACATTAAAATTGACTTGTTTGGACTTGCAAGGACCCTGAAATTTGAGAGGGTTCAATAGGTAAGTTTTTCCAATGGGTGCATGTAATGTTGGACTGTCTTCTGTTGCTCCACACACATCATTCCAAGCTTTCAAAAATGCCTTGTCACAAAGAAAAATACAAAGAAAACAAGTTACTATACGATTAGAGATCAAAAATACTTTTTTTAAATTAGTAAAAAAATAATAATAAAAAAAAAAGCTTAAATTACTTACTTCTGAATCATCCACTTTGCCATTTCCAATTGCTCCATAATCGAGAACATTGAAGTCAGATGAAGCCAATACAGTCCACGAGCTTAAAATAGCAATGGAAACTACACAAACTAAGGCAAAAAGAAGCTTCATTTCTATGCTAAACTGAAGAATTTGGAGAGTCAAAAGGTGAAACAAGGGAAAAGAAGATTATGTAAAACTTTGGAAGATGGTGAAAAAATGAATGGATATGACATTATTTAAATATAGAGAACGTTATGGGTGAAATGGGAAATTAATTTATAATTAGAAAAAAAAAATCATGAGAAAAGATTAGAAAAGGAAAATATCATAGGAATATTATTTGGATTTGGTCATAATTATGGGTTGATAAAAGCAAATATCCATTTAAAGATCAAATACTTCTACTTTTTAGCATTTTGTTTTTTTTTTTTGTTGAAATTTATGAAAATGCTAAAAATAAGGCAAAATATGGAGGCATACATTTTAGGTGATTTATATATATATAATTCGTATTTATTTTAGGTGATTAATTAATGGGTTGAGTAAGTATTTATTTTATTAATTTTTCTTAGGGGTATTCATTTTGGAGAAATTAATAGTTTGTGTGTAATGTTATGGTAAGGGACGTCGGAATGTTTGTCAATTTAGATTCAATGCTTTGTTTTTTTTTGGTAAGCTAATTATTATTCTTTTAGTACAATTGGGAAGCTAATTAAGAGTAAAATAGAGTGAGTTTAGAGCACAAGTTTAGAAAATTTGAGTATAGAGAAATTATGTTTTGAGGTGCATGTTTAAGAAGCCTAGTTTGGGAGTAGATTTAGAAATATAATCTTGGATTTGCATAATAATTAATTTTATCCTATCAGTGGTTAAATATTTAGATTCATTAGTTTAAAAGGAAATTATTTCAAATGACAAAATTGTTGAAAATATTTACAAATAATAGCAAAATATCTATAACGCCCCGCACTATAAAATAAGCCTAGTTTTGGTTCAAACCTTGCCATTACACCTCTTTCGACCTGTTAATTTTTAAATTAATGGGACTTCTCAATCGTCGATTCTAATTTGTAAAATTTGGATTTCAAGTTAGCCCTTCAAGTTAACTAAATTAAATGTCATTAAGCGTTGAAAGGAGAAAGGAAGAGAATTATTTATTTTAGTTCATTACTATTATCATGATTATTGCTATCAAATAAATCTTTATTGAGTTTTTTTTTTTTTTTTTTTTTAAGGAAACTTATATTGGAATTAAATAAGAATCTTGAATTTTAATTTGCTTTCCTTTTATTTCGTAGGTGGTTGTTTTTAAAACAAAAAAAGAAACGAAAAAAAAAGAAGCACAAAAAAAACACTAGCTTTTCCTCTCTCTCCTCCTCCCCCTTCACGCACGCATCCCCCCTCTACGTTTCGCTCCCATCGGCCAGCACACCCACAACCGGCTGGTGACGACTTTTGGTGCGACTGCGAGCGGCGACACTTGCAACAACACCAATCCGGCGGCGTCTCCTGCTTGGCGTGCACGACCCACAACCCAAGTCCCCGGCAACGATTTGGGTAAACCACAAGCAGCTCTCGGCGACCTATAGCGGCAAACTCGACCCACGAATCCCCCTTCCCCGGCGTGTGGTAGCATTTACAACAAGCCCTCGCACAATTTGGGCGAATTTTAGTGGCGTTCTCCTTACATAGTGAGTTCAACACTTAGCCAATCCGTTTCTACATTAGATTTGTTGTACCCATTGTTTATTGACCCCAGATCTGTAGGATCGACGCTTTTGGACACCAATCAACAAGGTTTTGGGTCGTTTGGATAAGTTGCAGTGGGTAAGAACGTTCTAAATTCCTTTTCAAACTAGATTTAGGTTGTTTAGGCAAGCTTCTAATGCTTGAAAACATTTATTTGTAGATTTGGCATAGATTCGAAACTATTTGAACACTTTGCAGCATGAGAACCAGCCTATTTTGGTGAGTATTAGACGTTATAGCATTTTTATATCCGTTCAACATCGTTTTATATGATGAAATTTAACCAATAATTTATGGGTATTCTTTAATTGTAGTTTAGTTTGGATTCGAAGCATTCAGATCAAGGTTTAAGGTCGCTTTGGGAACTTTTGGATTAGTGTTGTTGGTTTTTTGATTTGTCTGTTTTCTATTTTCGATCTACATTTGAGTTTCATAGCGTGTTGCACAAAAATATGCTTTGAGAATTACTCACATATGATAATGATTAAGCAAGTTTTCCTATAAGAAGCCCAAGTATAAGCTCTTATAGGTTTCCTGGTGAGTCCAGGGTCGAACGCAGGGATTTGTAATAACTAGGTGTTGAGAATAGATGTTTGACTATGCGGTGGACTATACAAGTAATATGTGCAAGATTCGTATGTATCTATAACTATATATAAAGAATAAATAAAATTTCCTACAACTAACAATGAGGTGGATGCGGCGATGGTTTGTCAAATGTCATTTAGTGTTAGATAGCATGCGTTGAGAATGAATGGAACCATGCGATCAAGGTAGAGTTAACGCAGGAGCTAGTTGTTACTTAAGCCTATCTAAGTATGAGTACATACCTACAAAATGAGTTTGTGAATCCATCTTTCGATGTTTCGACGCCACATTAATCTTATCTCTAAGACGCATGGTAAGTTCGCATGGTAAGTTTGCGTTGGCAAAAGATGAACTACATCTCTGCACTTCATCTAGTCTTGATAAATGCTAACGATTAACCATCTACTCTCTCAAGCTAGACAGTCGTGCTTACTATACTTGTTTGTCAGACAATGCTATGCAAGCTAATGATATGCATTCATCAGGATGTAGTATACTTCATATTGCTTAAGAAAAACTAACTCTAACATCTAACTCATTTAGCATTCAAATAACATGGTGTAAGATATTTAATATGGAAATAAATGGAAGATAATCGTCAATCAAACTCATATTAAGAAAATAAGTCATTCTCTCGAATGTCATTTACAAAACATAAGTAAAAAGGAAGGAAATGGAAAATAAACAGAAATGGAAGACGTCAAGCCACCAATGGCAACGTCTAGCTTCATGGAGGCTTGAGATGGTTGCTATCTAGTACATAAAATCCATAGGGTGAAGGTTCTCACTCACTGGGAGATGATTCTGAAAGTTCTCAGAATCCTTCTCTCAGACGACCTCGAAATGGAGGCTGGTTATGGTGGAGGAGTTGTGTAGAGCTTTCGCCTCCTGAACTAGTTTTTCTCCCACTTTTTCCTTTGAAGCTTTGGGCTTTTTATAGGCGTTGAAAAGTTGAAGCTCATGATGGCCTAACACCTTTGCATTAAATTCCTTGCCCCACTGCATAGACTTTTTACATTGTAGGTACATTGATTCTACCATGATCTGATAAAGTGTCGTCCTTTTTCATAATGGCCTGATAGCTTTTGCTCAAGCGTCCGTATTTACTCTCTTCTCAACGCATGGTATTGACGCATGGTCTCAACGCATGGTATCGACGCATGGTCTCAACGCATAGTTTCGACGCATAGGTTTCCGTTTGTTCTCGCAGCAACTTCGTCTCTAGTCCTTGGGTTATTTGGGCTTCTTTTCTTCTTAATCCTGCGTTAAGAACAGAAAAACTCATAATTTTTCAGGTATTTTGTTTTGTAAATAGTGCCAACGCATGGTGATACATTTTACATAATTCACTTCCAAAATCATGCGTTTAGCAAAATCATGCATTTAGCTCTAAAGTTACTCTAATTAATTCAAATAGTGACTATAATAACTTGTATTTCTACAAGTTATCAATTAGTTAGAAGCACGATAGAACACTTATGTAAGTAGAATTCTATCAGTTGGGTTTGTTTGCTTGTGTGCGAGCATGTCACATGATTTATTTATATATTGCATAAGTATGATTGATGTTAATATAAACTTGTGAATTTTTCTAAGATGATTGGATATGCATGAATGCTCCTAATGTTGATTTTATGATGTTATACATGCTGAGATAATATTATGTGGCTTGAGTGATAATATTATGTTGCGGAGTTGCTTGAATACATGTATGTTTAATATGTGGTTTTTGTGAAGTATGTTTAACTATGTGGTCGTACGTGAAGTATGTGGTTGTTCATAAAATATGTTTAGTAGGTGGGTTCCCTTAAAGTATGTTTAAAGGAACGTCGAGGCCTTGGATACAAATTGGTCTTTGCTACAATTGGTCAAGGATCAATGTGATGGGTTCTAGAACAAGCATTGAGGCCTTGGATACAAATGGTCAATGGTCACTGTGATAGGTCCTAGAACAAGCATTGAGGCCTTGGATGCAAATGGTCAAAGGTCAGTGCGTGGTAGAATCATCTAGGGCTTGGGTACAAAGGGTCAAGGGTCAATGCATAGTTTGAGACCTCAGGTAAAATGGGTCAAGAACCGTGCACTTGAAAATGTGATTAGAAATTTATATTAGCCTTATATATGATGATGCAATTCTTGAGTTTAGCTTAATGTATTTGACCTTTCAGTAAATTTATTAGCTAGATACAATTCTTCTCCAACAAAAACACATTGGAATGGAATTAAGCATATACTCTGTTATCTCCGAGGAACGATTGATGTGGGTTTATTTTATTCAAATAAATCAAATTTTGACTTAGTTCGTCATGTAGATTCTAGATATTTATCTGATCCACACAAAACTAGATCTCAGACAGGTTATCTGTTCACTTGTGGAGGAACTGCTATATCTTGGCGATCAGTGAAACAGACCATAACAGCTACTTCCTCAACTAATGCTAAAATTCTTCCAACCCATGAAGCTAGTAGAGAATGTGTATGGC
Organism: Citrullus colocynthis; assembly: GCA_031780015.1. Taxonomy (NCBI): domain Eukaryota; kingdom Viridiplantae; phylum Streptophyta; class Magnoliopsida; order Cucurbitales; family Cucurbitaceae; genus Citrullus; species Citrullus colocynthis. The sequence continues at coordinate 511,794 of QLSR01000100.1, read as the reverse complement.
TAAGATCAACATATTCGTGAAACATGTGATTTGTCTTCTAGTAAAAATCCTCCAACAACATTATACGAAGACAACACAGTATGTATAGCCCAAATCAAAGGAGAATATATTAAAGAAGATAGAACAAAGCATATTTCACCAAAGCTTTTCTACACTCATGATCTTGAAGAAAATGGCGACATCACTATACAAGAAATTTGTTCGAAGGATAACTTGACAGACTTATTTACAAAATTATTACTAACCGCAACCTTTGAAAAATTGGTGCAGAACATTGGAATGAAGCGACTCAGAGATCTCAAATGATGTTCTTATGAGGGGAGCATATTCTTTTAGAAGTATTAGATTATATGAAATATGTACTTTTTTTCCTTCACTAGGATTTTCTTCCCATTGGGTTTCTTCCTGGTAAGGTTTTAACGAGGCATATTTTATATATATAATAGGCATCTAAGGGGGAGTATTATAAATATTAGAATAAATTAGATGTCCATTATATAAATGTGCTTAGTGGCTAAAGGTCATGTGTCTACTAAAGACACATCCTTAATGGCCATGAAATGCCACTACCTACATGCCAAATTGCTTATAAATAAAGGGTTTTTGTGGATATTGTAACACACACATTAGAGAGAAAAGAAGAGAAAAGATTGGTGAAATTCCATTTTCCATAAAATCCCACTTTCTTTATTTTAGTTTATTTTAAGTTTACTTTATTTAATTTAGTTATTTTAATTACTTTAATACATTTTATTATTTATTATTTTAATATTAAAATTTCTCGATTTTCGTGCTCCCGTTTTTCTGTCATTTTGCTCCTCAACTTTACAACACGTTATCAGCACGAGCTCTTGTTGTTTTTCTGTAGAAGGTAGGTTCTGAAGGTATGCCGTTTTCTCTTTATTATAATTAATAAATTAAACATTGATTTGCATGTTTAATATATATTAAATTGCTAATATAAATATAATTCTTTGTGATAGTGTTATCATGACAAATCTTACAAAAATAGAATTTGCAACCCTTTACATCAATGGAAATAATTATTTGTCATGGGTGTTTAATGCTGAAATATATCTCGATGCCATGAACCTAGGAGAAACAATTAAGGAAGGAAATGCAACATTCATTCAGGAAAAAGCAAAAGCTATGATTTTCATTCGCCATCATCTCCACGAGGGATTGAATATGGAATATTTAACAATAAAAGATCCTTATATCTTGTAGAAGAATTTAAAATAGAGATATGATCATCAGAAAACAGTCATTCTTCCTAAAACTCGTTATGAATAGATGCAATTAGGGCTCCAAGATTTCAAATCAATAAGTGATTACAACTTCGCATTATTTAAAATCAGTTCAAAATTATTGTTGTGCGGAGAAAAAATTATTGATGCGGATATGTTGGAGAAGACATTTTCTACATTTCATGCCTCGAATATGCTCCAGCAGCAGCAATATCGAGAGAAAGGTTTTAAACAATATTCTGAATTAATTTCATGTCTTCTCGTGGCTAAACAAATAATGAGCTATTGATGAAGAACGAATCTCGACCAACTAGAACAACACCATTCCCTGAAGTGAATGCTGTAAATTTTAATAATCGTGGTCGGGTCGTGGTCATCACCGTGGCAGAGGAAGAAATAATTATTATTTTCGTGGTGGTCATTCTAATCATCCAAATTTCAAAAGAACCACTCGAAATGATGATTATAAAAGAAAAGCTCCACAAAATAAAAATTTAAAAGATGATGAGCATAAATGCTTCTGATGCGGGATGACTGGGCACTGGTCTCGTGTTTGTCATACATCAAAACACCTAGTTGATCTCTATCAAGCTTTCCTAAAGGAAAAAGGAAAAAATGTGGAAGCAAATTTTGCATACCAGGATAATGATAAATTTGACCAATCCAATATGACAAATTTGGATGTAGCAAACTTCTTTGAATCTCCTAAAGAAAATCAGCACAAATGATGGCATAAAAAGTGTTTCTTTTAATTTTGAAAATATGTAGAATTGTTTTATCAATCTTTCATGTTTTTTTAGTTAAACCTTGTATGACAAGTTTTGTTTTCTTATTGTAATTATCTTGTTTAAATGAAGAATCATGGATAATTTTCATATATTGAGTGACTAAAAAATGAGGAATGAAGATCTATGTCTAGCGGACTGTGCAACTACACATACAATACTTACAAATAAAAAATATTTTTTCCAAATTGACAATGTTGGAAGCAAAAGTCAATACAATATCAGGTTCTGCAAACCTAATTGAAGGATTTTGAAAAGCAAATATTATTTTGTCTAGAGGAACAAAATTTACAATTACAATGCATTGTTCTCTAGTCAATCAAAGAGAAATTTATTAAGTTTTAAAGATATACATTGCAATAGTTATCATATTGAGACTGATAGGAAAAATGAGATAGAAGATCTTTATATCATATCTCATGAAAAACGTATATTGGAAAAGTTGTCTGCTTTATCTTCTGGATTATATTATACTCATATACGAGTCATTGAAACATATACAACAATGAACCTGAAGTTCATGAATCCAAATATATTTACAATTTGGCATGACCGGTTGGGTCATCCAAGATCTATAATGATCAGAAGAATCATTGAAAATTCAAATGGACATCCATTAAAGAACTAGAAGATTCTTCAATCTAGTGAATTATTATGTGATGCTTGCTCTCAAGGTAAATTAACAATTAGACCATCACCAGCTAAAGTAGGAACTAAATCACCTATATTTTTGGAACAAATTCATGGTGATATATGTGGACCTATTAACCCACCAAGTGGACCATTTAAATACTTTATGGTATTAATAGACACATCTAGTAGATGGTCACACGTGTCCTTATTATCAAGTCGAAACCTTGCATTTGCAAGATTACTTGCTCAAATAATTAAGTTAAGAGCACAATGTCCTGATTATACAATTAAGACCATCCGTCTTGATAATGTTGGTGAATTTACATCCCAAACTTTCAATAATTATTGTATGTCAATTGGGATAAATATTGAACATCCTGTAGCTCATGTTCATACACAAAATGGTTTAGCAGAATCATTTATAAAACGTTTCCAATTAATTGCTAGACCATTACTTATGAGAGCGAAGCTTCCTACATCTGTTTGGGGACATGCTATTTTGCATACTGCGTCATTTGCACGCATTAGACCAGTAGCTTATCATAAATACTCACCATTACAATTAACTTATAGCCAGGAGCCAAATATTTCTCATCTAAGAATTTTTGGATGTGCAGTATATGTTCCATTTGCTCCACCACAACATACTAAGATGAGTCCTCAAAGAAGGTTAGGAATATACGTTGGATATGATTCCCCATCAATTATTAAATATCTTGAACCCCTGACGGGTGGATGTATTTACTTCACGATTTGCTGATTGTCATTTTAATGAGACGAATTTTCCAACATTAGAGGAAGGAATTAAGAAGTTGGAAAAGAAAATTGCATGGAATGCATCATTATTATTTCATTTAGATCCTCGTACAAATCAATGTAAACTTGAAGTTCAGAAAATAATTCATTTGCAAAATATAGCAAATCAATTACCAAATGCATTTATATATGCAAAGAAAGTAACTAAATCACATATACCCGTTGCAAATGTTCCGTCGAAAATTGATATACTAACATAACAAGTTGTCACTAATAAATCTGGAACGCGCCAGAAGCGTGGTAGACCAGTGGTTCCAAAGATAAAAATCCTCGAAAAAGAAAAATAAACAATAATAAAAAAGACTTGGTTGAGGATGTAAATATCCACAAAGAAACTATGGACATGACTAATAATACAATTAGTGAAGAAGGTGAAATACCAAAAGATAATAATAAAATTTCAATAAATTATGTCATGACAGGGAAAAGATGGAACCGAACTCATGTAATTATTGATAACATTTTTACATATAATGTTGCACTTGATATTATATCTGAAAATGAGGATCTTGAACCAAAATCTGTTGAAGAATATCGACATAGAAATGATCAGCTTCGGTGGAAAAAAGCAATCGAGGCAGAATTAAACTCACTTTCCAAACGCAAGTTTTTTTACCAGTAGTCTAAACACTAGAAGATGTCAAACTTGTGGGATACAAATGGGTATTTGTGAGAAAAAGAAATGAAAATAATGAGATCACAAGATATAAAGCAAGACTAGTTGCACAAGGTTTTTCCCAAAGACTTGGTATTGATTATGAGGAGACATATTCTCCAGTGGTGGATGTAATTACATTAAGATATTTAATTGGTCTGACTGTATATGAAAATTTGGACATGCATCCTATGTAGTCACAACATACTTATATGAATCTCTTGATAATGATATTTATATGAGAATCCCATAAGGATTTAAGATACCTGAAATACATAAATCAAGTTCTCGAGAACTATATTCAATAAAGTTACAAAAATCACTATATGGATTAAAACAATTAGGAATGTGGTATAATCGCCTGAGTGGATATTTGTTGAAAGAAGGATATCAAAATAATCCAATATGTCCATATGTTTTTATAAAGAAATCACAATCAAGATTTGCTATTATATCTTTACATGTTGATGACCTAAATATAATTGGAACTTCTGAAGAGCTTTCAAAGACAATGGAATATCTTAAGAAAGAATTTGAGATGAAAGATCTCGGAAAAATAAAATTTTGCCTTGGATTGCTAATTGAGCATTTAGCAGACGAGATTTTTGTCCATCAGTCAACCTATACAGTAGAAATTTTAAAAAGATTCTATATATACAAAGCACATCCATTAAACAATCCAATGGAAGTTCATTCACTAGATGTGAAGATATATTTCGACCTTGAGATAATAATGAAGAACTTCTTGGTCATGAAGTACCATATCTTAGTGCAATTGTTGCACTTATGTATCTTGTTAATAATACAAGACCAGATATTGCATTTTCAGCAAATTTATTAGCTAGATCCAATTCTTCTCCAACAAAAATACATTGGAATGAAATTAAGCATATACTCGGTTATCTCTGAGGAGCAATCGATGTGGGTTTGTGATAACTTGTAGAAATACAAGTTATTATTGCCTTTATCTTAGAAAAATAGAGTTTAATAGAGAATTATGCGATAGTATTAGTTAATTTCTATTGATAAATCTCTCTATGCGTTTTGCTCTTGTAAATTGATGAAGATAATTGTTTTGATATGTTTATGAGCCTAAAATGCATGCTTTAGTGCAGAAACGCAGAGAACCTCAAGATGCATCTTACAAGTGAAACGCAAGGCAGCGAAAAATCAGGTCAGAATCTTGAGAGATTGTTGAAAGATTGACTTGCATAATCTGCGACTAAAGTGGTGGATCTAAATTGAACCGAGAATTATGCAATTAGGAGAGATAGATGCAAAACATCAATTGTGCCTCCAAGCACGCAAATTTGTCGCTGATTGCGAACATAGATTCTATAAAAGGGCAGACCTACAAGTTGAAAAAGTGTTGTTGATTCTCGAAAGAATTCATAAGTGATAGCAGAATTCCTTCCAGACGATAACCGGAGACGAATAGCTCGAGAGAGAAAAGTCTTCCATCTGCTTGACCACTTCACAGCAGATCTCATGCTTCCATTCCGTCGACTCAAGACATTGAAATGCCTTCTTGCTTACTATCTTTTTCTAGCTTTGATTTTAGATTTGTTATCAAGATATTGAACTGTCTAAGATTGTATTTCGTTCATTAATCTACAATTCTTCCATGTCTATCCATTTCTCTACACTTTCCGCTTATTACTCTGAATCCATGAGTAGCTACTCTTTCAAGGGTCATGGGTTGTGTTAACATCTAAATAAGAACCATAGTGTAACTATTTCATCTTGTCAATTGTAATCTTAATCTGATGCTTATGTCCATCTAGCTAATCGATATAAGTAGTAACAATTAGACTATTCGAGAGGGTAAATAATTGTAGAACTCAATTGACAAGGCTAAGAAGTGTTACCTAGACATAGGAATAACCTTAGCACTTAATATTCTCCTATGCGTTATAGATAACGCATAGCGGCTGACAACCGAGAGAAGAGTTGCAAGTATGAATAGACTTTCACTATGCGTTTTTGATGTTAGAAGCTAACCAACCTGAACCCTGTTTTTATCCATTCATTTAATCCACTTAGTTGAACTTGTTGTGTCACATCCCTTACCATCTACCACTTTTTAATCTAGTGTACATGTTATTGCTTTCTTTAGTTAGACGCATCCTTCATTGAATATTTTTTTGGTTATTACTCCAACTCAATTAATCTAACGAATTTTAGAATCAGCATAGTCCCTGCGTTCGACCTTGGACTCACCGAGTAAACCTATTTCTTTGCTTATACTTGGGTTAAGAATAGGAAGATTTGATAGATAATACTTCTTAATATTAAGCACGTTAAACAGCATAATAGTTTGTTTTATTCAAATAAATCAAATTTTGACTTAGTTGGTTATGCAGATTCTGGATATTTGTCTGATCCGCACAAAGCTAGATCTCAAACAAGTTATCTGTTCACTTGTGGAGGAACTGCTATATCTTGGCGATCAGTGAAACGGACCATAATAGCTACTTCCTCAAACCATGCTGAAATCTTGCAATCCATGAAGCTAGTAGGAATGTGTATGGCTAAGACCAATGACTCAACACATTCGTGAAACATATGGCTTGTCTTCTAGTAAAAATCCTCCAACAACATTATACGAATACAACACAGCATGTATAGCCCAAACCAAAAGAGGATATATTAAAGGAGATAGAACAAAACATATTTCACCAAAGCTTTCCTACACTCATGATCTTGAAGAAAATGGCAACATCACTATACAACAAATTTGTTCGAAGGATAACTTGACAGACTTATTTACAAAATCATTACCAACCGCAACCTTTGAAAAATTGGTGCAAAACATTGGAATGAAGCGACTCAGAGATCTCAAATGATGTTCCTATGAATAGGAGCAAATGTATTGTATTCTTTTAGAAGTATTAGATTATATGAAATATGTACTCTTTTTCCTTCATTAGGATTTTTTTTCCCATTAGGTTTTTTCCTAGTAAGGTTTTAACGAGGCATATTTTATATATACAATGGGCATCTAAGGGGAATTATTATAAATATTAGAACAAATTAGATGTCCATTATATAAATGTGTTTACTTGCTAAAGGTCATGTGTCTACTAAAGGCACATCCTTACTGACCATGAAATGTCACTACCTACTTGCCAAATGTCCATAAATAGAGACTTTTTGTGGATATTGTAACACACACATTGGAGAGAAAAGAAGAGAAAAGATTGGTGAAATTCCATTTTCCATAAAATCCCACTTTCTTTATTTTAGTTTATTAAGTTTCCTTTATTTAATTTAGTTATTTTAATTACTTTAATATTATTTTATTATTTATTATTTTAATATTATAATTTCTCGATTTTTGTGCTCCCGCTTTTCCGTCATTTTGCTCCTCAATTTTTCAACATGGAGAATATAAATTTAAAATTATAGATTGATTTTTTTATGATTACTAGTAGAACTTCGGTTGCATATTGAAAAGCATTGCATCCAACCATAACTTCTGCCGCTTCAAAAGCTATTACATGTGCATGCAACCATATTACCATCAGAAATTCTAAGATTTAACATATACTTTTTGATGAACTAAACCACATCATTGCAATTTGTACAATGAACAGTGTTCTCACTCCCATAGACGGTGAAAGTGAAATTTTCCTATTTTTGTAAATATTTTGGTTCTTTTTACTATATTTGAAAAGTGCGCTACCTAATTTCAATTATTATTATTATATAAAAGTCATAATAAAATTAAAGTAAACAATATGATTTATGACATACCTTGCTTGTAGCTCTATTGAATCTAATAAGTGTCGAATAAAAATGTTACTAGTCGTTGTTGTCTCCATGCTCAATTCGCTTTACAAAAAAAAAAAAAAAAAATATATATATATATATATATATATATATATATTATATTATGAAGAACTAATATTTTTCTTCATTTGAAATATATGCTCCATCCATTAAACTTACCTTCATATACATCTCAATTATAAGGTTTCACACAATAGTGATAAATTTAGAATGAATCAAATCTCCCAAGTATCAACTTTCGCTCATTGCCAAATCGTTCCATAATGTCAATTTCATTGTCTTGGAACTACAAAATAAATGATAAAATGTGAGTGAAAAACTATTACAACAAAATTTTATAATTTTAAAAAAACAGCACATGAATTATTTCCTTATTACCTGTAATGCCCCGCGCTAAAATAAGACTAGAATGGTGCGAACCGGGCAAACACATTTTTTTTTTTTTTTTTTGTTAAATAATTATTGTAGCTCCTCATTGTAACCATCGTGAATTATTTCAACAAATAAATCTATTCAGGCTAGTATTTATTTAGTTCGATTCGTTTTATTTTAATAATAATAATAATAATGACAATATTAATAATAAAGGAAAATTTATACCATATTAATTAGGGGAATTAATATAATGATAATATTAATAAGAGAAGTAAATTACTTTCCTTTTTAAAAGATTTTTTTTTTTTAAAAAAAGAAGAGTTTAAGAAAATAAAATTAAAAAAAAACTTTTCTCTCTCCCTTCCCCCTGTTCTCTCTTCCTCTCCCCCGATCTCCCTCTCCTGATCTCTCTCTTGCCGCTCTCCCTCTCCTCTTCCGAGACACGCCAACCCCCATCGTCTTTCTCGTGCGCGTGGTGTCTGGCCAACAAAAACCCAAGTGGCAACAGGCGATCTGGCAGGCGACAGCGCAAGTGACCATCCGGTCGTTCGTCTACTCGACTACTCGATGTGCATGGCGGTAGCTTAATGGTTCCATGCGATTCAGGTAGTTTTCGGCGATGCGTCTTTAGCACAGTAAGTTTCGACAATTGTTTATCCTATTTCTGCATCAGATCTGTGCCACCCACTATGTACTAACCTTAGATCTACAGGACTCAAGGCGTTCGGACACCAATCGGCAAGGGTTAGAGACATTTGGTTGAGTTTTAGTGGGTAAGGATGCTCGGAATCCCTTTTCGAACTAGATTTAGGCTATTTAGACAAACCTTTAATGTTGAAAATATCCACTTGTGGACTCGACAACATTCCGAAGTTGTTAAAACATGTTGCAGCAAAGGAGTCGGTCTATTTCGGCACACGAATCAGGGATTTAAGTTGCCTTGAGTACGTGTGTATTCGCTAGAGGTACCCTAAAGCACTTAGGTAAGTAAGAACCTAGTGTTGGGTTTGTTTTGTTGTGTGCTAATTATGTTGTATGAATTATCCATGTCATCATGAGTATGCTTAGATGTAAATTGCAAGTGTAGTTCCATATTATCATACCCTTTGAATTTAAGTTATCGAATGCGAGAATGATAATTGATATATTCAAGGTATCATATGAGAATGTCAGAATGTGAATTTGCAAGTGTAGTCTCATGTATGCGTATTAGATGAATTTGCTAGCATGCTAAGCAGGTGGGCTTTCGTGCAATATAGAGTAGAAAATATATAGTAGAGGTAACGTAAGTTACTAAGCGGGATTCATAAGCATGGTAGGGTAAACCTTGAGGCCTTGGGTACAAATGGTCAAGGGTGGATGAGACGTGTCCTAGAATGAGCATTGAGGCATTGGGTACAAATGGTCAAGGGTCAGTGCTTTGAAGAGTCATCAAGGCCTTGGGTACAAATGGTCAAGGGTCGATGCAGAGTTCAGTGTCTTGGGTACAAATGGTCAAGGGTCGATGCAGAGTTCAGTGTCTTGGGTACAAATGGTTAAGGGTCGATGCAGAGTTTAGTGTCTTGGGTATAAATGGTCAAGGACTGTGCATTAGGAGTTTGGGTAAGGCTGTTGTTAGTCTTTGCGCATGATAGCATGCTCTCGAAATTCTAGTAGTTAAACGTGATCCTAAGCTTTACTATTTGCTTTCTTGAGTGATGTATGTGATGCATGATGGCCCTTCGAGCGGACTACTTAACAATATAAGTGTATACTGACCCCCCTTTCCCCCAAATTAGAATTTGCAGGAGATGACGGGCTATTCGACCTTGGTGCTGCTGAAGAAGGAGTCTAAGAAAGACCAAAGGGAGATTACTGGGCTGGCTAGTACAACTTTATATTTTTGTTAGGAGCTTTCCATTAAAACTTTTATTAAATGATTCTTGCATCAGTTATGTATCTGGAGTTCATATTTAGTATCGAGATTAGAACTGAGTTTACATTGTCATAGAATGCTTTTATTCGCTATTGAATAGTTAGGGCAATTGTAAGCCCTAACCTCTATTTTCCTTAGCTTTAGCAAAAGATAAAATTCATGGTTAAAAGTTTGGCTAGGGTTGGCTTGAATGAGTAGGAAAGCATGTAGAATTCTAGTGCACTTTAAGTAATTATGATTTGGTATTCTTCTTTTACCATTAACCTTTGCTAAGGAATAAAAGGGATGAAGTTAATGGTATTGTAGTACAAGGAGACTTAGGAAATTTTTTGTGGAACATGAAGGAAAGCTTAAGTCAAAAGGTCAAAATTTGAAAATTATTTGAAAAAATGTAAAATTAGGAAATAAATATTAAATTAAATTAAAATGATTATTTAAATGAAAATTATATTTAATTTGGATATTTAGGTTAAGGAGAAATGAAGAGGAGACACGTTGAAGCAAGCTGGTGAGTGGCTAAAGTTGATTGGTTGGTCTGGACAGCAGCTCAGACTCTAAGCAAGCAACTCAATTAACCCGATAGTTCTCTCGATTCCCTCATGCTAAAGCTGATTGGTTGGTATGGGCAGCAGTTCGAACTCTAAGCAAGCAACTCAGTTAACCCGATGGTTCTCCTAATTCCCTCGTGTTATTTTCACCATTTTTGGACCAGAGAAAGCTCTGTGAGTTAGAAAGACGACGTAGGGCTACCGAAGTGATTTGAGGTCGGGAAGCTTGAGAAATAGTCAAAATACTGAAGGTTGTCGCAGAAACCGAGCAAATCAGACGAATTAGCTTTGAGGAATTGTTCAAGGGTGCTCGGGAAGGTTTTTGGAGCTGAATTTTCTTGGTAAGTTAGTTAAGAGGTTAAATTTGAGTCCCATAATTTTTATTTGATTTTTATTTGAAAGGAAATGGTGTTTTGAAGCTCAGAAAAATTGAGTTGGAAACAGGACACTATTGGCCGAAGAGGCTGTTAGAGCAGTCCACGCCCACGCCCACGCCCACGCCCAGTGTCACGGTCATGCTTGTCCAAGGCGTGTTGCCCATGGCCGCATGCCCGCCTCAACCCCTTTTTATCATGCTTTCACCTTATGTATTTTTTTTTTGTTAGTTAGTTTACTTTCTTAGTACTTTTCTTTGTAAGTGACCGCTCGCCACTTTGCATGGGCAAGAGTGACAATCTTAAAATTGTTCAGAATGTACTATATGGGGGTGAGACTGACCATCAAATCCTCATATCTAGAGTTGTGAGCTATAAAGCCGTTGTTGTCCCTTTTTGCTTTCTAGTCTTACAACACATCTTAATTTCTTAAACATGCTTTCAAACGTTTGCGAAATTCTTTTCTTCTAAAACCCGTTTTATAAAACCATTTTCCTCGGAACGGGGTCGGAGGTTAAGAAAGGTACTCGGTGTGCCGTAGGCGATCAGAATTTGATCAGGCTGACTTATTCGCAAGCTAGAACAAGTGCCACACAATCGTTCAGTCCTGCGCAGAACTACGATTGTGACACCCAGCGCCCACGCCCTGCACCTGTTGACACCCCCTCGCCTAGCTGCTACCCACCAAGGTTGCCTACAGCCATTTTGGGTAATTTTGGATATTTTTTGACCTAAATTGATATTTTCTTGAATTATTGGCCTAAAAATGGAAAAATATGAATTTTAAGCTGATTTTTAAGCATTTTTGAAAATTTTGAGAATTTTGCAAAAAGGTTCCTAAAAGGATAAAAATGATAGAAATGGTGGAAATTAGGCTTGATATGGACAACGTGGATGAAATGTAGTTAAGTGATGATTGTAAGGACTTTAGAGGATTTAATGGCTCGTAATTGATATTTCAGGTCATATTGAGGTTGGAAAAGCCTATAGACCCTGAGGAACAAGCCCGAATTGTGAGTGACACCTTTCTTTCTCTGAAAATGATTCTATTTAAAATGTTTAGCGAGGCTCTCTTATAAAATATGATTTTATGATAATTTATTACGTGATAAGCATGATGGCTGGTTATATTTGATTTTATGGCATGAAAGACATGTTTTATCTATTTTCTACAAGTTTTTGAAAAGCATGTTTATAAGATGCTATTTATTGAGAAATGCTCTGATTTCTATGAAATTCTTTACAATGAATTGTTTATGCAAAACATACCTATTTTTAAAATATTTTCTAAGGGACTCAATCTTGAGGGACGTTGAGAAGGCATGTGGGCAACCCTGTGTCTTAAAGGAGCTCAGTGCTGAAGGACATTGAGAAGACATTTGAGTTTCCTAGAGACCCAGTACTGAAGGACTCGAAGAAGGTACTTGGCATCCTTAGATAGTCCTATGTGCACATAGTGATTGACAACGTTGTTGTGTTGAGATTACTCCATAGCAGCTAAGGTTTTCGACGTTGGGTGTGTCCAGATTACTCCGCTCCAACTAAGGTTTGTTTTTTACGTTGAGTGTGTTGAGCCTTGCTTCGCCTCAACTAAGGGAATTTTAAAGCAAAAGAAGGTTTGATGAGTTTGTAAACTGTATTTATATAAAAGACTTGGCTTATGTCTAATTTCAAGACTTAACATGAGTTTTATGCTAAGTTATGTTTTCTCTATCATTGATCATGATTTGGTTCTCGAGTTGTGTTTAAAATACTATGTCACTCACTGAGCATCCAGCTCATGTTTTCCATGTTTTCTTTCCCACCCAAGTAGCTAAGAAGTTTTCGGTGCTTAGCTTACTCAAGCTCGCCCTGCTTAAGCTTTGAGTTATCAGAAAATACTTTGCATTTCGGTTGCTGTATGTGTAAATAACTTTGTGTAAGTGACATATAGACATAGTCAGCTAGTAGTTGGGATGTGAGACTGGTTATTGTATATATCATGTAAGTTTATTTGTGTATGAGTTTGGATTATCTGGTTATGTAAAATATAAATTCTCATGTTATTGAATTTATGGGCGCGGCTGATCTGAATGTCTATGTTAATAGAATAAGTGATATGGGCAATTATGTAAGTCATGTTTCAACAGGTTATTCAGATACAGTTGGACAATAAATCTCACAAAAGGGGTGATGTTTGCTGTCTTCACATCTCCTCTTAGGTTATGGAGGATAATCTGGGAGGGGGTGTGACAGCAATAATTTAAGAGTTTATGGCAGTTCGAATAATTCGGTGTTGGATTCTGTTTCGATTTAGTGAGATGTGTGGTTTTGTAGAGGATTAGTCGTTTCCAATGTTATTGAGAGTGTTTTACTTGAAACAGGTCACAGGAAAAATTTGAAAATTGTTGTGGTAGCGTCGTTATGCTGCCAAAATTTTTCTTGCCATAAAAGGCTATTGACGTAAGGGGTGGCTTAGATGCAGTAATGACCTAGGTTAATTAAAAAATTTGAGGTCGTCACATTACCAGTTGTCAATGATAAAAGTATCCCTCTTACGATTGTTTTGTTGCTGAAGTTCTTTAATTACATTTCAACCATTGATCTCACCAAAAACACAATTGCTATAAGATCTTCACAACTAAATAGAGAGTTAACTTGACAATTTATAAATAATAATAAATAATGAAATAAAAAAAATGGAAAGGTAATTTATAAATATATATTATTTGAATAGTTAGTTATCTATCATTTTTTTTTTCTTTTTTCACTTCATTTTTCACCCTCATTTCTTCTTTCTATTTCTGAGTTCCATAGATAGTAGAAATCTTCTCCTTACTGTATTTTCTTTTCTTCACACCCCATCTCTCTCTCAATTAAGGTATGCTTTCTAATTACACTCTTGAATCTCATCCCTAATTGGATTTTTTAATTTTTTTTAAAAAAAAAAACAATATTTTTTCACACAACTAATTTGTGATTGATGGAAATTTTGATGTTGTCATACAAACACATTTCCAAAACCAAAATTAAAGAAAAATGATAGGTCTCTTCATCAACTAAAATTAGTTTTTCTATTTTCAAATCCTCATTCTAACATGGTTCAACGTTTCCCTTTCGAAAAATGAAAATTCTTTAGAGTTTCAGTTCTTTGATAAAATAAGTAGACATTTGGAAGTGATAATGTTTTGTGTATTGACCAATATATATATATTTTTTTTTACTTTTATAACCCATGGAACAAGGTCTGCATTACATTTTATATCTATAATCTATAATCTATATTAAAAAGCTACAATACCCCCTTTTAATTTTATCTTATTACAATTATGCGATTAAAGTATTAATTATTCTATTCAAGTGGAGTGGAATGTGTAACAACTAAAAGTAGAATCTCACTATTACCAATAAAGGTACTCAATTAACTTTGTGGTCTTCTAAACAAAATATATACCAAGTTAAAATGGTATACAGTTTGTTATTATTATTTGAAAAGTAATTAAATAACAGTTACAATATCATTTATTTTTTTATTTTAATGTCAGTTACAAAATTTTATCTAATAGTAAACAGTTACAAAATTAATTTACATAATGATGGTTTTGTGAAATAAAACATTTTGTGCATTAAAATTCTCATTGATGCAATGTATAAATGGAGAACCCTTACATAGTCAAAATCTCCGACCCTCATTTTGCATCACAAAACCTCCTCTCCACCAAAATCAATCAAGGTTGGCTCTTCCGATCAATCTAAGCATCACCATCACAAGCCAACTGATCTCAACAGACATATGTCTTCTAGTGACAAAATAGGAAATAGACTCACTAAACGAACATTCTTATGGTCATGGAGTCATTGCAAACAAAACCTTGCCATGACCGAACACTGGATTTCATTTCATTTATCAAATTCTCTCACACGAGAAAAATTGGTAATATAGCAAGAGAGAAATGAATAATATAATCCAAAAAAAAAAAAAATTCAAGCATGATAGGGATATACCACCTTACATTCCAACTTTGATTTGCATAATTGTCATGCTTTTCTTTCTTTCCTTTTCTTTTTGTTTAAGAAAACAAAGACACATCAAAATCACTCCTGTAGCCCCTAAATTTAATCTACACTTGTATATTTTTAACTAATTTATTAAATTATAAGTTAAATTTCAAGATTATGTTTAATAATTCTCTGTTCCTAGATTTTAAAAGGCATTCAATAGATACATCTTTGAACTTTTTTTTTTTTCTCTCCCTTAAGACTCTCTTTTTTTTTTTTAACTTAGTAATTTAGTAATTTATTAAATATGGTTGAATGAGAAATTTTGGACCAATAACAACGCCATTTTTCAAATTAATAGCGAAATTTCAAATGATTGAATTTGAGACTAATTAAAAGCTGACATTTGTCATAAATTAAACTTGAAGATCTAAATTAGTAAACTCTAATGAGCCATGTGTTTTCATCATGCCCATTGGATTGAATAAAATAAGTTGATCCAATTTTGTACTAATATTTGGGTTAAAGTTCAATTGAGGAAAAAAAAAAACTTAATTTGGCCCAAAGGCCAACTAAGGCCCAAATCCATTTGGTTGGGCTAAAGGTAAGGTCTGTGAACCAACCAAGCCCAAGCCCATAAGCTCACTTGATAACTTTATAAATAGATGAGTTCTCTTCATTTGAAGTCATAAATTCTATGCTCCAGAGAGCCGAGAGAAAATTCTCTTCACAATCAGAAGACTCCTAACTCCTGAAATTGAACCACACTTGAAGACTAAAGTTCTTTGGAACACCTAAATTCTTCCAAGACTCCGACTTCAAGAACATCGACTTCAAGAACATCCACGCGCTCCGCTTCCATACATCAAGTGTACGCATTCAACTATGAGAGAGAATCAGAGGCTCAAGTACTAGAGATCGAACCACATTCACATCAAATCTACATCAACTTAAGTTCAACTCCATGAAACACATATCTTTAGAAACTGCTTGCGAACAAACACAACCAAACAAATTATACATTCAATGACTCATGAACAGTGCCAAAAATAGAGGAGAAAGTGAAAAAAGAGTTGTTAAATCCAAAATCACGCGTTTTTGGCGGAAAAAAATGGAAATTTTCGAATTTGGCGAAATACATGACGGTTTTTATGTGTCATTGATTTATGACTAAAAAAACAGTCATTAAATGTGAGTAAACAAAAAATGCTCGATTTTGGTGGGAAAATATGCAAAATTTCAGTTTTTTCCGAGAAAGAGAGAGAGCGAGATAGAGAGAGTGAGAGAGAAAGGGTGAGTGAGGGAGGGAGACATAGAGAGTGTTTGATCTGAGAGAGAGAGAGGGGGGAGATAGTGAGAGCGAGAGAGGGAGAGAGCGAGAGAGAGAGAGAGAGGGAGAGCAAGAGAGAGAGGGCGATGAAGAGAGTGAGAGAAAGATAGTCTTCGATTTAGGGGAGAGCGAGAGCGAGAGTGAAGGTTCAATTTATAACCTTTTAAAAAAGAAAAGAAAAACCGAATTTTTTTATTTTCCTCCTTCTTAGTCGGCTCCATGACACTCATATTCAAACCTAATACTGAAACCCTCCACCGAAGGCGAAATCAACTGAAACCCTCCGCTGTCGCTGGTGTTCTCCGGTCGTCCATTGGTGTTCCATCGTCATCCATCAATCTTCTTCGATCTTTTCCAGGTCAGAAGCGAACTAAATTGATACACCTATCTGCCATCGCCTCTCGCTCTTACAGCCACGCTCGCTCGCAGTTCATTCAGCCGCTCTGTCGACCACCCGCTCTTGCTTTTGCAGCCGCGCCATCCATCTTGCTTCGCGCTGTTGATACCTCAACTTCTTCATTTATTTTCTCTTTTGTTTTTTATTTTTTATTTTTTTTTGTTTTTACACATCTTGTTATACATTTAAACAATGAATCCTCTTTGGAAAACCATCTTGCTTCGCGCCATCCTCTTGCAGCCGCACCATTCATCTTGCTTCACGCCTATTGCTAGACATAAGAAACTTTGATGGCCTAGAGAATTTTTTCAATGAATCATCTTAGTTTTGTCATTTAAACCTTATTCATTCTTCATGCCTATTGATAGACATATTAAACCTTATTCAAAATTTTGAAGTGGACTTTACTCCAATTTGTTTAGCTTGTTTGGTTGTATGCACTCCTTAAGATGTGTTGATGTTAGGGGTGTCACTTATATGCTGTTATGGATGTGGAATAGTCTCTTGGTCACTTTGTATGCACTCTTTAAGTTGTGTTGATGTTGAGGGTGTCACTTATAAACTTTTTATGTTTGTATTTACTGTAGAAATCACACTTATTCGTTTTAGTAGTCGCTTTGGGAAAAAAGTGTCATTTGCCTACCCGTAGTTCATTTTTAGTTTGTTTTGCATATCCAAAGAACACTAAATGACTAACTTATGTAGTTTTGGGTGTGGAATAGTATCTTGGCACTTTATATGCACTCTTTAAGATATGTTGGTGTTGGGGGTGTCACTTATACATTTTTTATGTCTATACTGAGTTTAGAAATCACACTTAGGCTTTTTCTGGTTGCTTTTGGGAAAAAGGTGTCATTTGCCTACTTCATAGTTCATTTTTAGTTTGTTTTGCATATCCAAATCACTCTAAGCAACTAACTTACGCCATTTTTTATGTGAACTAGTATCTTGGACACTTTGTATGCACTCTTTAAGATGTGTTAGTGTTGGGGGTGTCACTTATTGATGCGCACTTTGAGTGTTAACCACAAGTGTACGGGTCAAGTTATAATATAAGACGGTGAAGTCCGAATATCGTTCCATTGGAGATCCAATTGTGAAGGTTTATGTTACTCAGCTATTCTAGAATCGAATCAATTTTATTTGAGGATTGGAATGGAAGTTGTTAATTATGGAAAATATAAACCAAATAAGGAAAGTAATAAAGTGAGAAACACAAGAGCCAAGGAGAGTTCTAGGGTAATGAATTCTTGTTTATTTCATCATGCAATATTATAGATTTCATGGATTTTATTGTCATTCATATGCCTAAGTCTAGAAACTTAATTCCAAGTTATTTTCTCTCAAAAACAACCCTTTCTCATACAACTCGGTTGATTACTAATCTCTTGAAACCAATACAAATTACATGGCATTAAGAATATTCTTTAGCAACTTTTGTTGTCAACCTAACTACTCTCGTGATAGATTAACAACAATTCATTGTTATAGATCAAGTTAAACATACAATCTCTCAATCATACATCTAACCTAACATGTGAAGATGGCCAATCCACAAGAATTAAACACAATAACAATGAAAAGCATAATCATTCCAACAAAACCATGAAAGTCTACAAGATCAACATAAATTCATACACAATTCATCAAAACCCTAAAACTAAAGAGTTTAGCCACTCATAGCTTAAAGCAACATGTTTAAGCAAAATAAACAAAGAAAGAGTGTAAAGAAAAGGAAACTCTACTGAAAATAGGGTCTTGATTGAGGTAGCACCGTTGCAATCTCCTTGGCTCTCACGTCGGAATTCGAATGGCACCACGACTATCTCGAACTCTTTTCCTCTTCCTTGCAACTACCTCACTCTTTGAACTCTTTTATGAACTCTCACTCAATTCTCTCCTTTTTGTGCCTCTTTAGGTCTGTAAATTGATGGTTGATTTCCTCTTGATTTCCTTCTGATTTCCTCCCTTAGGGCTGCTGGAAACCCCCAAATTTATAGAGTTGGCTGTTCAAAAACTTACAAAAAATAACCTATTTTCATTTATGGAAAACCGGCATCGCGACGCTATTGAAATTTTTGGAACGGCGCCGCAGCACTGTTGAAGAGCTTTGCGGCGCTAGGGCAGCGTGCACAATATCTTGCTCTCGGGTTTTAGCACCGCGGCAGCGCCGTCTCAACGCTGCGGCGCTGCCACAATTTTTGCCATTTTGAGTTTTTCATCTCTTTTTTTGCTGTTTTCTTGCTCAGTTTTCATCTTTTGGGTCTTTTCTTCTAAGTTTCCTCATTTTAACCTAAAAACCACTAGCAAATAAGTGAAATCTAATATAAACTCTCTTAATTTGAGAGGATAGAAAGCATTTTTCAAGTGCTTGTCACTTATTCACCTTTTTTGCTTGTATTGGGTTTAGAAATCACACATATATTTTTTTGGTTGCTTTTGGGGAAAAAGTGTCATTTTCCTACCTCGTAGTTCATTTTTAGTTCATTTTGCATATTCAAATCACACTAAGTAACTAACTTACCCCGTTTTGGATGTGGAATACTCTCTCGGTCACTTTGTATGCACTCTTTAAAATGTGTTGGTGTTGAGGATGTCACTTATACACTTCGAATTAACCACCTTAAAGACACGACTATAGATGGACTTGATAAAAGTTTTTTACTAATATTATGATCTTTTCATCAAGTTTCTTTTTTGTAGGGGGAGGGGGGAATGAACAAGAACTTAATTCCCTAATATTCTGCGATGAACAAATCATGGATGGTAAAAAATAGATTATGTAGAGAATATGAGGTGGGAGTTGAAATTTTCATTGAATTTGGTTTGCGTCATGGCAATGGTTCCAATTCCATTCGATGCCCATGTTTAAAATGTAGAAATTGTATATCTAAGGATGTTTCGATAGTTAAGGATTATTTGTATGTCAATGGAATTGATCAAAGTTATAAGGTGTGGTTTTGGCATGGGGAAGATTTAGCCACACACAATGTTAGCAACAATGCAGATCATGTGTTAAATGACGAGTACGATTTGTTAACGTAATTGACATGGTTGAAACTGCTCATGATCAACTTTTTGGTGCACCAAATGTTTGACACTATATTTGATGATGCTAAAAAGCCATTATATGCGATATGTAAAAGATTTACGAACTTGTCAACCCTTATGAGATTGTATAACCTAAAGGTTAGATTTGGATGGAGTAATTCAAGCTTTTCTGAATTACTATCTATAATAAGTGAATTCCTACCTGAGAAGAATGAGATGCCAATTTCTATGTATGAAGCTAAAAGAACATTAAGTGCCCTAGGTTTGAGTTACCAAAAAATAGATGCATGTCCAAATGATTGTTGCTTATATAGAAATGAGCATGCAAAAAGCACCCAGTGTCCTACCTGTAATCTATCGTGATGGAAGGTTCTTAAGAACTCAATAGAAGAGAAAAAAGGAGTGTCTGCTAAACAGTTGTGGTATTTTCCAATAGTTCCAAGGTTTATAAGGATGTTCAAGAGTGTTGAACATGCAAAAAAATTGTGTTGGCATGCTACAGATAGGAAGGTAGACGGTATTATGCGACACCCAGCTGATTCTCCATTCTGGAGGTTAATAGATCACCTATGGCCAACTTTTGGTTCAGAACCAAGAAATCTTCGTTTGGGTTTATCCACTGACGGAGTGAACCCATATGGAGATTTAAGTGCTAAATACAGTTGTTAGCTAGTCATTATTACAGTGTACAACCTCCCACCATGGTTGGGTATGAGGAGGAAGTTTTTAATGTTGTTAATGTTGATATTAGGGCCAAAACAACCAGGATATGATATTAATGTGTATTTAGCTCTGTTGATTAAGGATTTGAAGCTTTTGTTGGAAGTTAGAGTTGAATGTTTTGATGCATACAAAGAAGAATCTTTCACTTTGCGAGTAGTCTTACTGTGGACTATTAATGATTTTCCTGCATATGGAAATTTATGTGGGTGTACTGTGAAAGGGTATAAAGCTTGTCCAATATGTGGAAAGAATACCAACTCAACCAGGCTACATCATGGGAAAAAAAACATATACATGGGCCATAGAAGATTTCTGCCAAGACATCATCTGTACAAAAGACAAAAAAAAGCCTTCGATGGTAAGTAAGAGAATGGAAGCCCTTCACATCCAATGTTAGGTGCAGAAATTTACTATATATTGAAGGACATAAGTTTTTCTAGTGGAAAGAAGTGTGGCAAGAAATTAAATGACAAAGCTTTAGATAACTACTGGAAAAGAAGACTTGTATTTTTTGAACTGCCTTATTGGAAAGAGTTGCATGTTAGACATTGTCTTAATGTACTGCACATCAAAAAGAATGTGTGCATGAATATCATAGGTACCTTACTTGAGGTTCCAAGAAAAAATAAAGATGGAATGAGTATTAGACTTGACTTAGTTGAAATGAACCTTCAACCTGAATTAGCTCCTGTACGTAGGGCAAGAAAAATGTACATTCCTGCAGCGTGTTATACATTATCGAAAGAAGAAAAGTCTCGTTTTTGTGAGACTTTATCTGAAATAAAGGTTCCCGAAGGTTATTCCTCTAATATTAGAAGTTTGGTCTCATTAGAAGACTTGAAACTTAATGGACTTAAATCACATGACTGTCATGTTTTAATGCAACAATTCATTCTGATTGCTTTACGTTCAGTGCTACCTAAGAATGTGAGGTTTGCTATTACTAGATTATGTTTCTTCTTCAATGCAATATACTCCAAGAGTGTGCGGGTACCAGAGTTAGATAAGTTGTAGGATGATGTAGTTGTTACATTATGTCTACTTGAGAAGTATTTCCCACCTTCTTTCTTCACAATATTGTTATATCTCACTGTTCACCTTGTAAGAGAAGTGAAACTTTGTGGGCCTATCTACCTACAATAGATGTATCCATTTCAATGGTATATGAAGGTGTTGAAAAGTTATGTAAGAAATAGAAGTCGACCTGAAGGTTGCATTGCGGAAGCACACATATGTGAGGAGTCTATTGAATTTTGTTCTGAATTCCTATTTGGGTTAGATTCAGTTGGGCTTGGTTCATTCAAGATACGATACGAGAAGAAACATGCATTGATAGACCTTTATCAGCTGGATGTCATGTCAGACCCAATGTGCATGAACTAAAGCAAGCACATTTCTATATACTTGAGAACACAGAAGAAGTACAATTGTATAGAATGTAAGTATATTACAATTCTCAAATCACCTACATGTTGAATGTATTATCACCTAAAATCTAGTACATTTTGTAGACAACATCTGGAGTATTTTAAGGTCCAAAATCCAAGGAAAGCAAATAATGAAAAATGGTTATAAAATGAACACAATCGATTGTTTGCTAGTTGGATACACGATGAGGTATGTAATTTTCATTTCCCATTTTTTGCTATATCCATTTAATGTAGTCCCACACTGAATAAAGTGTTCGCCTGTAATAATAGGTGATGCAAGAAATACATGATAGAAAACTGGTTTCTTCAACTGTGCGTTGGTTGGCACATGGCCCCAACCCAAGATTGATGACATTTGAGGGTTATAGGATTAATGGGTGTAGTTATAACACAAAATCTCGCGACAATGGTCGCACTGTCCAAAATAGTGGGGTTACATTAGTTGCCACAACAATGCAAGTGTCCAGTGCAAAAGATAAGAATCTGATTATTTTAGACATGTCTTTTTATGGGGTTATTCAAGAGATATGGGAAATTAACTATAATACATTTAAGATTCCATTATTTAAGTGTGATTGGGTTGAAAATCAAAATGGAGTGCAAATTAACGATCTTGGATTTACCTCGGTGAAACTCAATCATATAGGACATACTTCCGATCCATTCCTCTTAGCCACTCAAGCAAGACAAGTTTTTTACATAAAAGATCCTATTGACGCACAATGGTCAATTGTTATCACACCACCTCAAAAAGATTTTGCCGATATATGTTATGATGACGAGCTTGGAGATACTTGTTTGGACTGTCCTTCAGTTTCAAAATGGACATCACCAACCGATATAGACGAAACCGAGATTCCATATGTAAGAGATGATAGTGAAGGCACATGGGTTGACACTTGAAAGTTTATAAAGTATGTATATCTAAATAACAAGATTGTTTTTAGTTCTTATTTGTTTTCCTTTAATGTTGATAGAATTTCTGGTTTATCTCGTAGGTTATTGTTAATGGAAGAGGAGATCGCTCCAACGAATTTGCTTCTTTAATTTTCAGTGTGAAATGTGTCAATTATTATTATTGGACCTTTTATTTAATGTACTATTGTAATCAAATTATTACCTTTGACTTTGCAATCATATTATTAATTGTTATTTAATGCACTGTTATAATCATAGGACTGCTTGTATTATTTAATATACCGTTGTAATCATATTATTACCTATCAATTTTCTTAACATTTACAAAAATACTAGTGAACAGATGGACAATACGATTGATGATACACAGGACGAGCAATTGGATCATTTGATGGATGATACATTTGACGATGCACAAGGTGATGACTTAGATGATATAGTTAACGATGCACATGATAGTGATGGTGATGCAGATCCTCTAGTTATAGATGACGAAATAAAGAGAAAGAAAACTAGAGAACCTACTAGAATGCATGCGATCACTCGTGCATGCAGTGAAGGTCACAGGAGAGTGGTGCAATACAATGAGAACGGTCAGCCATTTAGGTGCAATGCAATAAAAATGAAAAGTTTTATAGGAACGTCCGTCCGATCCCATGTTCCAATTATATACAACAGTTGGAAAACAGTGCCGTTCGAGATAAAAGAAAAGATTTGGGATCTCATTCAGGTATACACATGGGCCATAGATTAGATTCTATTTGTTTTTATTAACATATTACATTTGGTGTGGATTCGCAGGGTGGATTTTTTGTTGACCATAGATCAAAGAAGAATCTCATGCGAACTGTGGGCACCTGTTTCCATCAATTCAAATATGCTTTGACTATGAAGTATATAAGGCCATTTAAGGATGATCTGGAGAAATTAAAATGTCTCCCGATTGAGTATTCCCAAATTAAACAAGAACATTGGGATGCGTTTGTCAATTTTCGGCTTAAAGAAGAGTTCGAAGTAAGTATTGTTATTTAAAACATTCAAACTTTGTATTCACTTACATTGAAGATGCCAATTATCACTATAACATTTTATTATGTAATTTTATTAAGGTCGTCAATAGTAAGAATCGAGAAAAGAGGAAAAAACATATGTATAATCATCGAATGTCACAGAAGAGTTATGCTAATCTTTCGAAAGAGTTGGTAAGATACTACTTCACTAGTATTTAATTTTTCTATACGCCTTATATCTTACATTTTAATCCAAGTTCATGTATGATAGTTTGTTATTAGTGCAAAAGGAGTCGTTACCAAATGAAGATCTAACTAAGCGATGCGTTTTATGGAAAAGGGCTCGGATGGATTGAGAGGGAAAAATTCCAGAGAAGCAAACACAAGAAGTGGTGGATCGTATAGTAAGTATTTGTTGACTACATATATATCTTTGCATTATGCTCAAATATTGATTTTTTTTTCAATAGGATGAAATGTTGGTCACTCATGATGTTGAAAGTGGCAACACACCTACATGTGGAGATATCCTATCATAAGCATTGGGGGACAAAGATCCTCCAGGAGTAGTTAGAGGATTGGGTAAGTTTATCATGCCCAGTAAATATTTTCATACCCCAAAACAAGTGAAGAAGTGAGAGAAAGTTACATTTGATGCCGATGAGAAGGCAAAGATGGCTGTACGTATAAAAGAGTTGGAAGAAGAACTGATAAAATAAAAAAAGATAACCAAATGTTCAAACAAGGATGGTTTTTCAGAAGATATTAAAGCACGAGATGGTGAACCTGTTTCCAACAATGAGAAGGTCAAATGTGGCATCCATTCATCCTATTTAGTGTTTAGTATAGATGTTAAATATTTAATGTGATTTGATTTTTTTATAGGTGAAGAAAGAATTATTGGACCAAAATAAGACTTCACAAAGAGGAAAAAATGATGGTTCTCCAAGTGATATTAAAGAAAGGGGTGAAGCAGAAAAGAAGAATGAGCAGATTAATGTGTTTCAATTCATCTTCTAAATAGTTTTTTATAATCTTCACAATAATAATTCATCCAATAATGAAATCTTTTAATCTAGGCGAAGGCAAAATTGTTGAAACACACAATGAGTTCTCAATATGTTGAAGTGAAAGAGGAAAAAGAGAAGGTTTTATGTCTATCTTATACCTCTTTTCTTGGTTCTAATATGCATTGGCAATAGTATATGTATTGTAAGTTTATTTATTCCATACAGGCTGATGACCGTAAAGAACATAACTCAAGCCAATCTGTTGCCCCAAAGCTCATTAAGGTAAGTTTTTCACTATATTTTAGTATATATTCTACATAATATACGCTAGTGAACATTAACAATTACATTTCAACTTACCCATGGTAGGATGGAACTTCTTATTTGTTGGCAATTGGGTCTAAAAATAATGTCGTCGCAGCGGGGACTATATTTGACTATGACGTTGATAGTGATAAAGTGAAGGTTTCACTTGACGTAGTTGTGCATGGTGATTGTTATGTCCCGATACCAACGAAGGGAGAAGAAAATATGTCATCTCAAGAAGTAGCCTCACACTTGTTATGGCCACGAGAGCTTGTAATAATTGACAATGAAAAGGTAACATTTTCCATCCTCATTGGTTTTTATTTTATATAAGTCATTTATTCTAATGTTACGCCATTTGTTGATAGAAGGATGGAAAAAATTCAAATAAAAGTTTAGGAGTTCTATCAATGACACCCATTCAAAGTTCACTGGTCGCTTTACGCTGTTTACTCCGTGAACTTGAATATATTGGATCATCAATTCAAATCACTGTACCGAGAAGTATTTGGAATCCAACGCCAAGTGTTGCATTTTGGTTGAGGTCTTACGAGATTTTTGACATATGCGCCCAATATGCACTCCTTGTCTTGATGCATATATGATGTAAGTAATCTAAATAATTATCTATTTAGTATTAAAATATATATATTGAGTACTATATAAAGTTTAATTAATATTATAGGTACTTATACAAACTAATGGAGAAATCGAAGACATTAAGTTTGTATAAGTTTTCAGATGCTGGTTCCATCTCAATCTCAACTAACAAAAAATCTCGAGATCAATTGTTGTCCTCGAGAATGACATGATTGGATGCAAACCAACTTGTCATCTTCCCTTACAATTCTGGGTATGTTGTATGAAATGCATTATACAATATTTTGTGAACTGTATACTTTTTTTATGATTATTTCAATTTGTAGGAATCATTGGGCTTTGATCATTCAAAAAGTAGCATATTTTGGATGGACCCTTTAAAAAATCGACTCGACGAAGATATCATCAATGTGATTGGCATGTACATATGTTATAGCTAGCATTTCACAACTTTAAATAATATGAATAGATAAAGAAACATGTCACATTTAAATCCATTTGTAGGTCTTTCAAGATTGTTGACCATAAAAAGAAAAAGCTCACTTGGAAATCAATTAAGTTATATTATTTCGTACATAGCATAGTTATCTAATAAACATATACTAGAATTGATTTAACTTGTGTTTTGTATTTTATACACATAGTGCCCTAAGCAATCGGGTGTGGTCGAATGTGGATATTATGTCATGTGATACATGCGTGAGATAGTATTATCAAGAACCACATCCATTTTAGATATAGTACGTATACAAACTCAGACAAATTTAAGTTACGTATTTAGTTCTTTGAGTTTAGTTGGATTTCTTTGTTTATAGATGAAAGGTGCGCCACCTACATACTCACAAGATGACATTGACGTGGTACGAATTGAGTGGGCAGAGTATGTGGGATTGCACATGTTCTTCACATAGGATTTGTGCCACTAACAGTTGTTGGAGTATGGGGAAAAAAAAATTTTTTGTGGATGGAGTACTTATATTTTGTTACTCAATATTAAATGCATTTTGCGAAATACTTTTTGTGAAGTTGAATCATGACTGTGCACTGATATGGGTATGATCGTTAAATGTCGTCGTTTTTTTTTTGGAGGTATTGTAAAATTCTAATGTGTTTGATCTGTTATATAGCTTCTATTTCGTTCAAACTAACATTTTTATTTTTAGCGTGTTTTATAGCATATAGCTTTTCCATTACTAGTTTTATATTAACATTTATATTTTTTGTTTGGAAAAGGTTGGCATGACACATGATATTGTCTATGGTTGGGTAATATCACAAATGATTTTTTGATTGTTAGCAAAAAGGTAAAATGGGAGTGTTGGAAATGTATTAATTGTTGGATTCGTAATATGTTGAATTTCTGATTAAACTTTATAATTTTTGTTGACTCTTACTCTTTATATTTATCTTATTTGTGGTTCATATTTCAATATTTTCAAAACAATGTTATGTGGAAGAAGTAGGTCGGAGGAAGAAGTTTTGAAGTTGTAGTATTTTTTTTGTGCTTAAGAGGTATATATCGTATAACCTAGAATTACATGTTTCTTTAAATTGGTTTATGTTGTTAAGACCTCAGTTCAAATGTTGGCTCATATTACTAGATTTTGGTAGGCTTAATTTCTTCGAATAGTTATTAGAATCCTTTCCAAATAGTTCCGTTATTGGCATTGATTGCCTTTGGAAGTGCTTATGTTTTGGATAGTAAGACTAATGTGAGTATTTAGATAACATATATTTGTTTTGCTCTTACTGTATTATGTTTCACTTGTCCTTCTCCCCCCCCCCCCCCCCCTAAACGAAGAAGTTTTTCAATTAACCCTTATTCCTTCTATTAGAGTAGTGTATAAGTTAAAGTTGGAGGTTATCCATGTTATTAAGGTTGAAAAGTGAGATTATAATGTGATTTTAAGCCTGTTTATGTGGCTATATTGTGATTTTATATATACTGAGTTAAATTCTGAAATGAATTTTTTTTTTTTTACAAGGTTCCTAGACAATGCCATTGACGCAAGGAAACCCACTAACCAAGATATTTAAATAGGTGTTGTATAGATATTTTTTGGTATTATCTCAACACTTAGTTGTAATACTGAATTTGTAAATGATGTGCCCAGAATTTGATTACTAGTGTTGTTATTAGTTTCCTTGTATTAACAATAGAAACTATATTATTATATATAAAAGTTACTTTTTACTTTTTATGTTTGTGTACATATTTTATGTTAAAATTGATGGAAACACAGGTGTAATAACATGTATGAAACACCGGTGTAATAACGTGTATATTTGTAATGGTTTTTTTGATATCTGACAAAAGTCATGGGATGTAATTTTATGACAGTAGAATATTATCATCTATCAAACTTTTATGACTACAAATAAGTGCCAATGAATGTAATTCAATGACTTTAATAAAATGTCATAATATAAGGTATTATTGACACATTAAATGTGTCATTATTTGTTGTTCGATGACAGAATTTCGATGTCAAGATAACTTTTTATTTGACAGAAAAAAGTCAACATTTTCATTATTCAATGACTGTAGGAAATTGTTACCAAAAACAGTTTCCATGACTTATAATAAATGTCAATATATATTATTTGTTGACTGTGTTTAAAAGTCATGAAACTATCAATGATGACTGAGTTCTCAAGTGTCATCTATATACTTTAGATAATGGGCGATTAAACGACTAAAAGAAAGTCAAGAAATGTCGTAATGACTGTTTTTTAGAGTTATAGAAGCCTATTTTTGTTGTAGTGGACGTTGAAAGTTTTATAACTTTACTAGATATAATTGTAAAATTTATAATTATATCGATTTAATCCACACCGAATATGTTGAACACTAACTAAATCATTATTTTTCTTATGGGCAATGATTAAGTGCAACCCATACTCCCCTTTTTTTACACACAAAGAATTTTTAAAAAAAATGAAAAAAAACAACAAAAAATTACCATGTGGCAACTTTTTATTGGACAGTTCCTTGGGTTGCACAAAGATAAGTGCAGCCTAGAAGGAGCACCCAAGTATTTTTCTATTCTTAATTGTTTTGAAAAAAAAAAAAAAAGGACAATATGGTTATGGAAAATGCCATTACATATAAAAAGTAAAATTTTCAATAAAGTGAGCAAGTCCATTTTAAGAAATGTGTAGACTTATAGAATTTATTCTCAATAATGTGTATTCTTATGCTGGGGTCTATTGGGTTTTATGTCCTAAACCTTATGGAACTTATTCTCAATAAAGTTGATATAGAGATTAATTCAGTAAAGTTGTTATTGAATATGTGAATTGCATTTATTAAGTCTAATAAACTAAGAACCCCTGGCTATGTAGTGACTTCCTAGACTTTATGTGGTGACATAAAAGTGGATCAAGTTTAGGTAATAGCCAAAATGGTAGTATATGGATAAAGGCTAGGTACCTTATCTTGGGGACATTATGGATGCGGCTGCCACTTTGCATTTGATACAAACGATGTGATCCTAAATCATTCATCTGGAGACATGTGAGTAGGGGTGCCCTATGGAATGAGTTTGCATAAGACCAGACCATGAAATAATCACTTTTACTTTTTAACACTGTTTACTGATTAAAACTGATTATTTCAACCTGATTACCTAGGTAACTCGATCTTAATCCTAAGCTAACTATGAGCTCTTGTTTGTTTGAGATTATCATTTAATCTGCATGGGTGAGAGTGACCAGTTTCATCGACTCGATAAGCTTCCCATTTTAGGGATAAGATCAGGCAGATAGCTGGGGACATAATCATGCAAGATGGACCTTATTTAAGGATAGTAGAGAAGTTGTTTCCTCAAGTGCTGACTCCGGGTCTTGAACAAGGGGTCCCACCCTCTCATTGGCCCGAGAGGGACTAGGTTTGGTGGTTGGACCACAAACCAATTGTTCATTAGAGGATCAATGGGACTTATGGAACGAGATATAATTACAGGGGTAAAACAGTAATTTTGACTCAACTGTAATTACGAACAAACTTATGAAGGATCGACTTACTTATTATGGTTATATCAAGTGGACAAAAATATATCTATAGTGAGAGAGCACAACTACTTAGGTTGTAGTGGAGTTTCCTAGTAGTTAACAAATATTAATTAACTAAGTTAAATAGTTTAGCCGGTTAATTTCAGATCGTTGGAGCTCACGATTTGTAGGTCCATTAGGTTCCCTTGTTAGCTCATGGACTAAACCTTAGAACATTATATTGAGTGAATTTGAGATGTTCAAATTCGGCGATGGAGTAGAATTTATGATTTGTTCGTTTAATTATGAATTAGACAAAATCAAAGAATTAGAAATATTTAAATATGATTTAAATAGTTTTAGGATAAAAAGAGATTCATCGGATTGGAATTTGTCGGGAAAAGTAGAAAAATAATTAATTTAGTATTAAATATTAATTTAATATAACATAATTAATTATATTAAAATTAATTCTTGAAATTAATTTTGAATTAAATATCAATTTATTAAATTGGATTTTAAACTGATTTTTAAATTCCAAATTGGAGTTGGAAAAATCCATTATGCATGTCAAAGGTGGTGGTGTTCTTCATGCAAGGCACCCTATCCACTCTCTTCTTCCACCTCCAAATTGAACACCTTAATTAGCTAATTTGTTGGCATGTTGCATGTTAGTTTAATCTGCATGCTCTACTCTTTATATAGATGAGAGGAATTAAAGATTAAGGTTAAGCATAATTTGGCTAATTTGTGTCGAATTTCTCTCAAACTCAAAATTGAAAAAACCCGTGTGTTCTTCAGCTTTTTTCCTCCAAATTGAACTCAATTTTGGATCCCACAGTCTGTTCGAAAGCTTGAGAGGATAATAAGCAAGACTCTAAAGGTTGTCCACGAAGTGTTCGTGATCAGAAATTTGAAGGAATTTACTTCAATTTTGAGCTACAACAAGTAAGTGTTCTTTCTCTGTAATTTTTCGGTTTTAGAACAAGCCTATTTAATCTTCAAAATTAATGTAATTAGAGTGCTTTAGATCCTAATTGTTTCCATTATTATGTTGTTAATTCCTCCAGGTCATGGATTTTTTTTTGTAACTACTTTTTTAATGTTCTTTTATAATATAATTAGTATATTGTTGATTTCGTTTATAATGTTTGTTAGAAAAACATTTTTTGATAATTCAGTTACATGTTTATGTTCATCATGTCTAAATAAAAACTCATGTAACCTCATGTCTAGAAAATTGTTAATCAATTATAAATAGTAAACTAATTAATTAATTAGTCATCAATAATAGATTAAAAATTAAAAATTAAAAAATTTGAATTAAAAACTAAAATTAACTTTAAGTCCAATATGAGATCAAATGAGTAAACTAATTTTAATGTGTTTGAAAAAGTTCCTATCATAAAATAAAATAAGATAAAAAGTTCGTTTGCAATTAGACTTTTTAATAAACAAATTATAAGGTAGTTGGAAAAGTTAATGGTTCCAATTATATCTTTTCGTCAAAGAAAATAAGTTTGTGGATCATCAAAGCTTCATCTTGGTATGATCTTATATTTTCTTTACGAAGAACATAAACTTCAATTATCATTTTATAATTCTTTCTATCGTGACATTCTGAAAATGGAGATGGTCGGGCCAATGAAAATTGGAAATTTTGTAGGAAAGTTTGCATTTACTCTTTGAAAAATATTTAGTTACTATGTAAAGGGTTGTTTACTATTTGTAAAGTAGGTGTCTATTTCAATTTTAGTTATTATGTGAAGAGATACATCAAGAGAATGTCATGGAAGCCAAAAAGGTGTGATTATTATCTATTTAAAAAATATTTAGTTATTATGTTAAGTTAAAATTAAATCATTTAAAACAAAGTGATACAAAATTAAATTAAATTAAAAGATTAATTCATCCAATTATATATCATATATTTAAATTAATATACATAGGAATCATATTCTAATGTACATAATCTCTCTTAACCTATAGTTTTATATGAATCCCAATTCACATTAATTTTAACCTATAAATTAAATATGAATCAAATTCATACTAAACTAATATTGAATCTTATTCTAATATTAATATTCTCCTAGTTCAATTTGAATCTTGTTCTAAATTAACTTTATATTGTAATGTAATTATATACATTGTATTAATTGTATCATATACAATTAACATTAATTCATTTAGAATAATTTTAACTCTTCAAATACGTTCCACTTTAAATCCTTGTCTAATCGCGTTATGAGCTAGCAAAGGGACCTAATGGACCTATATTATAAGCTTCTATGATACAAGATTAATTAATTAAATTTTTTAATTAAATTAATGAACATTCATTAACTATGGGGCACTCTACTAAAGACCCATTTTATGTAAATCAATCATTCAAAGGTTGTTCGTAATTATAGTTGGGTCAAATTACCGTATTACCCTTGTAATTACATCTTGCTACTTGAGTACCATTGGTCCTCTAATGAACAATCTGTTTATGGTCCAACCATAAACAAGCGTCCATCTTCGGCTAGTGAGAACGTGAGACCTCATTGTTCAAGTCCCAAAGTCAGGACTTAAGAAAACAACTTATCTATTTACCTTAAAGACATGAAGGAGTGAGTTCCATCTTTTGTAACTATGTTCCCAGCTTCTCACTCGGCATCGTTCCCAAAACGGTAGGCTTATTAAGTCGACAATTAGGATCATTTTCACCCATACAAATCAAAGGACGACTCTCATGGATAGGAGTTCTTAACTCACTTAGGATTGAGATCAAGTTACATAAGGTCATCGTTTGAAATGTTAATCTCTTTAGTTAAAGATGTTATAAAGAGAGATTATATATTTTGTGATCTAGTCTTATATAAAATTTATTGTACAAGATACTTCATTCACATGTCTCCACATGAATGATTTAGATCAAATCATATGTAATGCTCACAACATTTGTAACACTTACAAAGTGGGTCATATCCTTATCCATATACTATAAATTTTTTGGATTTGAGTTATATAAATAATAAATAACGCTTTATTTATTCAAAAATTTGTTTACAGTTTACAATTAATAGAATATAATTATTAAATTAAAGATAATTGAAATGATTAGCTGTTTTTTTAAATAGTTTTTAGATTCTTTGTTTTTTCTATGCAAAATCTCTTCATTTTTTTTTTTTTTTTTTATTTTTTTTTAAGGGACTGTTTTTATATTAATCAAATTTTATTTAAATATGTTTTTTTTTTTTTTTTTCAAAATCTCTTTTTTTTTTTTTTTTTAAAGAAAATATGGATATTATCATATCTTTATACGAATCAAATCTTATTGAAATATGTTTTTTTTTTTTTTTTTCAAAATCTCTTTTTTTTTTTTTTTTTAAAGAAAATATGGATATTATCATATCTTTATACGAATCAAATCTTATTGAAATATGTTTTTTTTTTTTTTTTTCAAAATCTCTTTTTTTTTTTTTTTTTAAAGAAAATATGGATATTATCATATCTTTATACGAATCAAATCTTATTGAAATATGTTTTTTTTTTTTTTTTTCAAAATCTCTTTTTTTTTTTTTTTTTAAAGAAAATATGGATATTATCATATCTTTATACGAATCAAATCTTATTGAAATATGTTTTTTTTTTTTTTTTTCAAAATCTCTTTTTTTTTTTTTTTTTAAAGAAAATATGGATATTATCATATCTTTATACGAATCAAATCTTATTGAAATATGTTTTTTTTTTTTTTTTTTCTCCCTCCCTCCTTTTTTCACTCCAGTAAACCCTAAAAAAATTCGTCCCTTTAGATTCAGTAACAGATGTAGTGGAGAAAGATGAGACGTTTTTATCCCATATGCAAACAACTTCCATTAATTTCGTCTTCCTCTATCTATGCTAACGATCCAACCGTCTTCAACACATCAACATCACCTTGGAGTTTTCATTTAGATTGTTTTGGTAAAATTTATGGAGGAAACACAGCGACATACAGATGAGAATGAGAGAGGAAAGGAGGGACAAACAACCGAAACATTAAATTCTTTTTTATTTTCTATCTTATCTTCCCACCTCATCATCTATAAGCCTATTCTTGAAAATTCGGTGACCAAAATAACCAATTTGAAATACTTCCAAATTTATTTTTCTCTTTTTTTTTTTAAATAAGGATATTATCATCATTTTAATGAATGTAATCTCATTGGAGTTTTTCTTTTTTTTCTTTTTTTCAAATACCTTTTAGAATTTATGTTTACAAATACTTTTTATCTTTTTAAAAAAATATTACACCTAAAAATGGTCATTAGATTTATAAGAAAGAACTCATAGGTTGACACCAAAAGCCATCACAAAATCACTAATTTGTAAAATCCCATTGTATTGGAGAAAGTTATCTGCTTCTCCCAAATTTTCTCCGAAGGTTAATTCAAACCAAAATAGAACAACGAAAAAAAGAAGCTGGAATTATTTGTTTTTAATTAAAAATTATAATTATAAAAATAAGGATAGTCTTGGTAACAATTGGACCTACTCTTGACTCTTGAGTGATCATTAGCATCTATTGGTAGGAGCTATTTTCGTTCAAATTTTCTTTTGTTACAAAGAGTAACAACAAATCGAGGCGTTAAAAAAATAACAAAGAAATACCTAAATATGAATCTTTAACAAAGTTGCCGCAATGCATTGAGAATGCTGGAAAATTATCCTAACACTTTCAAAAACGTTAACAATGTCATAGATGCGTCACCTCTCAACACTTACTAAATGCAAGTCACAAAAAATCGTCTAATTAACCAAAGTAAAAATTTTAAGTAAAGAGAAGAGAAAAGAACTTGGAGTTGTCGTTTTGGAATTGACACTAGAGTTACATAGACTTTGGTTAATAATTTAGAAATGGTTGCTAGTAGACAAAAACAAGACTCTACACAGACTTAAAGAAAGAAAGAAAGAAAGAAGGAAGGAGAGAGAGAGAGAGAGAGAAGTAGGCTAGGGTGGCTTCATTGGATGATTCCTGGGAGAATGCAAGATTCACTCCTCTTTTCGTGAACTCTGTCTACTGGGTTTCTATAAGTCACAAATAAAATAAAATTTCAACTTCAATTTCTGGAATTTGAAAAAGGAGTAATTTGAATTTGATTTGATAATTGAAATTATACTTGCAAAATGCACTGGACAATAAATTTGAACAATAATGCATTTTTAAAAAATAATGACAAAAATAGGTAGTTTAGAAACTAATGTGAAAAATAGGGTTGTTTGATAACTTATTTGAAAAATGAGGTAGTGAAATAGTGTACCCGGTACACGATTTCCCTTCTGACTGGTTAACCGACCACTCACATGTTGACGAGACGCTGACGGGGCAGTTTCGGGGATGACGGGGACCAAACTCGTGGACCCCGTGCACGAGTCCGGTCTAAACTCGTTGACCAGGACCACGTGTCCAATCTATACTCGTGGACCGGGTATACGAGTCCGATCCAACCTTTTTTTAAAAAAAATAAAATAACTAATTAATTACCCACTTAGATGAAAATTTGTTTCTTATTTGTGTTCTTATTCAATTATTGTATTAGTTTTATTGATTCTTAATTTCTGAAAATGTAATGGAAAATCATTAATTCATTTAATTAAAGATAAAAGTTAATACAAATTAGAAAATTTAAAATACAAGTCAGGTGCCACATGGTGGTCTTCTTCGGCACGTTGTCCACGACGAGGCACAGGCACTTTAAAATGTTGCTGATTGTGAATTACATCGTCAATATCTTGTTGGGTGACGACAGATGAAAATTCATAATACTCCTGTCGATGACCAGAACTAGATGCAATGTCTGCATCTACTCCCACTGACCATCTAGGAGAAGGTGAAACTGGATTATGTAATATGGGAGGTTCGTGATCATCGGGTTGGTCTGGAACAACTTCTTCATGTTGTCCCTGTTGTCTATGACAAATACTTCTTCGATCAGTGTCAGCAACATTGAGTCTCCTTGTATGTTAAATGACATCTTCAACATTTACCATGTTTTTGCTCACACATTGAACTCAACTCTGGTAAATTGTGTTGTAAGGAGTAATTGTACACATCGTAGACGAAATTATTCTGTACAAAAAAATATATATATATATAAGTATAAAAGAATATTTTTAGCATGTAATTGAAAAACACTACATAATAAGATGCTTACCATGCAGTAATAGTAGGCACCGTCAGGTGTAATAAATCTTCTTGTGATAGAGTCGTACCAGGATAAGTAATCATTAGACACATCCGACTCATTTATTATTTCTCCTTGTGCACAACAATCATGACGTGCACGCCAAAATGATATATACTCTGCATGAATTTGACGCCAGTTTTGGTCGTGTTTACCTCTTAAATCGATTTGGTGTAGTTGAGGATGTGTATTACACAATGTCGGTACCGTTTGCGCAGACCGAATTATCTCAACACTCGATCTGGTTGATGTCCCTCTACGATATGAAAGCATATAAGTGGGCTAACCGTCAACCAAATGTCTTGTCCTTCATGACAATAATCAAGCAACAACGACATAATATATGGTGTACATGGCGTCCAATTGATCTGAAACCATGTACAAGAAAAATTAGCACCCAAAAATATATGTAATATTCGTTTATATGCAACATATATATTACTACCTGATTATGCATCAAACGGTCAAATATTGAACGATATACTAGCAACATGTTTGCTGATTGTTCAGATGCAACTAAGACACCGCTCCATCTATCACATGGATATAAAATAATTAAAATACTTTACTACCTGTATTGACAAAAAAATAAATATATACAAAAAATAATACCTTGCACTGAGAGGACGTCCCATAAAATATTCTGGAGGTTGTAATTAGACTTGTGGTGCAACAATCACTACAACAAATTTGACATTCAATGACTATTGTACAGTGCCAAAAATAAAGGAGAAAGTGAAAAAAGAGTCATTAAATCCAAAATCACGCATTTTTGGCGGGAAAAAACGAAGTTTTTCGGATTTGTCGGAATTGATGACTGTTTTTTTGTGTCATTAATTAATGACTAAAAAAACAGTCATTAAATGTAAGAAAATGAAAAATACGGTTTTGGCGGGAAAAGACGTGAATTTTCAGATTTTTTTTTTACTATTTTGACTTTTTTTACTTTCCCTCCTCTCACTTTCCCTCTTTTTTTCTTTTTCATTTTACTTTTATTTTTACATAAAACAAATAAAAAATCTCCACTCATTCCTTTCATCTTCCCCACCCTCACCCCACAAAATCCTCTTCCCACAACAAGGCTCCCGACAACAAGGCTCCCGAAGAACGACGACGCCGCCGCTGCTGCCGCCCCGACAAGAAGGTTTGGCCTCTATGTTTCTTTTTCGGTGACCATCAGTTAGGAGCAACGACCATGAACAACGACGCCGAGAAGTAGCAACCATGAACAACGATGGCGCAAACGGACCAGATCCACGTTGACGATGAGCTGTAGCACGACGACATCCCTCCCCCATGAGTTTTTTCTTCACCAACAACACTATATTCACGACTTGTTGCATGAGCAAGACATTGGCCACCCACATGCAACCATACCCACCCGATTTGGGCGATTTTGTTCATGAATCTTGTTGGTGGGTTCATTCGCAAGTATGTTATCTTTTAGTTTCAGCTATTGGATTTTTTTGGGATGTGACTTGATTTTGGTCTTTGTTGGTGAAATGTTGTTGAGATTGGTTGTTTGGCTTGGTGATTACTTTTAGATATGATTATTTTTGCATATTGATTGAAATTTTTTTGAACATCATGCCCTAAGTTTTTGTCTGTTACATTTGGTTTTCTTTTGTTGCCGCTACAAGTAATTTTAGATCTGTGCACTATTTTTCTTTTTGTTGTTTTGAAGAAGATTCCTAGGTTTTTGAAAGTGTGCTCGTTTGGCCAAATAAACAAGTTGCAAAGGCTAGTGGTAGTAAATGGAAGTCAATATCCAATGCGCTGTAAGTGAACTATTCTTTCTATTTGTCATTGTAAAATTTGGTTAACCAACTAATTTTCTAGTACAAT
This sequence comes from Citrullus colocynthis, assembly GCA_031780015.1. Taxonomy (NCBI): domain Eukaryota; kingdom Viridiplantae; phylum Streptophyta; class Magnoliopsida; order Cucurbitales; family Cucurbitaceae; genus Citrullus; species Citrullus colocynthis. The sequence continues at coordinate 473,851 of QLSR01000100.1, read as the reverse complement.
TCTTGAGCCTATTTATGTTTATGTTGTTGTATCGTGACTCTTAAGTATATTGTGTGTTTTAAAGTTTTATTTTAAGCTTATTTGTATACTTTGTTATTATTGTTTAGAAGCGTTTGGATTTGTTTTAGTAGCACATCAAGTATAATTCTACCTTGGGCATTTATTTGTTTTATGTTAGTATGTTGCGTGTTTTACTTAATTAATTATAATATGCCACATGGATATCTTTATGAGTTTTATTTATATTTTTTTTACTTCTAATTAAGTTTTTTATTGTAGATTTAGATTTCTAATTAAGTCTTAAAGTCTTTGTTTGTAGTTATAGATTATTTCATAGTGTTTAAACTAAGTTTTAAGGCATTGGTCAAGGTAAGAACATCTCTTTTGAGTATGATGATTGCTTTGTACTATGTATTGTGAGTGTTATGTTTTTATAATTTCCTTGTTTATAGTTTACTTGTATTCGCGTTGCCAAAATTTATTATTATATATGAAGGTTCATATTTATGTTTGTATGTAATGTGTCAAAATTGTTAGCCGTCTTATTCTTCATGTACGTGGCACTACTAAAGTTTTTTTGTACTATGTGTTTTAGTGTTGGATATATTATTATGTTTTTATGTGGCATAAATGGTGGATTTGACTAAATTTATGGAATGCCAATTAAGTTTGGTTTTAGTTTTGTCCTAACATTTGGATTACCAATGATATTTGAAGGTTAGATTGGAGTTTTTGAAGAATTTTGACCTATTGTCCAGCGAAAGTAAAGTTGTTTCAGCCAATTTTTTTTGTAAGTATTTAAAGTTTTGAAGCCCTTTTAGATTCAATATTCAATCTGGTTGTTGGAAATTTAGATTTGAAATATTGGGAATGCTATTAGGATATTAGTACAGTAGAGTGGTTATTAATAAAGGGAATTTGGGGATTTGGATTCTAGTTAGATTATTGTGAATTAGTCCCGTGTGTGATAGAGAAAGCCCTCGAGGAAGGCTATACAAGTGAGTATTTTCCTTGAAATATTACAATTACAATCATGCTACTATTTGTTTCTTGTTAAAAAATTTATAACTATGCCTCGACTACGATTACGACCTAAATAACATTCCTAAGTTTTCTTAGTACTAGGTTTAAGGAGAATGAGTTCAAGCTATGATAGTAACCTATCTATGATATGAACTCACTGAAAAGTACGCAAAGTTGGCGGAGCAAAATGAGAAGTTAATGGATCAACTTGTCAAATGGGAAGATAGATGGACCAAAATTGTTGGGGCAAGGACATGGAGGCGATGGACCTTCAACTTCTTAGGTATTTATTTTTTTTAAAATTAAAGTTCAAAATTATGGTTGTGGCTATCCTGCAGTTACGATTGCCAGTTCATGCATTTAGTACCTTTTTTTATATGTTTAAGTTATAATGTGTTGTGGCTATCCTACAGTTACGGTAGCCAATTCATGCATTTATGGAGTTGTTTTTGGAGTCAAAGTGTCATTTAGATACTTTTTAGCCATTCTTTGGTTGGTTTTGAGTTTAAAGTTCATAGTTGTGCATTTTGGAGTTGTTTTTTTAAGCAAAGTGTCATTTAGACACTTTTTAGCCATTCTTTGGTTGGTATTGAGTTTAGAGGCCATAGTTGTGCATTTTGGAGTTGTTTTTGTAGTCAAAGTGTCATTTAGACACTTTTTAGCCATTCTTTGGTTGGTATTGAGTTTAGAGGTCATAGTTGTGCATTTTGGAGTTGTTTTTGTAAGCAAAGTGTCATTTACACACTTTTTAGCCATTCTTTGGTTGGTTTTGAGTTTAGAGGTTATAGTTGTGCATTTTGGAGTTGTTTTTGTAAGCAAAGTGTCATTTAGACACTTTTTAGCCATTCTTTAGTTGGTATTGAGTTTAGAGGTTATAGTTGTGCATTTTTGGACTTGTTTTTGGAATCAAAGTGTCATTTAGACACTTTTTAGCCATTCGTTTTGAGTTTAGAAGTCGTAGTTGTGCATTTTGGACTTGTGTTTGGAGTCAAAGTGTCATTTACGTACTTTTTAATTGGTTTGATAATCAAAGTGCACATATGAACTATTTTGGTTGTTTGGGGAGTTAAATTGTTTATTGAAAAACTTTTAGGTACTTTTTATGTTGGTTTGAGAGTATTTAAGTTATATATTTGTTTTGCTCGTATTGGATTAATGTGCTTGAGTTCTAAGGAGATATTTTTTTTTTTTTTTTTGTGATAAATATTTCTTGTATTATGTTTCACTTGTCCTTCCCTAAATGAAGAAGTTTTTCATTTGACCCTTATTCTTTCTAATAGACTAATGTATGAGTATTTCTACTTTTTAGTAGTTATACTCCTAAAAGGTTGGACAAGTTACAATAATTATATATTTGTTTTGCTCCTACTATACTATGTTTCACTTGTCCCCCCTACCCCTAAACGAAGAAGTTTTTCAATTAACTCTTATTCTTTCTAGTAGACTAGTGTATAAGTTAAATTTGGAGGTTATTCATGTTATTAAGGTTAAAAAGTGAGATTATATTGTGATATAATATATATTTATGTGGCTATATTATGATCATATGCATAATTTTTTTGAAAGTGTTCATCGAAGCTTACTTGTATTGAGTCAAATCCTAAAATGAATGTTTTTTTTTTTATAAGGTTCCTGGACGATGCCATTAAAGCAAGGAAGCCCACCAACCAAGATATTTAAATAGGTGTTGTATATATATTTTTTGGTAGTATGCCAACACTTAGTTGTAAGTACTGAATTTGTAAATGTTGTACCTAGAATTTGATTACTAGCTACTTTCATTGTATTAACAATTTGAACTACATTATTATATATGAAAGTTATTTTTTATGTTTGCATACATATTTTGTGTTAAAACTGAAGGAAACACAGGTGTAATAATGTGTATCGTGGTAATGGTTTCTATGATATCTGACAAAAGTCATGGGATGTATGTAATTAAATGACCTTAAAAAAATGTCATAGTTAATGTATTATTGACACTTTAAATGTGTCATTATTTGTTTTGCGATGACAGAAGTGAACAGTCAACGTAACTCTTTATTTGACAGAAAAAAGTCAACATTTTCATTTTTTAATGACTGTATAAAATTTGTCATATAAATTGTTTCCGTGACTTAGAATAAATGTCAATATATATTTATTGTTGACTGTGACTAAAAGTCATGAAACTGTCAATGATGACTGATTTCTCATGTGTCATCTATATACTTTAGATGATGGGCGATTAAATGACTAAAAAAAAGAGTCAATAAATGTGGTAATGACTGTTTTTTAGAGTCATAGAAGCCTATTTTTGTTGTAGTGAATGTTAAATTGATCGTAGGCCTATATTTGAAGTAGGATTAGGGGGCCTGCTATATCCAAAGCTTGTGCATGACTAGCTCGACACAATTCTCTGTACAGCCATGCAAGACAAGCACCACCCCACAAATAACTACTAGCTCGCTCAAAACTGGCCAGCAGTGGGAGGAACATTAAGTGCACCAAGGTGTTTGACTTGTCAGCGAACAGAAAGCCTCTGATAAGCTGCATGAGATATGCTCTTGCATATCTCTGTATATTGACGTCATCAGCATCAGGAGACAATTCTGTAAATTGAGAGGCTAACCACGGGAGACTCAACCTTGAGCCTTTCAAGTCAAGTGGTTGAACGCCTAAATAATCTTCACAAACCTGTTTCCAATCATGTTGTAACGATCCAGTAACAAGTTCTCCGTCCACTGGTAATTTAAATTGGACTGTAATGTCCTGCAGCGTAATGGTGCATTCCCCACCAGGCATATGAAATGTGTGGGTCTCCGGTCTCCAGCGCTTTACTAGAGCAGTAATGAGATGCTAGTCGAGCTATATGAATCCAATTTGTGTAACCCCAATAAAACCGGCCTGCTGTAGATAAGACACTATAAGTTGATCAAACGGTATAGTATGCAAAGAAACCGCCTCTCTTCTCTGGCAACATAGCACAACGGTGGATGCATTATCCCATACCGTCTGTGATCGATGAGTATTTTGAAGATATAGCTGAACAGGGTTAGATGGATCAAGATCCATAATCAACACCGTTATAATAAGCCAAAATCAACAACAAGGTTAGAGACACAACAACAAACTATATCATATTACAATTAAAGAAAAAGGTAATTGAAAGGAATTTTAATACATTATAAAAACCAAATATATTACAATGTTACATTACAAAAACCATTTACATTACAGTGTTACATTATAATAACCATGACATTACACTGTTACATTGTTAGAACCATTACATTACAGTGTTAATATTACATTACACAAAACCAAGTATGTTGCTAAACTACAAATGACTTGAAGATGAAGCACCTAAATTATGGAGTGGACAAGTACGCTTGTTATGCCCTGCTCCCTTACATATCCCGCATCGAACTTTTGTGTCTGCCTCGCACCAATACATCTCGTTATGAATTCGGGAAGTTTTGGGTCTACCATGCTCTCTTAATAAGTTTGCGTTAGGATGCACTTCCGTAAATGATAACTCTGGCAAATAGTTAGGGTGCTGAATTGGATGTAAACGACCTTTATAGCATAACTTTAAATGAGACAATTTATAGGATTCATCAATCAGATGCACGTATGACAAACGCATGTAATTTCAAATTGCAATTACATGAGAGCATGGAATCTTGAACGACTATCATTTGTTGCAAGAACAAGTCCCCTCTTTCAAGCACACAACTTGTATGTTTTGGCCTTTATAGGGAGAAACCATACTAATGCCAGTTTGAACTTCAAAACTCTGTGTTTCCCTATCAACTGACATCAGTGTATGTGTAGATGCTCATATCTCCCACCTTTTAAGCTTTCTCATGGCATATTCTATGTAGATGTCCCCATGATCGAGTGCTTCACTTATTTCTTTTCTACGGCATTCAAAGTATAAGACTGTACGATATAATGTCAGCCTAACAATTGATGTGATCGGTAACATTCTAGCTCCTTTAAATACCTCATTCATACATTCAGCTGCATTGGTTGTCATCCACCCAAAGCGATACCCATCATCGTGTGACTGTGTCCATTTATCCAAATCGATATCAGAAAAATATTTAAGACATTGAGGGTTCAATTTCTTTAATTCTTTCATGTTTCGAATGAATTTACGTCTTTGGTGTTGATTTCCAGCCCTAAACACCAAATCATTCAATTGCTTTAATTTGTATTTGGAATTGAAATTACTCGCAACATGACGTAGACAATAATGATGATATGCTTTGGGTTCAGCCCAATCAATTTCCTCATTGTTAATTGCTGCAATGATCCCTCTGTGTCTATCCAAAATTAAGCAAATCCCTTCTCGGTCAGTAACATACTCGCGCAATGCCCAAAAAAACCATGACCAACTAGATATATTTTCCCTTTCAACAGTAGCAAAGGCAAGAGGAAATATATGCCCGTTTGAGTCAATAAACAAACCAGCGAGCAATTTTCCTTTATACTTATTGTAAAGATGGGTTCCATCTATTTGAATTAATGGTCTACAGTACTTGAACCCTTCAATTGCAGGACCGAATGCCCAAAAGACTCGACCAAAGATAGTCTTACCAGGCACATCAGACAGGAGAAAATGCCAATATACTCGTGTACTAGGATTGTAGTGCACACTCAACCAGTACGGAAGTTCGGAATACGATTTCTCCCAATCGCTGAATACTGCAACCAAAGCTTTTTTCTTTGATTCCCACACACGTTAATATTTGACGACATATCCGTACTGCTTTTTAAGTGGTTCTTGTAGTACCGCCACAGGCACACTAGGATCAGTTCTAACCAAATTTTGAATTTCAATACTCATAAAATTAGAATCAAGTTGTGAATGATCTTGTGCCAATTCTATGTATAGATAAGAATGACTCTCTCTAAGTTTAGTAATTTCAAAAATCTCATGAGTTATGCACTAACAAGCACGCAACCTCCACCTATAACCTTCATCCCATTGTTTGCATCGCACATACCAAATATCTTGGTTCGATTGCACCACAGAAATTTGGTAGTGTTCGGTCACACAATATTTTTTTTACTACTATTTGTAGGGTTTTTTTTTTCGTATTAAGTATCATTTTTTTTTATATTATACTAGAGTTATCTATATATTTTTCCCTCTCATCCAAGGTTGATCCTTGCTCACAAACAGAATCAGTAATTTCCTTATTCTCCAAACAATTCATCAACTTCTACATCAATGTCACTATCCCCACAATTTCTAGCTTCAATAATAACTAAATCTTCTAGACGAAACGATATATTTAAATTCATTTACAACTGTAAAGGTTAAAAAGAAAAACTAGTCCAAATCTACCCAAAATTATAAAACTCATGGACCCCACGAGTTTACTACCCAACATAACTAATTTCCCACCACATTCTTTGTCAATAATAATAAGGCAAAAATTAATGTGAAAAATGGGGTAGTGAAATCGTGTACCCGGTACACGATTTTCCCCCTATTTTTGTATTTCTATCCCTCGACCATATTTTTGTGATTATTTATTAAAAAATATTATTTTAAAAAAATTCAAATTTATTCATGCATGCAAAATAAAACTTAAAATCTATGCATATTCATCATATAATATGTATATGATAATTAGAAAAAAAAGGTATATACAAACCTATATGGCGGCGACAGCGATAGAGGCGGGCGGCGACGGCAGCAAGGGCCGGCAGAGACGGGCGGCGGGTGGCTGAACGAATGTAATATGTTATCTATATACATACCTATATGACAGCAACAATGTCGACAAACAACAGAAAATGAACAGCAAAAAGCATGCAAGATGATCGGAGAATGAAGAAACGGAGAGATTTCCGGCAGAGAGAGAGAAAACGGGCGAGAGATGAAGAGAGAAATGGTGGGAGAGAGAGATTGGCGACGGGGGCAGAAGATATAGAAGGGGACTCGTTGACCCCGGCCACGATTTTGGAAATCGTGGACCCGGTCCATGAGTCCGGTCAAACCTGCATGCCATGCAGGCTGGCATGCAGGCATTAGGCGAGCAGTGTGGTAGGGCCATGCAGACGCGGCAGGGAATTGTGGCCCCGGTCCACGATTTCAATAGCAATCGTGTATCAGGTCCACGATTTCACAACCCTATTTTTGGTATTTCTTTCTCCCAACCCTATTTTTGGGTTTATTTATTAAAAAAATATTATTTAAATCATAAATTAACTTAGACATTATTTAAAATCATTTTCCAAACTTCGGACACTAAAAATGTACAGATAAACCATCAAAATCAAATAGATGCAAAACTTAAACTTTATGAACCAAAAATACATTGTCCTATAAAATATGCATCGAGATAAATATAGAAATATTACATTCTCGTGACTATTTTATGTAGATCGTATACTGTTTAACATTTTCAAATCAAATCACATTATCAATAAACGGGTAAGTTCATCGGATTTTTAACCATTGTTTTTTTAGAGTTAAACAAGAAGTAAAATTGGAGGGGCTTAGAAAATAAAACTGTGAGAATGGATTTTGAGACTTGAGCTTTTAAATTAAAAATGTTGCTTGATGGACTTAATAATTAGGAGATAAAACACTAAAAACAATGGTTAAAAACATATATCAACAAGTGAGTGATGTGATATTCCCTGTAATTATATTCAAGAAAAATTAATTATTTACAACTATTTATATAATGTACATTAGACATTAATCACATATAGATAAATTAAAAATTATTAGCATCAGCCAAGTCTTGATTCCAACTCAGTGCATCATAAGAGGCAGTTGCTTACATAAATATTTGCAATAACATTATATTCACCATCTTCAAATAAACACAACATATGTAGGGAAGGAGAAATGACACTGCTTAATTTTTTCTATTGAGATGAAAACTTGAAAATTAATAAAGCTTGTAATGAAATGATAATATGGAAAAAAAATTAGTTGTAAAGATTAGATGTAATATAATATAGTTTTTATAAAGAGTCGGAAGAAAAAACAAATGACATTTTTATCTTATGCCATGGCTGGGGCTACAAGTTACACTAATTATATTGATATTGGAAGATCGGTTAATAATAGCAATACAATCATCACCTACATTTTTCTTCAATATAATTACAGGATAGATATGAATATGTAAGGAGGTTTGACCATCAAATTGTCCCGCTCCTTTGAGATTCAAACCTTCTGTGTCAAAAAATTGGACCCATTAATTATCTGCACTATCACTTGGCCATTCATCCTTGCTTGGAGCCATCACAGTTCTGCTAGGTTACGAAAACATAATACAAGAAAGATTTAAAATAACTGAAAGTTACTACGTATACAAACAAGGGATTTTAAATCCTAATCCGAATCCTGAGTTTGGAGTGTTATAAAAGATTCAATTAAAAAAGATGGTGAAAATGAATGAATACGACATTTTTTAAACCTTGAGAACTTTAGAGGTAAAATGAGAAATTAATGAAGATTAGAAAAAGAAGGTACCAATGCAATAAAATTGGGATTTGGTTCAAATAATGGAGCAAATATCCATATATAGATTAGTACTTCTGCTTTTTAGCCGTGTTTCTTTGAAATGTATTCAAATGCTATAAATAAGTCACAATATGAATGCATTTATTTTATGTGATTTTCATATATGCAAAATGTTACTTTCTATCCATGATAAATAATAATAGACACTAATAAACATCTATCAATGTCTATCACTAATAGACAGTGATAGATGATAGTAGTCTATCTGTGCCTATCAATCTATCGGTACATTTTGCTATATTTATAAATATTTTGGTTCATTTTGTTATATTTGAAAACAACTCATTAATCGTTTTTACTTTAGATGATTAATCAATGGGTTGCATAATTATTTAATTTTATTAATTTTTTTTCCTATTGAAGAATTTATTTTGGAGAAATTATTACAAAATATAATAGTTTGTGTGTATAGGTATGGCAAGGGACATCGAAATGTGAGTCAATTTAATTTCGTCCAAATTTGTAGAAATACAAACTTAATTTTGGTGGATTTATTTCATGCCTCAGATTTACTACTCGTTATTGATAAGCAAATTATTGTTCTTTTAGAGTGAATTTAGAGTGCACTCTAGGAAGTTTGAGTTTAGAAAAATGGTGTTTTGAGGTGAATGTTCAAAAAGTTTAAGTTTAAAACGTCAATATATGTTTAGAAAATGTGTAGATAATATAATATTGGATTTATGTAATACCTAATTTTATCTGATCATAAGTTAAATGTTTAGATTCCAAGCCCAAGATTTGGGTGTTTCATCCCCGAACCAGATCCTACTAGGAGAGGTTCCAATGTCATACTGTAAGCCCTAATTTGTACGACATGCTTAGCCTTAGGAAAAAGTAAGCTAAGGAGAAGTCTATATGTTATGCATTGAAAAGAGGAGTGGTGACCAAGAGTGAAGGAGCAAAAATGGTTAAGTGTTGGCCAAGGCTATGCGTTGTTGAGGTAGAAGAGTTGTTATGTTTTGTTAGAGCTACTATACGTTGAAGGTGTAACCATGAAAAGTTGCTATGCGTTGAGGGTGTCACCATGCGTTGAAGGTGTCACGTGTTGGAAGGAAAGTTGGAACTTGGCGGGGGAAAAATTTATACTTGACCTACCACGCGTTGGTAAGGTTAGGATGCGTCGAGCGTGCTATGCGTTGGTGTGTTACTGTGGGCGTCTGAGGTAGGATGCGTCAAGCGTGCTATGCGTTGGTGTGTTACTGTGGGCGTCTGAGGTAGGATGTATTGAGCGTGCTATTCATTGGTGTGTTGGTGAAAAATCTGTGTCGGCCAGCTTATTTTAAAAAGGAACGAAAGTAGAGGTTAAGTCGGCAGCATATTTATGGCAGTGAACCAAATATGTAATAATTTTAGACACTTTCCAGAGCTTGAGTCGGTTCCATTTTTCAAACAATCAACAAGGGAAAGTAGAAGAAGGTGGTCATATCGAACTCAAGTGAAATTCTATTCGTTTTGGTGGTGTAACTTAAGCTGGAACAGGAAGTTTGATTGTGGTCGTAAAGTCCGAGCATGGTCTAGTCATTGGAGAAGTGCGAGCTGAGGAAGTGGAAGATAGGGCTGAAATTTTGAGGTTAGTAAGTTAACTCAATTCCTAACCATTTTTTATGAAGGATGTTTGAGTTAAATTTAAGGGGAAACATGTAAAATTGTAGGTGGAAGTGATTGCTATTGATTTGCTGGGTAATTGAGAGCAACTGTGGTTATTTGAGAATATCTCTCAAACGGAGAAGGTTCATGTTCTGAAATTTCGAGGTAAGTTAGAGAACTTACTCTTTTACAAGTTTGTAGAAGGGAAGAAGTTCTGAATTTAGCTGGAAATATGATTTTTATCAGGTAGAAGTGGGAACAAAAAGGAAAGGAAGGAATTCTGCTGTTGGGTGTCGCTGAGTAAATAAAGTGTAAGTAGCGAGACAAGTGTCGCTGGAAGGCACGGGGTTTTTCGTCTCACAAATCTCGCTGGGTTTTGCTAAGTCTCGTTCCTTAGGTAAATCTCGCTAGTCTCGTTTATCCGAGTGTCGCTAGTGTCGTGACCTATTGGATATTTTCGCTGGTAATCTCGCTAGGAATGTGAAATCTCGTTGGTAATTTCGCTAGTGACACAAGATCTCGCTTATTATGTTTACTTTGGGAAAAAGGGGAGTCTCGGTGATGAATCATGATTTGAGTTTAATTATGCATACTTAATGATTAAGTAAAGGAAGTTTAAGGAAAGCGTAACATGAGGAATGTGTATTTACAGGCCAAGAAGAGCTCGGAAAGGCATATAATCCGATCAGGGCCTAAGGACAAGTTGTGAGTGACACCTTTCTTTCTTTGAAAACAATTTTATTGAAAATGTTCAGTTTGGTGTTCTTATGAGATATGGCTTTGAGATGAATTGTTTTCTTGAAAAACATGATGTTTGATTATATTGTTCACAAGGCATGTTTTATCTGTTTTCAAAAAGATGTTGAAAGGCATGTTGTGAAATGTTGTTTATCGTGAAATATCTGATTTTTCATGAAAGATTTTCATGTGAATTATTTATGTAAAATATTGGCTTCTAAATTGTTTTAGAGGAGGCTTAATGCTGAAGGACGTGAGAAGACATGTGAGTTTCCTCGGGACCCAGTACTGAAGGACATGTAGAAGGTACTTGGGCAACCCGCGATATTCCTATGTGCACATAGAGGTTGGTATTGCCGGTGCGTTGAGTTTTGCTCCACATCGAGCCATTATTTCGACAATGTTGGTGTGTTGAGTTTTGCTCCACATCGAGCCATGGTTTTCGGCATTGGGTGCCTTGAGTCTGGCTCTGCCTCAACTAAGGGAAAAATTTTTAAGAACGAACTGATTTTGTGTACAACCATTCTGGCATGAACATATATGATTTGATTATGTTGTTGGAAATTATAATTTTACAGAAATGATGATTTGAATCATATTTTACGTATATTGTGTTATAATGATTGTAACATGCCTGTTTTTGAACAAAACATGGTTTTACAAAATTAGTCACTCACGGGGCTTTTAGCTCACGTTTTCCATGTTTTCTTTTCCTCCCAGGTAGCGAGGACATTCTTGGTGCTTAGCCTACTCCAGTTCGCCTTGCCTAAGCTTCGAGTTTTCAGAAAAAGTTGAAAGTTTAATTATATAAATATAAGTACTTATAGTTCTGGTTGTATGAAGAGATATGTATGTTATGAATTGTTAAGATTATCAGGTACAAGTGGATAGTAATGTCACATGAGGGGTGATGTTTACTGTCTTCACATCTCCTCTCGGGTTGAGTAGGGTAATCGGGGAGGAGGTGTGACACATACCATCTGTAACGGGGCCAGGATTAGGAAATCCGAATTCTGCACCTGATGGTTCCAGCATCAACGCCATCTTTGCTTGTCTTAAATGCTTCTAAGAGTGAAGACTATCCGCAAGAGGTCACCTAACATAGACTATCCCGAGGAGGTCACCCAACATAAAATTGTTTCAAGCTAAGCACACTTAACTTTGGAGTTTCTATGATTGAGCTAACGAAAAAGAAGTTACACCTTATTGATATGGGTAATAACTTTTAACTCTCTTAAGCTTTTCTTAACCATATTTTCATATCTTCAGGATCCTTCTCATTCAGATGTGATCTCATTTCATTCATGTCCCCCTTCTAAACTCGGGTCGTTATAGTCTCTAAAGTTTAAAAACTGCACTTTAGTTACCGTTTCAAAAAAAAAAGTGTCTGATTTAGTTAAGGTATATAAATATTCTCATTTTTCTCATATTTGTCTAATTCTTACACCAATTTGTCACAACAAAATATAAATCACAACTTCAAGTTAAAGCATAAAATCCTACAAAACTCCAAAAATAAAATTCTCCTATAAAACTCACCAAAACTATAAATAGCCAAATACAAAAAGAATGTATTTGGCTATTAAACATACACTCAACTACTAACGTATAATCTTATTAAAACATATAAGTCCTAAGGCCCATAATCTGATGCTTCCATTATTGTCTTTCTTTTTGTTATAATCTATATACCTTAATTGAAGGGGGCACTTTTTTATTTTTTTATTTTTATTTTTTATTTTAGTGAGATCAACAAAAGGTTAAACAATTAACAAGAAGGAGAGTAATAGAGCAGAGTAATAGAGGAGAGGAAAAAAAAAGAAAGAATAGAGAAGTGATTGGTTATAGGTTATAGATTGAAGTAGGGGAGAGAAAAAAAAAAAAAAAAGGAAAAAAAAAGGTTTTTAAAAAAGAGTGTTAAAAAAGAAAAAAAAAAAGGAGAAGAAAAAAAAAAAAAGAAAAGAGAAATGATTGGTTATAGGTTATAGATTGAAGTAGGGGAGAGAAAAAAAAAAAAAAATGGAAGAGGTGATGAGGTATAGATAAACAGTAATAGTATTTTTAACTTTTAGTTCTTTTACATACGGGTACTAATGCAACTTTTAAAGGTTTATAGATATTTATGCAAGAAGTATTAATGGTTTTTGTTCATATATTAATTATATGTGTATTTTTGAACTTTTCTTTTAAGTTTAAGGGTAGTTTGAAACTTTTGAAAGTTTAAAATTATTTTTGAAACAAAAAACTAACAGTTTTCATCCAAAACTAATTGTAGGAGTGTTTTTAAACTCTTATTGAAAGTTTAAAGGTATTTTTGAAACTTTTAAAAATATAGAGGTATTTTTTATACAAACTACAAAGTTGAAAGACATATGGTATAATTTAACCTTAATATTTTCAAATAAAATTTGGTAAGATTTATACTATGTAATCTCATTTCTATCCTTCTAACATTTTAATTTTACTTTTAAACTTAAAAAAAGGTTACATCTTTGTTTGGCGCCTCATGGTACCATGGTGACACATGCCATTTATTTGTTAAAACCAAAATAAAGATAAAAGTTCAAATAATTTTAATTAACTTAATTACCAGTTAGTGTTTCAACTTTTAAATTTAAGTTTAATCTTTGATATTTCTATATAAGTTTAGGATTTAAATTGATTTAATTATTAATTAATTATTACAATCCAAAGTTTAGTGTCGTAAATTGATATTATTTCAAAATATTGTCAAATCAAACTTCATAGATCAAAATATAATTTTCAACTTTTAGTCCCTAGATTTTGGGTCTAATTTCTATATAGTCCCTGCGTCTTATAGTGTTATACATTTAGTTCTTAAGTTTTGAGTTTGGTTTCAATTTAGTCGTTAGATTTCAAAATGTTACAATTTCACCCTTGACATTTAAATTTTGTTTCAATTTGGTCCATAGATTTCAAATTTTACATTGTTAGCCTTGATTTTTTTTCCTAAATTCTAATTTTTCATCTTTAGTGTCAACGTATGTTAATAAATTTACAATAGTCAACTTAATTATAATTGATTAAGTCTCATTAGTTTTCATCACTTCTAAAATAAAAGTTGAAATTTTCACTTCATAATTATTTTAAATCAATTTATAGGCATTGATGTCAATGATTGAAAGTAAATTTTTAACGAAAATTTAAGGTAAAAAATGTAAAATCTTCAAATCTATGGACTAAGTTGAAACAAAACTTAAATTTCAAAAGTAAAATTGTAACATTTTGAAATTTATGGACTAAATTAGAACAAAAACCAAAATTTAAAGACTAGATGAAAAGCATTTTGAAACGCAAGTACTAAATAGAAACTAGACCCGAAACCTAGAAATCAAAATAGTATTTTTTTTTTTTTTAAATGCCCAATAAATATCTAATATGTATGTATATATACTTTTTGAAATATTAACAAATTTTTAAAATTGGAAAACTTTTTTTGGGCATAAAATGGAAAGTTTGAGAGCTCCAAAATTGTGAGTCTTCTCAAGAGGACTTGAAATAACGGCGATATAACCCATCGCAGTTTCAATTTCAAGTTCGGCGGACGCGAATATTTCCACCTCCATAAAGTTAGTAGCTGCAACTCCCGTGAGTAAATAGCTTCAATTTCTATCGTTTACTTCCTCTTTCTTGCTCTTCTTTTGCAATTCTACAGCTTCCTTGTCTTCTACACGATTTTGGGTGAAAATTGGTTGGTTTATGAGAGTGAAAGCCTGAAAGGTGAGGGGATTCAAGGAATCTGGCTTTTTAGATGCTTAGTTTTTGTTTGTTAATTTAGGTTGCTGATTGATTTCGTCCTGTTGCTTGTGCTACCATAGATTCCATTTGTGGTTTCTCTGTGTTCCTTTTAAGCAATGTGCAGTGTAGAGTAATGGACCTTGAATATAGAGTTGGTTTCTGCAACTTCTTGGAAACAGGATATGCTGAGTTCAGTAGATTAGGTCATTGGAAGTTGAAAGATGGTTTGATTCTATGAATGCTCCCAACGGGCGGCTTTGGTTGTAATTAATGTGGGAGTTTAGTTGAAGGGTTGGGTTTAAGCATCCGAGTGGAATGTTGTGGATTTCTAAACCAGAGAAAATTCTAACGGTTTGTTGGAAAATTGGAGTTGATATTATGACTTGCAATGTCTTTATGTTAAGCAGCTGGCCAAATACCATGGATATCAAAGGAAAATTTGTGAAATGTTCAATTTGAAGCTTCATCCCATAACTTCACGGTTGTGTCTTACGAGTCCTATACTTTATATGTATGTAGGGGACATTTGGGGTGCTGAGTTGGTTATTATAGGTTTTGGTTTTTATAGTCAATAGGTTATAATAATCAATAGATTATAAGTAGTTAGTATTTGCGGTGCAGACTAATTTAGTCTAGGTTATAATAGTTTGTGTTTAGGGTGTAATCTATTTTTATTTACGTATGAAATAGTATACACAATAGCAAAGAAGAAGAGAAAGGATGAGTGAAAAATAGTAAATACTGTAACAAAGAGGGTTTTGAAATAGTATTTACCAAATTGTAGGTTATAAGTAGTTATATACACATATATTATATTTGGTGCCCATAACATGGAGTGAGCTATAATAATCAACTCCACCAACTTCTAGTTGGTGCCCCAAACCCCCTAATAGGTTAACTTTCAATTTTGTTTTTAACAAATCTTGAACTCTAAAAAGTGCCTAACAGGTTGTTATTTGTTAAAACTTTCAATTTTGTGTTTAATAGGCCCCTAACCTATTTAGTGTATTTCTAAAAAAATTGTGGACATGCTAGACACAAAATTGGAACATAAGGTTCCCATTAGACAGAAAATTGAAAGTTGGGGGAGAGACCTATTAAATACATTTAAAGTTGATGAAACTATTAAGCATGAAATTGAAAGGTTAAAGACCTACCATATACTATTAAACGATTTCGGACCTATAAGACACAACTCCCAACTGTTTAGGGGCTAAGCTTCTAATTTAACAAAGGAAAGAAAAACTAAATCCAGCTATGAACAAAACACTGCAAATAATTTCTATCCTCATTTCTGTTGGCTATCTGAATCAGTTACATTCTTCTTCTACAGAAAACATAGAAGACATTCCTAATGCACTCCAATTAGTGAAGCTTATCTCTAGTTCTTATCCCGTTATGCCGGCAGATGCACTAATAACGCCAAAAAATTCATTAAAGTAATAATGTGACTCCTCGTTAATTTATAGCATCCAATGGATCCATTAAGGACTCCTTATATTTTACATGGATTTGATTACCAAGAAAAAAGAACTAATAGCAATTGGAAAATAAACCCTTCTGTTGATTCTGCTTGAACGGGCTTAGGAACCAATTGGTATGGTTCACATACTTTAGATGTTATATTGCTGATTAGTGCTAGCTAGTGTAATTAATTAGCAGCTAGGAACAACTTGGGATTATAAACATGGCCGGATGGGAAGTGGTAAGAGTGGACACTGACAGAAACATGGTTCAAGGACCGACCAACTTGTCATTTTCAACCGAATTAGGACATGGATACTATGTAGGGTTACCAAAATCATGTTCCTTTAGATACATTCAAATACTTCTCTGCAGATTATTGGTTTGCCGATTTGAAATTTTGCATTTTGAATTTTGGGCATGTTTGAGAGTGATTGAAGTGATTAAAATAAGTTTTGCCATATTCAAAATCACTCCAATATTTGTCTTCTCTAAAAAAAGAGAATCACCCCAATATTTGGCTTTAATCATTCAAAATCAATTAAATGTTAATTTAACACTTTTCAAGCCGATCTTTGTAGGGTCAAAATTAATTTTCAAGGATTAAAAGTATGTTTTGGGATGATTTTGAATATGATAAAAGTGATTTTTTAAAGATTTCAAAATCACTCTGAAACATGTTCTTATACGAGACAAAATGGATGAAGGCGAAATATGACATTTTTGTGAAGTTAGTAGCTGTATTTACATATTTCTAACTATACAATGTATTATAACAACTGTTTTGAAGAAAATCCAAAATGATAGAAACGTTTCCTTCAATAGATTGGAAAGCCGAGTTTTAAATAGTCTTAAGTGATCCCTGGAATCATCACTTGGTTAATGCTTTAGTCAAAAAGTTGACCAGACTAAGTATTTATATCGCAATGATTACGTAGCTTTTTATATCAAATTTTTTATATTACTTATGGAGGGTGTTCTGCCCCCTTGAACTTTGTACATCAATCTGAACTTTATAATGAATTATATTCTTGTTTGTTATTATGAACAAAATATCATTTATTATAATATTATGTAGTCTAAAGAGTGATGTCTAGTGTAGGAAGTTCCCGCAATTTATTTTCATAACCTCTTTAGAACTTTTCAGTAACTTATTTGCCCTCTTTTTCCATACATACATGTGTATGTATATATATATATTTATATATTTCCTTTGATTGATGACCTGTAGTTGTATCAGTCTTGTTACAAATGGAATGGTTCATTGTGGATTAGTTCAGATGGTGATGCATTACTAGTTAAATAGGCCCTTAAATTTCTTGATTTTACCAACAAAGTTTGTGGTTGGCTGTTTATAGAGCTTGGTATCTTTCAGTTTCCTAGTTCAACCATTTGTTATGCTAGCATAATATTTTCCTAATCAAATTCACGCCCCCTGATCTTCCTCGAAACTTGCTGATGATGGATTGGTCAATATTTGGAAAGTTGCAATGATTAGACTTTTTTGTATGACAAAAGAACTTCCCTTTCTTCCAATTCTATGTAATTATCCCTGTGGAAGTTACTACACATTATTTTCAATGGGCAAATCTGTATTTCCTTTCAAGGACTCTAGTAGTGTAATGCGTTTCACTAACTTTTGAATTTGCATGTTTGAGAAAAGTTAGATTTTGATAACTTAACATGCACGTGTAAATTTCTTTGTTCAACTCCCTCCACACACTGGGGGCATTTCACATTTCAGGCTTTTGATAATTTGTTTACATGCCTATCTATGATTCCGGAACTCGTCAATTATTTGTTGTCTGAAATGATGATGGAATTTGTTCATTTCAGCTCCTGCAGACATGCAAAGCATCAGAAATTCAATCCTGAAACACATAAGGATCAGAGGACCTAATACTACAACACAGTTGTTGATGAAGGATGAGAATGTAATGGAGGAACTAACTCGCCATTTGTGCACATCAAAAGGTACAAGCACTGATGAAATAGTTGATCGAGTGATTGGATTGGTTAAGAAGTTTGATAGAATCGACGCCTGTAAGGTAATTAGTCGAGGGTCAGCCTATCATCTCATCTTTGAACTTTTAAACTTTATTCAGGATTTCTGTGGATTCCCTCCTAATTATCGGATTCTATTAAATACAATACAATATATTTCTTAACATTTAATGTCGTGTTGAGCTGAGCAGGTTACTGAAACGGCTGATTTCCAGAAGGACTTAAGCCTGGACAGCTTGGACAGGGTGGAGCTTGTTATGGCTTTTGAACAAGAATTCTCCATTGAAATCCCAGATGAACAGGCAGATAAGCTTACGTGCTGTGCAGATGTAGCACGATACATAACTTCTCAAGTAGAGGAAAAGAAAGAGGAGAAACTCTGAGAGCAACTTCAGTTTTTTTGTCTTTAATCATTGTGCAACTCCCATTCGTCACTAAGGTTTCCTCGTTCACTATATAGCCTGATCTTTCTATGTTAGTTCATTTTTTGTGTGGGATTTGATCATCCATCAGGTATGCAATGATTGTTAGAGAACACATAATCTCTTTGGCTCCCAATTGATTTTTGATGAGTACAATTACACAACCTTGCGAGTAAATTCAACTGATGCAGTCGATGTATCTGTCATGTATGGTATGAAACAGATTGGTGTATTACATAATCTAGATGTTTTTATACAAACAATACATATCAATGCAAACTTGATTTATCGTGCTATCTACGAACAAATAACTCATCGTTGTGACTTCAGCGCCATCTACATGAGCCATATATTAAGGTCTGCAACCAATTCATTCACTTTACTAGGCTTCAGTCTACCATGAGATCTGATGGCCACCGCTCCCCCTCCCCTCATTTGTACTAGCTTGCAGAGGTCCAGATGTTTGGTGCTGCAGCCTGAGGACGCCGGAAGTATATGTACGGATGCCGCCTCCGAACGACGATAATTGCAGCTGCTTCCTGCCAGCTAAATGAGCAGGTTGGCAGTGTGCGTTTTTTGGTGTCCGAAGAATCTTGATGGAACAGACATTTTCGAAGCTTTGGGCATGAAGATGGGATGGAATATCAATAATAAAGTCTCCAAATTCATCAGTGACTCCATGTACCCAATCAGAAGATTTGCTGTTCTTTCCATTGTTGTGGCAATTCACACCCACCATGGCACCTGCAGTGATTGATTTGGTTTGTATAAAATCATCAGAAAGGTAAAAATAGGTGTTTTATCTTTTTTCGAATTAGAAGTTAGCTGCAATCGTAGTACCTTTAATAGGCCATGCATGAACTTGAGGTCCATCACCATGCAAACAAGCTTCACAAAGAACAGAGCCTGTGACCAAAACTGTGGACAATCTCTCCTCACCATATCCAGCTATCTGCCTCCAATCATCTCGACTCAAAAGGTCGGATACTGGGGCCTCGTCCTCAGCAGATTCGACTCCCATCGGAAATCCATGGCCAAAAAGGAAGAAGAAGAAGAAGATACAAAGCCAAAATAGGTTGACAGAACTGTGGAAGCTCCAAACTCTGTTCATCATGTTCTTGCTTTTGTTTTAGGAAACTGAAACTTTATCAATATGATCACACAATCAACCTGACACCATTTCTAGATACATATTCATTGGTTTATATAATGTATACCAAAAGAGATTACTTGCAGTTTCTCTACACGTCGAATTTACAGAAATACCCTTTCTGGGTTTGACATTGACTTGGCAGTTTCTCTCTATGTTGGATTTTTGCCATCTTCCCTCTTAAGTTGGCCTTTTACCAAATGAAAAAGATGCTTTGTTTTTAAAAGTATTTTATGTGAATTTGACCACATGGCTGCTTTCTTGATATGAGAGGAAATTGACCCTCCTTATCTTTTTAAAAATAATTACAAAAAAAATATATTGGATTTAGATATCTTTGTCCCCCTAGGTAGTGTTGTTGGTAGGAAAACAATATTTGGGGAATGGGCAAAAGGGTCTTTTCAAACACATGAAGAAGTTGGTAGTTGGATGGGGAAGTTGATAAAGTAGGTCAATATCCTATATACTTTCTCTAGGCTTAAAATGAGAGAGAGATCTAAGATAGAGAGAGAAGAATTGTGAAGTTGGTGTACCAAGCTTTAAGAAATAAAATTTCTGGTAGAAAATCACACAAGGTTTCCTATCCACATCCAAAATTTCAAAGCTACCTCAACTATATGATCATATATATCTTAAAGCTAAGCAATTACAATATCTTTGTTCGCAAAACAATTCCATTGGTGGTTTACCTATGCATTTAATTGTGTGGTAACCCATGCTAAGTAAAGAGAAGAACAAACAAGCCTTACAATAATGGGACGACGCCTACCCAAAATATTTGATAACCAAAGGTGGAATTCTTATTTTTATACTATTATTATCAGAAAAATTATCTTAAATAGCAAAACTGTTGAGAATATTTATAACTAATAGCAAAATACACAGTCTATTTGCGATAGACCACGATAGATCACGATAGATTACTATATGTGTCTATCGTGACACAGATAATAGTCTATTGCGATCTATTATGGTCTATTACAATAGACAGTGAAATTTTAATATATTTGTAAATATTTTAGTTCCGTTTACTATTTGAAAAGAGCCCTTATTATTGTTATTTATTATCATTATTATTTTAGAGTGGATGTGTGAGATTGTAATCATATCCTAACAATTTACACCTCTTGAATAAATGATTTACCAAGTTTCTCCTTAAATAGTTAATCAATAAACTTTCATCAATATTAAATTATTACTTAATTAAATATATGGAATAATTAATGCTTGTGTTCGGATAGGCAGGATAATTGATATTTTGAAGTTAAATATATATGTTCAATTTATAGAAAACCAAAATTAGATTATTATTTTATTAAATGCAAGAGACCAATTAATGTAGTCATCAATCAAATTGAACATTGTTTAATTTATTGTTGTGTTAATTAATTATTTAATCAACTAAAATAAAAATAAATGAATAATGTTATATTAAACATAATTAAATTATTTAAGTTAATTACTAAAAATAATTAAATTAATATAAATTGATTAGAATATTGACAATGAGTAATAATAATATATATTAAATAGTTAAGATGGCATAAAATATTAGTTGTAAAGGTATTAGTTGAGATTTATTTAGTCTAAACAATATATTTATATTCAATTAAAATTAATAGTAATGAATAATTAATATTTATTTATTAATTAATTAGGCTATACTTTTACTGTTCATCTCTCTAGCATAAAAATCCCATAACTATGCAAGATATTAAAAAAAATCACATCAAATAAATTTTTAAAATTCTTTGGATAATAATATATTGAGTTTTAAAAAGTGAAATTCATTGAAACAAATAAAGATATTAAATGTCTGACTGAAATCCCATAGAAAAACATGTGAAACAAAGGGGCCCTCAAAATCTTAAATAGGTAGTGTCGAAGTACAACCAGTGTTCTACATTGACTAAATAAAAGGAAGATCATGGGTATTTAAGTCAAGAGGGTATTTAAGTCAAGACAACTACAATTATCTTTACTGGTATGTGACTTTTTGGGTGAAACAAAAAAAAGTTGGGTGTTCAAAAAAATTGATGACCCAAAAGAGTCGATCAACCCAACCCAACTGTGCGGCTTGGTTGGATTATCAACTCATTTGGGTTGGATTGGATTCAAATAAATGAAAAGTTTATGGGATGAGTTGGTTCAAGCGTTCACCTAAAATAACCAAAACCAACCAAGCCAACACGAACTTAATAATAACTTTAAAAAGAACGTTTTCTAGAAATAATGGTATTTTAATAAATATTGACAAAGATAGGGTTGGGTTGAAAGTATTCACAAAAATAAGGTAGCGAAATCGTAGACGGGGTCTACGATTTCCGCATGACATGTAAATCGTAGACTAGGTCCACGATTTGCCCTCCACATCGCATGCAAATCATGGACTCGGTCCATAATTTGCCCACATCTCCGACTAACGTGGGTTTTTTTCTTTCTTTTTTTCTTTTTTCTCTTTTTCATGACTCCCTCTTTATCCTTTTCTTTTCTTTTTTCTTCTTCTTCTTCTTCTCCTACATCTTCTTCTTCTTTGACTCTTCTTCTTCTTCTCCGACACAAAGAGTCCAAACTCTGATGTGACCAACTCCGGTGAGGGAGAGCAAGCGAGATAAGACCGATTGTGAATGAGAAAAGGAGCGAGATGAGTGAGAGCGAGAGTGAGAGAGAGAGAGATCAGTCTTTCCTTACTCACAATCAGTCTTATCTCTCTCGCTCTCTCTCACTCTTGCTCTTGCTCTTGCTCGTCTTGCTCCTTTCCTAACTCTCAATCAGTCTTATCTCTCTCGCTCTCACTCACTCAAGTTGGTCGCATTGAAGTTTGGACTATTCGTGTCAGAGAAGAAGAAGAAGAAGAATCAGAGAAGAAGAATAAAAGAAAAGAGAAAAAAAGAAGAAAGGGATAGAGAGGGAGTCACGAAGAAGAGAAAAAATAAAAAAATAAAAAAGGAAAGAAAAAAACCCACATCGACCAAAGATGTGGGCAAATCGTAGACCGGGTCCATGATTTGCATGCCATGTGGAGGGTAAATCGTGGACCGGGTCCACAATTTGCATGCCATGTGGAAATCATAGACCTCGTCCACGATTTCGCTACCCTATTTTTGTCAATACTCTCAACCAACCCTACTTTTGTCATTGTTTATTAAAATAACATTATTTTTAGATAACATTCCTTTAAAAATGTATAATTTTTTTATTTATGATACAATTATATATGCATATATTTATTTTAGTTTTGGAAAATTATCTTAAATGGCAGAATTACTGAAAATATTTACAACTAATGGCAAAGCACAGTTTATTTGCAATAGACTACGATAGATTGCGATAGACGATTAAATTTTGCTATATTTGTATATATTTTGGTTCATTTTGTTATATTTGAAAATAACCCTTTAGCTTTTGTACAATTTCATTTTTTCTTGAATAATTTATTCTCCAACAATTCTTAAAGATAGTTTTCTTTAACACTTTGGAAAGAAAATTTATATTATACAAATTGAAATTGAGTTTTTAATCTAAATTTAATATATGGAAATAATTAAATCAAAATTTTATGTATTAACATTTCACTTCTTGTTAGAATAAAAAGTTAAATATATGACCCAAGTAACCCGAACCAATCCAATCCAATCCAAATGTTTCATAATTGGGTTGGGTTGGGTTGGGTTGGGTTCATTTTTTAATATGAGTTATTTGGGTTGAAGAAATTTACCACCCAAGCAATTGGGTTGGGTCTAAAAAGTTGTTCGACCCAACCCAATCCAACCCACAAGATACTTCTAGTGAAAATTTACTCCCAAAATGCATAATATCACACCATCTTTAAATTCTTTGTATTATTTCCAAGATAACATGCAATTATGAAATGAAAACCATGTAAGAGCAAATTTTTTACTTTTACTTTAAGTAATGTCTAAGCAAAGAAGTAAGAAGACAATAATTGTCAAATTCAAGTGGCTAACATATATTATATTAATTGTCAAATATTATTTACGAGTTAAGGATGCACATCAGTTGTTACGTTAAGGACCAATCACAAGATTTTAAGCTATGAAGCTTTAATAAATGATGACAAAGCTTACGGTGATTTGTCTTGGGTTTGAGAGTATTTTCACGATTATTTCATCGAATGTGAATTAGATTGTTTGGAAGTGATAAGTCTGCTAATTGATGTTGTGATGGATATTTCTGAGTTCTCTTTATTCTGTATGGAAGAAAAGGTCTGGAGTGATGATTTGGGTATTATCTTTTTCTCTCATGTTCGTCGTTACCAAAATATGTTGACACACTCTCTAGCTTTTAAGGCTTTGGAGGAGCAGCAATCCTCCCTTCTTAATTACTACTCCTTATCTTGAGTAGTTTTCTTTGATTGTGTCGTGTGAGGTTTTTTTAAAATTTTAATTTTTTTTTGTTATTACTTGTTTTTGTCCTAAATAATAATAATAATAATAATAATAATAATAAATAATGATGATAAAGAAGGAAAAAAAAATCTTATCTTTTTACTTGGTATTAAAGGTTTCCTTTCCTAGGAGTTCTTTGTTTTCTTCTCCTATTTTTAGTTTCTTATTAGGAATTTAAGGCCAAGTTATTTGTCTGATCTACAGTAAATTTGTAATTCAAGAAAAATGTAACCTATATATATAAAAAAGGAGAGTTAAATATCAGTGTCACATGCACAACACCTCTAATATTGGAATTAGTAAGAGACCTATTGTTGTAACAAGAGTTTGAGAATGAACTTACTTTTCTCGAGAGTTATATATATCCTTCCCAGAATTCGGCCTTAAAAAAATATCCAATCCCTTTCCAATTTTTGGTATAAAGCTATGGGCACCGACATATTTACTATGAGTCAAAGCGCACTTAGCCCCCTCCCCCCAAAAATATATATAAATTAAATTAAATAAGTAATAAAGGGGTGTTTAGGGCCAGAAGTGGAATAGTGAGTTTTAAGGAGTTATGAAGTCCAGGAAATAAGGAGTTGTAAACTTTTAGTGCCCACAATTTAAGGATTTTCTAAAAAGGTATAAAAAGAATGTTTTTTAGTGGTGGAACCCACAAACTCCTTGGGACAAACAAGGAGTAGAGTTCACAACTCTTATGGATTATATAAGCACTCATCAACCTTATGATCTCCGAAGTCAGAGATTTGCCCCCTTCTGTCACACCCCCTCCTAAGTTACCCTCTTAACCTAGGAAAAAGTGTGAGGACAGCAGACATCAACACTTTTACGACATCTAATATCAACCTGTATTATCCTCAATTCATTACTAAGCACTTGATAAACAATTTATAACTCACATCCAGACAACATGCTCAAATCTCAAGATAAGCTAGCATACGTTTACAGATTTCCACTCCTTAAAACGCCATATGTACAATAATGTTGAGTCTTAAATACAAATATTTACAAAAATTACAAACAAAGTAGCAGGCCCAGATAAGTTTGATGTATAGGCTAAGCACCTCAGTTTCGCTCGCTACTTGGAAAACAGAAAAACAATGAAAACCATGAGCTAGGTTGCCCAGTGAGTGACAAGTTTGGAAATTCATTCTTAACTCAAATATTCAACAATGTCATGCTCGAAAACCAGTAATAAACATTAAATAGTTTATCGTAAAAAAACTCATAAATATTAGCTTATGCATGAAAGATTTTCTTTAGTTGAGGCGAAGCGGAGGTCAACGCTGCTCAACGTCGAAAACAACCTTAGTTGGGGTGGAGTAATCTCGATACACCCAACGTCCAATAACCTTAGCTATGTGGAGTAATCTTAACACAACAGTGTCGAATCCCCCTCTATGCACACATAGGAATCATAACCTGGGTTGCTGGTGTACCTTCTTGAGTTCTTTAGTACCAGGGTCCCGTAATGCAGTATTAAGGCTACCCTATATGCCTTGTTCGTGTCCTTTGGCATTGGGGACCATCTATTATCCTTTTGGAAATAAAGCATGCTTTGATAATAAATATATCGTACATAAACACAAGTTAAACAAAGCCTTAGAGTTTCTAAGTATTTATCATATCAAACAACATGTTTCGCATAAAACTTAGCACCATAAAACATCATGTTTTATCATCAAAGTCATGTAAAAACATGTTCAAATTCATATTAAGAGACTCATACTTTTATATACTCAACTCATGCTAGAAAGCTCATGTTGTAAGAATAAATCGAACATACTAGAAATATTGAGAAAATAAATTATTTAAAATAAAATTCTCTCACTCACAACTTGTTCCTGAGCTGTTAATGGGTTATATGCTTCTCCTAGCTCTTCCCGACCTAAAATAACTTAATTCCCTTTGTTAAATTTCCTTAAAATTCCTTTCAATGTATAACTTATGTCAAATGGATTTTTAATATTGAAATTTAGCTCAAAAGGCTCACCAACAATAAAAAATGATAAAAAATGATCAAAGGTCGCAAGTTGCCCCTAGGCGTGTCAAACAACCTTGCAGCATGCTCACTTAGCCTGCCCAACCCCAATGTGCGGCAAGCTACGCACAGCTACCTTATCTCGCACACCCTGACACAAACTAGGCCAAAATAACCTCAAAAGGCAAGGCGTGTGCGCGTCTCAGCGTTGCACACCAACTAGACATCAATACCCGATGTTCCGTCATGTCTTTGTCGTAGTCGTCAGCTGTGCCTTGTCTGTCTACTAGCGAGACTAACAAGATCTGTGAGACTAATGCATCTAGCGAGATTAGAGAGATTTACATGACTAGCGAGACTAGCAAGACTTGTCTCGATCAACACTTGCACACACACGCAACTTCGTCTCCTTGCTCACCCGCGAGACTTATCTCGCCCCACAATCCTACACATCTGTAGTGTCAATATCCTATTAGCCTGCCCGCTGGGCGCTCAAAATCACTGAAATTAACCTCAATAGAGTTCTTACCTTCGATCACAGCCCTAGTTTGCCTGCACGCACAACCTCTTCTTCTTTAACCAAATCTACCCAACAGTCTCACAAACACTACCTTCACTTCCAACTGCCAAAAATAATATTTCTAAACCTAATTAGACTTAACTTCCTTTTACAAACTTGTAGATAATTGAGTTAACTAACTTACCTCCAACTTTTAGCTTCTAACTTCTTTTCTTTCATTAGATACCTCAAAACCCTTCCATCCTGGTCCGGATTACTCGACAACATGAACCATGAATCTTTGATGCAATTCGAGTTCTTCCTCAATGAAGTTCCTTTCGGTAGCCCTCTCTTTGAAATTAGACTCAATATAGAGCAAATTGGTCGAAGAACTTCAATGGCACGAGTAAATTGAGCAAACCAGTTTCCTTCATCGGACCTTCTATTTATAGCCTTCACAGGACATTCATGCAAAACCTCAGCTTGCCACCTCCTGCTTGCCCACGCCACTATTAACCTAATCAGAGTTAATTAATATTTAATTCCCAAACTTGCCTACGTAAAAAGAAGTAATGAACACATCACCTTGGAGCAAGCCTTCCATGCATAGTTGCTCACTAATTGAGGTTATTTGGCTTCCTTTCTCGGCTAACACGTGCACGCAGCCTCCTTGGCTGATGGACGCCACAACACCTCCTCTCATCAGCACACTAGGACGCATAGCTCTCCGTGCACCAACAACCAATGCATAGTCTTCCTTGCACCAATAAGCAACACTAACACATAGCCCACACAAAGACACCATGGAACACATCACTTGGCCTACTCTTCACACCTTATGCCTGCATCAACACTCAATCTTTGCTACCCAATGGGTCTCACGCAACAAGCCAACACTTAGCCAAATTTTTCCTTACCATCCTCTTCCCTCAATGCTGGCCACACTTACAACACACAACCTGACAACATATGCCAAGATAGCTCTCGGCCACCTTTCTTCTGGGCACTTGTCTAGCCATTTGCTTACAAGCATTCCCACGGCTAAGTTCATAAGCTCACCACCCTTGGCTTCTCCTTTCCACGCCTTCCAATCTAAACAAAGGAAATTATCTAAGACCACATCAATAGTACAACTCTTAGGTTAGATACTTAGAAATTAAAGTAGGGTTTACAATTTACCACTTCCTCATAAGAATTTCGTCCTCGAAATTTAGTAGGCTGCTAGGTTTCCCAAATGTGGATACTTCTTGACCATTTGCTCCTTGGTTTCCCAAGTAACTTCTTCCATGTCGTGATTCCTCCAAAGTACCTTCACCAACGGAATCACCTTAATTCTCAACACTTGTTCCTTCCCATCTAGCACTTGGACCGACTCTTTTTCATAGCTTAAGTCTTCTTTTAGCTCAATTGGTTGCACCTTTAATGCATGAGTAGGATCTGGAATATACTTCCTCAACACTGAAACATGAAACACATTGTGAATCCTAGATATCTCCATTGGCAAAGCCAATCTATAAGCTACTGGTCCAACCCTTTCCAAGATCTCGTGAGGTCCAATATACCTTGGACTCAGCTTCCTTTTCCTACTGAATCTCAAAAAACTCCCTTCTTCGGCGACAACTTCAGGAAAACTCTATCACCAACTTCAAACTCAAGATCTCTTCTCCTGTTATCAGCATAACTCTTCTGTCGATATCGGGCTGCCTTAAGATTCGCCTTAATCATTTCCATCTTTTCCATAGTAATCTGTACAATCTTTTGTCCGACCAGTTTCCTTTCTCCAACCTTTCCCTAGCACATTGGGGTTCTACACGGTTTTCCATACAATGCTTCGTACGGAGCCATACTTATGCTTGACTAGTAACTGTTGTTATAAGCAAACTCCATCAAAGACAAATGTATTACCTAGCTACCTTTGAACTGCAAAGCACATGCCTGAGGCATATCCTTTAAGTTCTGGATCATCTTCTCTAACTGTCCATCAGTCTAAGGATGAAAAGCTATACTGAACGGCAACTTAGTTCTCAAAGCCTGCTGTAAACTCACCCAAAACTTAGAAAGCTATACTGAACAGCAACTTAGTTGCCAAAGCCTGCTATAAACTCACCCAAAACTTAGAAGTAAACCTGGGATCTCTATCTGATACAATAGACACTAGAACTCCGTACTGACTCACAATCTAATCTACATACATTTGTGCCAGTTTATCCTGTGTATTGGTTGCCTTAATGGGTAGAAAATATGCCATCTTCATCAACTTAGTTCCTCATCTTCCTCTTCCTCAATGCCGGCCACACTAACAACACATAACCTGACCACATATGCCAAGATAGCTTCGGCCCTCCTTGGCACTCGTCTAGCCATTTGTTTACAAGCATTCCCACGGCTAAGTCCACAAGCTCACCACCCTTGGCTTCTCCTTTCCACGCCTCTTCCAATCTAAACAAAGGAAATTGTCTAAGTCCACATCAATAGTACAACTCTTAGGTTAGATACTTAGAAATAAAAGTGGGGTTTACACCTTCAATTATTTTACAACATTATTCAGTTTATAGCCTAAGCTTTAATTCCCCCTCAAAAAAAAAAAAAAAAAAAAAAAAAAAAAAAAACAATTACA